>CP136875.1:877500-1032500 GCA_033000465.1 Sciaenops ocellatus
AAAGTACAAACATGTAAAAGTACAAACATGTAAAAGTACAAACATGTAAAAGTACTAACATGTAAAAGTACAAACAGGTAAAAGTACAAACATGTAAAAGTACTAACATGTAAAAGTACAAACAGGTAAAAGTACAAACATGTAAAAGTACTAACATGTAAAAGTACTAACATGTAAAAGTACTAACATGTGAAAGTACAAACAGGTAAGAGTACAAACATGTAAAAGTACAAACAGGTAAAAGTACAAACAGGTAAAAGTACAAACATGTAAAAGTACAAAAAGGTAAAAGTACAAACATGTAAAAGTACAAACATGTAAAAGTACAAACAGGTAAAAGTACAAACATGTAAAAGTACAAAAAGGTAAAAGTACAAACATGTAAAAGTACAAACATGCTCATGAATCAGACAAAGTCTAGAAACTATATTAGTAATCCCAGGATCGTTGGTCAACACGTGGCTCCCTCAGTTCAGTCAAAGTGTCCTAGAACAAGATGATGAACTGTATGTGTGTAATTATTGTATAGTGATGATGTAACACTGTTACACAATATGTTCACTTTAATGAAAGTGTTTGATCGTAATAATACAGTGAAAATCTGTAAAATAAGTGTTTCTCTAAAAAACAGACATTTTTAGTTCTTAACATTTATTTGAATTTTGATATTTTACTTTAATTTTATTTTTTATTTTTTGTCATTACATCGTTTTTTATTAGAGTTTTTTACAGTGCATATTTCTAATGTTGTCAGTGTTCAGTCTGATTTTTGTGTTTCAGAGAAGAAATGTGAATCAAAGTCAGATATGAGCTGACAGACAGACTCTTCATGTTTCCTGCATGTTATCAAATGTGGATAAATTCTATATGAGCAGTTTTATTTTGAGCTTTCCAGTTTTTCTTTGTCATCTACAAACTGTCCTCACACACGAAGTGTTCAGGGAACAAATAACAGAAGAAGTTTACTCACTTTGGTGTGTGGGGCTCAGCACGGAGGTCAGAACTAAAGACAGATGACACTCAGGTTTTTTGAAGGTTTCATAAAAACAGAATAAAGTGATTCAAGTGAACAGAAAACAAACACAAACACACTTTAAATAGATTTCACTTACCCAGCAGCCACTGTAGACATGATTCGTCCATCTTACACTCTGCTCGTCTGAGATCAGCTCATGAACACTGAGCGCTTATAGAGAGTAAGGCCCACCTCCTTCCTCTTTGTCAGTGTGGCGGTTTAATCAGGAAACAGTTTTTTATTTTCACATGTAGAGAAGAACAACATGAATGACCTCTGACACGTCAGCCCTCAACATCAACTACAGAAAAGACCTGGACCAGGGTTGGTCCTCAGCTTTTGGTGGTCCTAAACAAGATTCTGCCCCAAAAACATTCCCAGTGCATCCAATTATATTATTATTATTTTTATTATTATTATTATTGTTATTATTAGTATTAGTATTAGTATTATTGTTATTATTGTTATTATTGTTATTAGTGGTAATGCTGCTCTGTAAACTCTCTCAATGTTCTTCTTCACACCAATGCAGACTTTGTCCATTCTTTATATATTTATATAAATATATTATTGATAATTATTTGCTGAATATTTAGAGTTGTTACTGAAGACTGATATGTACAGGACGATGATGGAGTGGAAAAAACCCACGGGCAGTGAACTCTCCTCATACTGGACAGAATCAAACCTGGAGAACTGGCGCCACCTACTGTTTATCTCATGAACCTCATTTAACAGTCAGGATGAAGCAGACGTTCATTTGTTGTCAGAATTGGCAGCAGCACGATGTTTTAGAACTATTATGTCCAAAGTAGAATAAATGATATGAACCACCCTGACACAAAAGTTCTATTTCCCTTCTCATACAGTCTGCAGGTCCATCAGGGAGAGAACGTTGTATTTACGTTCTACAGGACTCAAAGCAGAACCAGCATCAAACATCATTTCATGAGTTTAATGAAGACACAAATCCAGCTCCTGTGCAACATTTATGACTTTATTAAAATTAGAAAGTGTCATACACAATATTCATTTCAAAAAGCTTATAAAAGGTGAAATAAAGTGCATTAATTTAGAGAAAAATACAGAGATTAGACATCGATTAAAGAGTGAAAACATAAACAGGATATGATGTGAGTGCTGCTCAGTTCCATTTTCTATGAATAAAACGTGCTTTGATTTCAGAGTAAAACGTCGTTCTTTGACATTCATGCGACATCTGCAGTCTGATCAGCAGGTTTGTACGGACGCTTCTCACATTTTCTCTTTCTTTGAAAAACAATGAAAACAACAGCAAGAACCATCAGAACACCAACAACTGACCCAACCAGGACGAGAGGATTCACATCATTGTGTCCTCCACTGCTGCTCATTTCAGCTCTGTGACCTGCAGACACTGTGACTGTCAGGTCGATGTGGTGCTTGATCTCAGAGCGTGTCGTCTCATTGGGTCTGATCATAATAACTTGACACTCGTATGTTCCGGTGTCGTCGATGGTGACATTGTTCAGAACCACAGAAAAGTCTCCGTCCTTCATCTGTGGATCGCTCAGCTGCACTCGACCACGAAACGACGGATGCTGGTAGTTTTCAAATGAGCGCTTGTTTCGGTAAAAGAACACGTAACCATCTGACTTCAGATCAGGTCTGCTCCACTCCAGTAGGATGACGGAGACATCTCTGGGACCTGGACACTGAAGAGGGACGTCCTGTCCAGGATTCACTTTCAGAAGACGCCGATCTAAAAACAGAGAATCCAGAATTTGTTGAAAGATTCACATTTTCTTTATAGCTCCCCTCTTACATCACTTCCTTTACCTCACTTCCTTTCCTCCCTTTTCCTGAGCACTGATTGGCTCTCTCCACCCTTTGTTCACTCCTCATTGACCTGATTGAGTTCACCTGTTCACTCTCTGTTTAAAGCCTGCACACCTTTGAGCTCACTCTTTCCTGGTCACCACATGGGGCGGCAGTGCTGGTGAGCAGTTTCTTTGTCTTTAGTTTATTCTGTGGATGACTTTAACTAAAAACACTTCAAGGTTTCATTTGACCTGAATTTTAACTTTGTGTTTGTTCCTTTCAGCTGTGAGTCATCAGCCCATGTGTTAGCACACCTGTCCTCCTTCATGTTCATTGATCTTAAAGTCTGGTTCTGTCTCCTGCTAACGGCAGATTCAGTTCATTAGATATTAAAATAATATACAAGTATGACGAGAGGTTCCTGTGACGTGATCTCAAATATCAGCTTTCACATCAACATGTTTTATTCTTCAGCCCTGTGGTGAACTGAGAAGGAAAGCCCGGGAATCCCGCCAAAATAAAGTAACAAACAAACAGAACAGATTTGATGTTGCTCTGCCACAACATGCCTCCGTCTGTCAGCAGCCTCTCTGTGTTTACATGAACTACAGTAACAGAGCTCATTATTAAACTGTCTGATGAGGGCGGACGCTGACGTGCTGCACATGAAGAGTATCAGTGTGTGTATACAGCTATATATCCTTATTGATCACTTTAAATTGGACAAAGCTGCTCATAGAAAGTGAAAGTGAAGTGTTGCATAACTTGTTGACATGTACAGCTGATATTCGGTTGTCAATGTCAGGCACCGAGCTCTCAGACTGTCCTCAAACAGGACTGTGTGCTGTCCAAGAAACTACAACTAAAAACTACAAATATGTGACATGCGTGATGGATTTTTGTAGAACTTTCACAGAATCAGGATTTTAAACAGTCCGCGAACCACAGTTTGAGAACCACTGCTGCAAAGATCAAATCTGAAAACACACACACACACACACACACACACACACACACACACACACACACACACACACACACCCCTCACCTTCAGATGCACAGATCATAGAGGTGAACAGGAAACCCAAAAACACGGAGAAGCGTTCAAACCCCGTCATGTCTGTCGAACAGCTGATGTTGTTTTTAACGGACAAGAAGGGCGGGGTTTACCGAGCTGCGTTCAAGTTCTGCAGGAATTCTGAAAACTACTCTGCAAAAAAAGAAAAAAAAAAAGACAGCAGACACAGCAGCCAGCTAATATTACTGACTAGTCCAACAGCAGTCAGCCCAGCTCGGCGTCTGTCTTTCAGCCTTTTATTTCACCAAGCTCTCACCAACCACTAAAAGTCAGTCCCAGATTTACTCTCATTGTGTCCATGAGGCAGCTGATCCGGGTACGTCACCCCCTCTTTGTAAATCCTGTGGCCGGTGAAAGCTGAGCTTTCCACCCGTCCCCCAGTGCGATATCCGGGATTCCTCTGTCCGTCCATGCCGCCGCCTACCACCGTCAGTGATCACAGACACACACGGTGACGGAGACCCTCCGTCTGTCACACTGAACTGCTGCTGTCGGTGCCCACGCTGCTTCCTGTACATGAGATGAACCTCCTCTTCCTGCCCCTCAGCCAATCAGCAAGCTGCTTTTTTTAAAACAACTTTATTCACCTCACAGTGAATTTGAGACTTTAATAAATATAAAATGTAATTTACATAAGAAAAGATGTAACTGCAACGACCCACAGGTGTCCTCAACGACCCACAGGTGTCTTTAACGACCCACAGGTGTCCTTAACGACCCACAGGTGTCCTCAACGACCCACAGGTGTCTTTAACGACCCACAGGTGTCCTTAACGACCCACAGGTGTCCTCAACGACCCACAGGTGTCCTTAACGACCCACAAGTGTCATCAATGACCCACAGGTGTCCTCAACGACCCACAGGTGTCCTTAGCGACCCACAGGTGTCTTTAACGACCCACAGGTGTCCTTAACGACCCACAGGTGTCCTCAACGACCCACAGGTGTCTTTAACGACCCACAGGTGTCCTTAACGACCCACAAGTGTCATCAATGACCCACAGGTGTCCTTAACGACCCTCAGGTGTCCTCAACGACCCACAGGTGTCCTTAACGACCCACAAGTGTCATCAATGACCCACAGGTGACCTTAACGACCCACAGGCGTCCTTAACGACCCACAAGTGTCCTCAATGACCCTCAGGTAACCTTAACGACCCTCAGGTGTCCTCAACGACCCACAGGTGTCCTTAACGACCCACAAGTGTCCTCAATGACCCTCAGGTAACCTTAACGACCCTCAGGTGTCCTCAATGACCCACAGGTGTCCTTAACGACCCACAAGTGTCCTCAATGACCCTCAGGTAACCTTAACGACCCTCAGGTAACCTTAACGACCCTCAGGTGTCCTTAACGACCCACAGGTGACTGTCATGCATGTTGGTCAGGCTCCAGCACTTTAGCTGCATTCAGTCCAGCCTGTCATGCACAAAGTCAAAGTAAATACAGTGATTATGAAGTATTTCCTATTTTTGATAAAATCTGTGCAGGGTCTTTTAAAAATATGATTAACATGATGTAAAGATGAATACTGAATGCTGACGTGGAGCGGAGCCAGTGTTGTGACAGAACCAGAGCTGGGTGATCTAACTATTTACTTTTTATGACATAGTTCATTTTAGCTATTTCTATGTTATTTATTTTATTTTATTTATTTGTTTATTTTATGTATGTAGTTTTATGTTTTTATTCCATATCTCCAGTGTTTCCTCGGTGGGGCCGTCTGCGCTGGGGGCTGTGATCGGCTCTGGCTGGGATGTCTCTGACTCGTGGCGAACATCGGCTTGGCCGAGGGGGGGGCTGCGGCAGTGCTCCACTGCTGTGGGCCCCTCGCTGGCCTGTGGCTGGGTGGGCGCCCGGGTGGAGGGGTCCTGGTCGTGGGCCATGAGCAGCGCCCAGTGCAGACGGCCTCCTGTGATGGCGTTTCCTGACCTGGCTCCTCTGTACTCAGCCACATGTTTCTAAGTTACTTTACTGTAAAGCACTTTGTGCTACATTTTTAATGTATGAAAAGTGCTTTATAAATAAAGTTTGATTGATTGATTGATTGATTGATTGATTGATTGAACTATGGACACAATGAGAGTAAATCTCGGACTGACTTTTGGTGGTTGGTGACAGACGTCTGGTTGAAACAAAAATCCTCTGACAAGAAAACAAGACTGTGTGTTCGAGGCAGACGATGATTTTTCTTTGTTAGTTTAATAAATGAGCTGTAAACCACAGAATCACTGAACTCCCCTTCACAGAGGAAGGAGGAGGGTTCAACCCCTACCACGGAAACAAGGTCTCAGTCTTACACAGCTATGAGGTACACCATGACCAACATCATGTGGCTGCTCTGTAAGTACAACATTAATGTCCTAAATCTTCATAATTCTATTTACAGCGTGTCGGATGAGTTGGAAGAGTGACGGTGAGATAGAAGATGTTTAAAAACAGGAAACAGAGAGGAAACTAGAGAATGTAAAATACAACAAATGTCCTCACAGATCTGACGACCTGGCGGAAAATATTTGTTTCAATATTGTCTTTGAATCTTTAACAGGAAACTCAAAACATTTCACAAACCTTGTCGTCGTGTTAAATGACATTCTCACGTCCTGCCACAAAACATCCTGCCACAGCAATGATGTGATTCAGTTTAAACGTAAAGATCAGAGATGGCTTCACCTTTTTCCTGTAAGCTGATTTTAAGAGAGAAAACTCATCCTATGTTAATTTAGAGCTTTTACTTCATGTGAACTTTTTATCCTGAGTTTAAGTCTCATGATTTTGTTGTGAATCTCATTTCTCTTCAGTGCTGAACTCGCTGCTGTGCTGCACAACACACCAAGGTCAGTAAACATCTCATGTATGAAGTTAAAACTGTTACTGTTTTATATAAAAGTGCATCGGCCTTGTTAGCTTAGCTTAGCATAATGACTGGAAACATGTATTTCTTCTCTGGGATCAGTAACTTAATGGAGAAGTGCTCAGAAACAAGAAACACAACCTCCTCAGTGGTTTAATGAGAGGATGTGAAAGAAGTGTTATTGTACTCGTATTTGGTGTTAGCATCTGTTCCTCAAACTGGACACAAAGATGTTTTCTTCATCACATTGAATGCATCATCCTCTTCCTCCAGCCTCTCTGATGGTGAGTCCCAGCAGCTCTCAGATGTTTAAAGGACAGTCTGTCTCTCTGAGCTGTGAGGAGGACGACAGCTCTGCTGGATGGATGCTGATCAGGAACACAACCAAAGGAACCAGGACCCAGTGTGGAGAATGGGGAGAACCAGCTGGTTCTTCCTGTAAGATCAGCTACATTGTCCAGTGGGACAGTGGAGTTTACTGGTGTGAGTCCAGAGAGGGAGCAACCAGTAACACCATCACCATCACTGTCACTGGTAAGATCAGACTGTGGAGTTGGTGTTGATGAAGCTGTGTGTGAATGGATGAAATGCTGAAGTTTGTCTCTGTGTTGAGGTGGAGCAGTGATCCTGCAGAGTCCTGTCCTCCCTGTGATGGAGGGAGATGATGTCAGTCTGCACTGTAAAACAAAGAGCGCTTCCTCCAACCTCCCAGCTGATTTCTATAAAGATGGCTCCTTCATCAGGACTGAGCCTACAGGTCACATGACCATCCACCATGTTTCCAGGTCTGATGAAGGCCTCTACAAGTGTGACATCAGCGGTCATGGAGAGTCTCCACCCAGCTGGATCACTGTCACAGGTGAGGAGGTCAAAGAAAATTACAAACCTGTTTTCTGTTTTAAATGGAAACGTAACACCGACTGAACAGCAGAGTCTTGAACCTCAACCACAATCAGCATCTCTGATGGGTGTGGCCAAAAGTGTGTGAAACAACTACAAAGAGACACGAAACAACTGCAAAGAGTCATAGAACTACAAAGAGACATAAAACAACTACAAAGACACACAAAACAACTACAAAGAGACACGAAACAACTACAAAGACACACAAAACAACTGCAAAGAGACATAGAACTACAAAGAGACATAAAACAACTACAAAGAGACACGAAACAACTGCAAAGAGTCATAGAACTACAAAGAGACATAAAACAACTACAAAGAGACATGAAAGAAGTGCAAAGACACACAAAACAACTGCAAAGAGATGAAACAATGATAAAGACACAAATCTTTTTTCATTATTTGTAATTATTATCTTTCGTTCACTTCAGGGAAACCCACCATCACACCTCCTCCAACAGCCTCCACTGCTTTCTTCTCCTCCTCTTCCTCTCCTCCTCTGTCACGTTCTCTTGCTCTCTTAGTCTTGTTGTTTTTTCCCTCTGTCTGTGTTCTGGTTCTACTGGTTCTACTGGTTCTACTGGTGAGAAGATGTGTCCGGAGGAAACCTGAAGGTGAGACAGATTCCTCTCACACTCAACATTTCACATCAAAGTTCACTTTTTCAAAACAGATATTACTGAATTTTATTCATCTACACACATGTTGTACAATGGGATGTGATGTGTGTTTGTCCTTCTGTCTGTGTGAGGACCAAGACGAAGTGAGGACCTTTAGTTGTTTATTTTTCATTTGGACAACTATAATAAAAACACATATTTTTAACATTTATTTACAACCAAACAGAAACTACTTCATGTCCTTTAGTAGGTTATCTTTAGGTCTCAGTTTGTTCAGAGTGTTTTTCCTGTGGTTGAAGTATGTCACCGTTTTGTGGTCAATGTGTCTATGTATTAGCAGAAGCTCTGCTAACATCCAGTTTCCTGTTTTCTGGTTAAAAAAAAACAACACTTTGCACACTTTGGCCTCGTACGTGTTTTTCCGTCTGATTCTTGACACTATAACTCATTTTCTGACGATGTGAGTGAGTATATCTTCTGTTTATTCAATCTTAGAATTAATTACATCAAATGAAACTCCATCCTAGTTTTTCTGAACACATGATACATAAAACATCATTAGACATTTTGCTTCTATGAATGTTAATATTACGAATGTTGAACTAGTAGCAGTAGATGCTCTTGGTTGGTGGTTTGTTTCAGTGCTTGCAGAAATCATGATATTTATTTGCAGAGGGTGATCCAGCTCCAGTCGACTCGGCAGTGACAAGAACAGAAGACTTCAGTTATGAAGGTACAGCTGCTCCTCTTTAATAATCAGTGTTTATATCAAAGTTAGCAGCGTCTGATGGTGAAATATCTTGACGAGTATTTTATAAAGATAACGGACTGACTGGTCACATTTTCACTCATTGACTGAAATATCTTATCATCTACTTGACTTGAACAAAATCTGCAAAATTTGTTAGTATGATTAGCTTTTAGCTCAAAGTCTAAGGGTACGGTCGAATAGTCAAAAAAATTAGCTCCTAAGTCCTTTCCTAACCACTTTTCCTTGACCTCGATAGAAAACGTCACGAGGTCAAGGAAAGATGTGAAGGAGAGGTGATAAGGAGTTAGGAGAAGACGACTGCTCTTACACTAGACTACGTCATGATGTGACGGCGAATGTCATTGACGTGATCTGTGGTAAAACTACAAAGTCCAGAAGATGGACTACAAAACGCTCATCTGAGATACTTCCTAGATCCTCCCCGTGCGCTCTGACCGTGTTGTTTCATGCAGGAAATATAAACGTGGACAACCCGGTGAAAAATGTGACGTCATCATCAACGTCAGAGTTCAAATAATAAATGAATATTGTCCACCTGTCACAGAAGTCACATGACGTGTTTGTTACGCTGGTATGGTCGCTCACCCTCCTGTCCACTCATATAGAAACATATCAGCAAGTTATGGCAAAGATATATGATTAATCAGCAACGGTAACTTCATGATGATCTGCAGGACGCTGGATGTCACAGTTACAAACAGTTTTTACTCTGTGTGTGAACGCAGCTCCACAGTCAACAACACAACACACTTCATGATCAAACACGTATGTTCATATTCACACGCTCTCTCTGCTGCAGGCTGCATCACACTGTAAAATAAATTGATGTTTTTTTAATGTCTGGTTGTGAATGACCGAACGGTGCGCCGTTTTTTGTCTCTGCTGCAAGGAACTGTGGGACAGCATTACCTCCTTTCCTTTCATAAAGGATGGTCCGGTGTATCCTATGCTAAAGGAGATACTAGAGGAAGCATTGAAGCTCCTTTCCTTAACAGTTTGAGAATTCGAACAGCTCTTATCATGGCGGCTACGTTAATACTGCCGGGTCATTTCACTGAGTGAGGAAGGTTCCTGAACAAATTTGACTATTCGACCGCACCCTAAGTCTACATCAGAGTACGGCCTCACAGAGTATACGCCATCATAACTTATTTGGATAGTTGGACGGCTTCAGAAAGTCCCTCCTCCCACACCTGATTCCAATGATTGATTTTGACGTGGCTGCAGCAGTTTCTGAAACCTACAATCTGACATTCATCTCCAGTTCATGCACTGATTGTGTGAAGAAAGACATTTAGCCTCTTTCAGCTCACAGTTTTGGTTTTGCAGCACATTTCCTGTCATAACGGTGAATATTAACCCTCAGTTATGTTATGTTCTTGTGTCGATTTCCTGTTAATATCTTTCTTTTCCAGAGAGTGATCCAGCTCCAGTTTATTCAGCAGTGAGACGAAATAAAGACGTGAGTTATGGACAAATAGTCATCAGAGCAAACAGGACCAGAGGTACAGCTGACTAACCTGCAGGGTGATTTATGTGTTCGTTGAAAACTTGAAGATGAAATGAAGTTTTTATAACATTTGTTTGTGTGTTCAGACGTTCCAGCAGAGCCACAGGTCCTCTACTCTTCACTGAGGTCCACCTTCACACCTTCACACCAGTTTAACCACTGAGGTCCAGCTGCTGGTTCACTGCTCACCAACTGGTCCATAGTGTGTGTGTGTGTGTGTGTGTAAAAACAACTTGTTTATTTATTTTTTTACTGATCCATTAAATATAAATCACACTCATCAGAGAAATGTGATAATTATTCATTGATTCGACGTGTCTACAGCATCATAACAATCTTTAAGAACTTATATTCATAAGAAGGACATGCTGAATTTGTTTTTAATGAATAATAATACTCACGGTCATTTGGGCTTTTTGATACGACCTACCGTTTGGCATTAGTGTCCACTAGTTGGAGGGGGTTCATTTAGAGATTTTCTGTGTCTCTCAGCAGTCACTCACACACAGACAGAGCACAGCTGCAGTTAATTGCTCTGACCTGCAGCTGACCCTGGTTGCTTGGCAACCTCCAGCCTGCCTTTGACTAACTTTATTGAAGTCTCTGTGCTGCTGCAGTGTCAATAATAATGTATGGGCGCGACGGGGCCACAGTCAGACACACTCTACATTTATTTACACAGTTTATAGTTAATGATCATATCATATCCTCAGTTCTGTCCTGATTCTTTCCACACAGATCAGATCCAGACTGACTCTTTGTAACATTAATATTATTTACAGACTCAACATTTAACAACATGAGCAAGAAAAACTTCCCTTAGGAGGCAGAAACCTCGAGCAGAACCCAGATCATGGTGGACCCTCATCTGCAGATATAATAATCAGGGGGTGAGATCTCAGTGCATCATGGGAAGTTCCCCTCAGTCCAGTCAGTCCAGAACTGAAAGCTGGATCAAAAGGAGAGAAGTTTGATAACTGTAGGCTCCCATTCAACTTTTAGAGACTATAGGAACTACAAGGAACCACGAGGAACTACAAGGAACCACGAGGAACTGCAAGGAACCACGAGGAACTACGAGGAACCCTGAATTAGAGCAGTGTTCTAGAGTCCAGTTACCATGCAGGGTGGCCAGGAGACAGAAATGAAGTCAATATAGTTTGAATGTCTGACAGCATTGAATGCAGCAGAGCTCCATTGTTGGGTTTCAGTTTCAGTTTTCAGGAAGGGCAGCTCGGCTCGGCTCGGCTCGGCTCAGCTGATATGATGCTTTTCTGCTGTCTCGTGTTGGTCCCGATGTCTGCATCTGCAGGTGAGCTGTGTGAGTGTGGCATGTTGTGATCATGAAAGGTTTGATCAGCTGACTGACTGATGATCATGTGACTGTTGCTGCTGGTACTCTCACCATCATTGTTGTTTGCAATGCTTCATGATGAAAAACACACAGTGATGGTCTGGAGTGGAGTTTGTTTGAGTTGCTCTTTGGACAGAGATACATGCTGACATGACCGTCACAGGAAGCTGAAACTAAAGAGCCACACAGTGAACACAAACAAAGAAACTAATAAGGAATAGTAATGTTTTTATACTTAAAATTATAGTTCATGTATGACTTCATCTCTCTGAGTATGATGAGACAAGAAATACAGAAATACTGTTAGTTTCACTTTTCAGTTCACTTGAAGTCACTCTGTGTCAGCCTTTCTGTCTTTGTCCACCTGCTCCAGTGTTCAGTGAAAGACTGTCACAGAGACTATGTCCAGGTTTTAGACAGTCTGCGGGGACGTCACGGAGACTACGTCCAGGTTTTAGACGGTCTGCGGGGACGTCACGGAGACTACGTCCAGGTTTTAGACGGTCTGGGGGGACGTCACGGAGACTACGTCCAGGTTTTAGACGGTCTGGGGGGACGTCACAGAGACTACGTCCAGGTTTTAGATGGTCTGCAGGGACGTCACAGAGACTACATCCAGGTTTTAGACAGTCTGCGGGGACGTCACGGAGACTACGTCCAGGTTTTAGACAGTCTGCGGGGATGTCACAGAGACTACGTCCAGGTTTTAGACAGTCTGCGGGGACGTCACGGAGACTATGTCCACAAGTGGCCATAAAAGTTGAATTTGGATTGAACTCTGGACTGACCTAATAATAATTCTGACATGGGTTGGATTCATGCTGCTACAATGTCTTTATGCCAAAATGAGAAGGTGTTGTGGACCCTGACCAAGATATACTAGTACCTGAATTCACTCTGGTTCAACTTCCTGTTCAGCTGACTCCATCTACTGAATGACTTTCTGTTTCTGTTTTTAGATCGGCGTCTTCTGAAAGTGAATCCTGGACAGGACGTCCCTCTTCAGTGTCCAGGTCCCAGAGATGCCTCCGTCATCCTGCTGGAGTGGAGCAGACCTGATCTGAAGTCAGATGGTTACGTGTTCTTTTACCGAAACAAGCGCTCATTTGAAAACTACCAGCATCCGTCGTTTCGTGGTCGAGTGCAGCTGAGCGATCCACAGATGAAGGACGGAGACTTTTCTGTGGTTCTGAACAACGTCACCATCGATGACACCGGAACATACGAGTGTCAAGTTATTATCATCAGACCCAATGAGACGACACGCTCTGAGATCAAGCACCACATCGACCTGACAGTCACAGACTCAGGTGAGTTTGTAGAGTCTGGACTCAGGTGAGTTTGTAGAGTCTGGACTCAGGTGAGTTGTGCAGTTGAGACTTGATGATGCCTTACTCCTGTTTTCTTCTCTGCAGCTGAAAACACCTGGGTTGGAGAATTCATGGAGGAACGTTTGGTTGTTTTGTCAGTTACTGGTGGAATAATCACTGTATTTATTATTATCATCAGTACTGTGATTTGTAGAAAACATCAGGATGAATCAGCGGCTGATGGACACTCAGGGGTAGATTCCTTTGACACCTTTCCTTTGAGTGTGGTGATGAAGTGAGTCTGCAATCACTGCACTCAATGATGGAGCCAGAGTGTTTTCCAGTGGAGCCACCAGATGATTGCCCCATGTGAATCAGTAACATGATAGAAAATGGTATCGTCTGCATATCGTCTGATTTGTGTCTTGGACTCTTTGGTGAAGAGTAGCAGCATGTGTAGATCATGACACATGGGAACTGACATGAGCTTCAATCATTATACCATGAAAATGTTACAAGACCACATTTTCCATGTGCAAAGTATGTTTAACATGTTTCACATGTTTTTCTACGATAACAAGACGCATAACTTCGAAACACATTCACACAACACGAGGCTCTATATCTGAATGCATGGATGGATGCGTGTACATGCAGCTATTTCAATTTCACACTTTTAAGTCATTAATAATGTGAATAAGCTTGAGTTATCTGTCCAGTTATCCGTCTTTGTTCAGATTTTTAAGGTCATTGAGAAGAAGCTGTTTAACTTCTGAACACTAATCCTTCATTTTCATGTTATTCATGAGTTTATACAAAGCTCCACTGAAATGTGTTGATTTATTATTTATTTATTAACTGTGTCCATATTTTGCAGTTAGTTGCCAGAGTTTAGGAGCACTTTCATTAGTTGATTATTATTATTTGTTATTTTTTTATATTTATTTTGTATTTCCTTCTTGTAGACACTAGGGGGCACTAAGCAGGTGTAAAATGAAGGTAGCAGGTGTATCCATGTTTTTATGTTTGTTCTAAATCTAATAAACATGAATCTTGCCTGAACAATGGACTTCAACCTGAAATGCATCAGTGAACTTTAAGTCTGATCATTATTTTATTTTATTTATTTGTTTATGCTTTTTCTTTATTTAGAATCACATATCAACACTTTACACAGTTATCATTGCTTAATAAAGTTATACAGTGATTCGTCTTTACAGTTTTTTTAATAATATACAAATATAAACAGAACATGGGAAAATCATTATTTTATTTTAGTGATATTTTTGTCCTCTAATTCAAACGTTGTATGAAAACAGTCGTGTAGTAGTGAAACAGTAGAATTTATCAGCAGCATAAAATTATCCTGATGAACACAAACTGGATATTTCACACTAATTTGGCAAAAGAAACTCCAAATGAACGTCTGCTTCATCCTGACTGTTACATGAGGAGTTGGTTCATGAGATAAACAGTAGGTGGCGCCAGTTCTCCAGGTTTGATTCTGTCCAGTAGGAGGAGGAGTTCACTGCCCGTGGGTTTTTTCCACTTCATAGTCGTCCTGTATTTATCTTCAGTTACGCCTCGAAACATGAAGACGTCACATCACTGATCTTGTCAATAAATATATTAGTTTATTCTAAATAAGACCCAGTTTATTATTTCTATGTGAAACTCTTTGACTGCTTGTGTTTGTCTGAGTAACCTCGAATCAGCTCCGACATGCAATTTGATCAAAATATAAAACAGCTGATTACACATTCAGAAGCATTTGGCAGATAAACGAAACAGAATACAAACTGTGACGGAGACAGTATGGAGGACACAAGTGCATGCTTTTAATTTTTAACTTGAAGGAAATGACTAAAACTAAACTTTAAGTCAGTAAAGGTATTTATATAAATATTTTTGTAAAAGAAGAAAGAACACGAACTAACAAAGTCTGCATGAGTTTGAAGAAGAACATTGTGAGAGTTTGCAGAGCAGCAGAGTAAATATAATAATCAAATCTTTAGTGTTTTATCAAGGAGATTTTTTGCCACAATCTGTGCATAACCTCACATAAATAGACACATAGATATGTACATATATAGATATATATGTATGTAGATATGTACATAGTTTGTAGTTTCAAATGACAAAGTGCTCTGTGTGTTCAGTTAAGATGGTGGGTGGAGGCTGCTGCTCCTCTTTGTACTAAAACACTTCCTGCTTCATAATTTTAGCCAAAGTCTGAGTTTTTTTAAAAAGTTTGTTTCAAACTTCAGAAAGTCTTTGATGGAAAGCTCCTGAATCCAAACTCTGTTTCTGTTTCTGTTTCCTGTAAATCATTCCAGAGCGATAACTCTGTTTAACATGGCACACAGCCAGCGTCTGAACGAGGAAACAAGACTCTGACCGACATGCTCTGAAACACTCTGCCTACACTTTGACTTTCAAATGAGTCTTATCATGGAGTCACTTAGAAACACTGCAGTCTGTATCAGAGAGATGAAGACGTGTTCATCCTGCTGCTGGAGGACAAATATTTTGAATGATTCACTGTAAAACTGTAACGTCTCCTTTAAACTCTTTATATGGAGTCACATCACGTCCCCACCCTGAAAGATAAACAACTTACAGGAAGAGAAAAACAATGTTATTTTTTTTCAAACTTTCATCGTGTCCCTGAATGCACCGCCTGATAAAATTTGATGTAATTTTGTAGAAAAATATGAAACGAAACATGAATACACAGAAACATCAGCTGCTCAAATGTTTCTTTGTGCACCGACACTTCCTTCATCCTTTCTGTCATCTGTGCATCACGTTCAAAATAATCACCCTTCTTCATTTTAAAAGAACACAGCGGAGCTCAAACTCTGTCTGTGCATAAATACTGAGTTTAGCCAGCTTACTCTACAGAACAGCCAATCAGAGTGCAGAGATCACATGATGTCATCAGTAACCAGGTAGACAAAGGCTGCCGATGCACAGACAGCTGAAGACAGATGCATCAACAAAAGAAAGTCCAAAGAAAGTTTACATGGAGCAGTTTACTATAAAATCCATCTGGCCTGCTGAACCTGTTGTCTGTCACTGAGTTTGTTGTTCGGTGTTTCCTCTTTTATTTTGTAATTCTACCCTCTCTCTGTCTTGTGTATCTTCAGTTCCTGCCTTTGTTGTGTTTTCCCGCCAGTTTTGGTTCTGTTTCACTCTGACTGGTTTCACCTGTCCCTCATTAGTTTCACCTGTATCTAGTTGTCCTGCTTTGTGTCAGTCTCTGTGTCTCCTTCGTGACCTTGTCAGCTCATGCTGCATTCTGAGTCCTAGACCTGATTTAGGTCCTCTGTCCTTTGTTCCCTCTTTGTGTTTATCCCCTGTGGATTTTGTTTACTGGACCCCGTAAGTCCCTCCAAGGGCCCTGTATCGAGGTCGTCGTACCGAGGTCGTCGTATTGAGGTCCATGTACTGAAGTCCCTCTACTGTCACTCACTATATGGTCCCTGTAAGTCCCTCCATGGTCCCCATACTAAGGTCCCAGTAGCACAGTCTCCATCACACGGTCCCCAAACATCCCTCCACAGTCCCTGTACCAAGGACCCCCATAAATCCATTCATGGTCCTTGTACAGTCTGTACATAACCTCACATAGATATATAAATATATAGATACATAGATATGTACATATATGGATATATAGATACATAGATATAGATTTATATATGTAGTTATATTCATAGTTTGTCGTTTCAAATGACAATGTGCTCTGTGTGTTCAGTTAAGATGGTGGGTGGAGGCTGCTGCTCCTCTTTGTACTAAAACACTTCCTGCTTCATAATTTTAGCCAAAGTCTGAGTTTTTTTAAAAAAGTTTGTTTCAAACTTCAGAAAGTCTTTGATGGAAAGCTCCTGAATCCAAACTCTGTTTCTGTTTCTGTTTCCTGTAAATCATTCCAGAGCGATAACTCTGTTTAACATGGCCATCACCATCATTAGACTTCATTTCCCAGGGGGCACTGCTGCAAGAAGGATTTGTAACACAGAAGGCTGTCTATGCATAATTACTGAATTTAGCCATCTTTCTGGTCAGAACAGCCAATCAGAGCGCTGAGCTTACATGATGTCATCAGTAACCAGGTAGACAAAGGCTGTCGATGTTGTGCAGACACTTTATGTACAGACAGCTGAAGACAGACACAGCAACAAAGTCCAAAGAAAGTTTACATGCTGCAGTTTGTTAAAGACTCCAACAACAAAACTATGGAGAATTCATCACACTGATTCTTATTTACAGACTAAACAGGGACCATGATCTGAAACAAACAGCAGGGACAGGTGACTTAAAAAAAAAAAGGTGTTTATGTGATAAATATATAAAATGAAGAGATTCAGAAAGTCCTGATACAGCAGTTATTGATCTTTGTTTGTCTTTGATTGATGTATAAAAACTCTAATAAAGAGCTGCAGTCTGTTCTCATGTCAGAGTGAAACATTAAAGACGAAGCACTGACACCACATCCTGTTTCACACTAACATGTAGGGGAAGCTTAAAACGAGCTCAACGCTTCAGACTGCAAGTTCCACCCTGTAAACATCCGCCATTTTCTTCTCAAGCGTTCACATGCAGCTGTTATGTCGTTTAGATTTTAACTCAAAAAGAAAAAAATATACAAAACAAACTGAAATGAAACTAAACCTGTTCACAAACAAATTCAAAAGGAGAAAGTCAACACCTATTTTTCCTCTTTTCCACTAATTATCAAGTCATTCATATATTTACATACGTATACTTATATATATATATACAGAAACATATTTAGACATACACGTTTTAATATAAACAATTAACACACTGTGTCAATAAAGTAAAATGTGACTGATTTTTACTTTTTTGTTCGAGCTCCAAATGTTGAATCACACAAACTTTCCTCCCTGTCATAGCTCATTTCTTTGTCTATGAGCTGGCAGTAAATGATTTCTTTCTTTTCTTTGTGCTGTGTTAAATTCTAAGAGGTTATTAATAACTGTATAAAAACTTCTGTTTGTGATTTGAATAGACGAAACATCTTCTCTTTCTGTTTGTGTAAATTTGTCACAGGGGAATGTTTGACTGTCACATGGGGAAATGATACTCTGGACTTTTCATATGAGTCAGCATCACGTCGATCACAGACACAGAAGTCACACAGAGATAAAGAGCTGCAGTCAGTTTTCAGTCATCTCATGTTGGAACAGTGTGAAGTTAAAATGAACACAAACTTCATTTTGTTCTCTGACAACAGAACAAAATAGTGACACAATGACAGACTTCAACTCTTATTCAGTTACAGCTGATCAAATATGTTTGTTGTTTCGTTTATATTGAATATAAAGAGAAAGAAGTCACACTGGACTGTGAGCTTCATGTTTTTAAAAGATGCTGATGAACTCTCTGAGGACAAACAGAACAAAACCTTTGTGTACAGGTTTCAGGTATGCATCAGGTATGCCTGTGGGCAGTTGCCTGTAAACTCAGGTGTGTTTTTGTTCCACCTATGATTACACCAACAGGTTCAACAGCTCACATTGTTCATGCTGGAACATGAAAGTACATTTACTCAATGACTGCAGAATGTGCAGTACTGTACTTGTACTTGTGTTTTTCTATGTTCTATAAAGCTTACTTTATAAATATTAATATAATCTTTCATAAAGGTGGATTTAGATTCTACATTTAAACATGATGCACTGTTTGATGTTAAACAAGCCGACATCATGTGAACACTGCTCACAGGTAATGATAATCACATAATGATAGCTTGAAGGTTAAACTCAATGAGACGTGTAGCAACACGTTCAACAACTTTTAAATTCACTTCAACAGAAAAGAAACAAACTGAATCTTTCTAACTTCACTAATCTATATTTAAGATCTGATTACATTTTAATGTTTTGTTCATATGAGAAAAAAGATACTTTAACAGACTTATGTTATTCTGTGCAATTTACAATTTATAATCATAGTTATAAACACCCCTGAATATTAATAATTAATTTTAACAATGTAATAATGTTTTAATAATAACTATTTAAATAAATGAAAAAAATATGACTTGCTGGTGAATCACTGACATTAAGGATCAATTCTAATTCTCATGTCAAAAATGTCAGCAGTCTTAATCTATAATTAAACATCTTTATAAGCACAGTATATATATATATATATAGATAGATAGATAGATAGATAGATAGATAGATAGATAGATAAAACATATATATAAAAACAGCTTGAAGCCTGAACTGTAATGATAAAAAAAATAATTTATTCTTTATCCATAATATAGGCAGAGTACACCCTGGACAAGTCTGCTTTAAATCAGTGAAATATGAAATATAAAAAATATACAGAGCAGAAACAAACAGGAGAGAAATGAGCAGTGAACTGTTTTTAACACGTTTGTTTTGTCAGATAATCCAGATTATTATATTTATGATTCATTATAATGTTCATTGATTCAAACTTTGTATGTTTCATTTCTTCACATCACTTAACATCATTTTATGATATGTACAGAAAGTTTGTAGATAATAAAACATCGTATTAAACATGTTTTAACTTGGTGTCTTTGTGGTCTGATCGGTTTTATATGTTCACAGATTAAAACTAAATAAAAAGCACAGAGTTAAATCATTTAGATGTTATTAGCTGTGGATATATAAATACATGTGGCTCCATAAACATTTATGAATAACAGTTTACAAAGAAAAAAGTGCAAGTTGCCCTGAATAATTCATAAGACATGAAAAGACCTCTTTAGACCTGATTTTAATTCATCATTCTCTGAATGTGATCAATCAGTGCTCAGACCTGGACTCAGATCATTAATTACATTTACTGTCATTACTGTAATGCTGTCATTTTTTATTTTATTTTGTTTTTATTTTAATCTCTTAACCCTTGTGTACCGATAATGTAATAAAGTCAATAACGTAATAACATGCCAATAATGTTACGTTATTGGCTGGTTATTACGTTATTGAAAAATCATTATCTGATAATGTAATAATACATAAATAGGACAGCATTTCTTGGAAATAAAAGATTATTTTGCAGTTTTTGTGCAGTTTGCTCATCAGAAATAGATTTAGTGGATGGCATAGTCGTCATATTCATTCATTCAGGGTATGGACTATGAAGCTCTCTCTCTCCTTAATTATGGCTGTAAGAGACAATTTGAGAATTATTTGTTGTACAAAATCTTTATTTAGAATATTGTTTATTTGCTTAGATATGTGAATTCATAATTTCATGTCTGGAGGAATATTATTTAATTCATCACTGTGAAGTGTGTGTGGTAGTTAGATCACTTAGAATGTGCTAGAATTCAGGAAGAGAACAGTGGTCATGTGACCTACATGTATTTGCTCAGTGTTAGATGAAAAAGTCTAATCAGTCTAGTTATTACTAAGTTATTACATTATTGGTTGCTACAACCCTTTATCGGGAGAGGAACCATATATCAGCTTCCACAGTTAAAATGGTGTCTCCGAATGAAAAGTATTTCAAAGACTATAAATGGTTAGACATATTTTTAATAATGTGTATCATCAACGCTCACAGCATAGTTCACATCTCCACCTGCATCAATAATGCTGTTTGTGCTCTGTTAAAGTCCAGCCTGTCCTCCTCTCCTGCTCCTCCTGTCTCTTCAACATGTTTTCTGCCTCCAGTAACAACAAACTCAACAACGCCTCTATAATTATTGTTCTCACCACCTCGACCTCTCTGACCTCTGTCCAGGACTCGTGTCACCTGATGGACTTTTTCTTGAAGTAACTCAGTTTTATTTTAGTAAAGTAGAACATTGTCGTACTTTTCTGTTGATGTTTGAATTGTATTTAGTCTGACCCGTCCAGATTGTTCTATCAGATCCTGTCAGGATCATCAGGTACACAAACACGATAAGGTAACAATTCACGGAGGGGAAATAATGTCTGTTTGCACTGTTGACCCATGCAGAACAATGTTGAATCATCACACGTGTGTTCACGTCTAAAGAGCTCTGTAACATGTCAGGACTGTAACATGGTCAACTCGACTCTCTCTGCTTTATCAGCAGCTGCTGCTTCTGGTTCATTGTTCAAACGTCTTCTAGATTTAATGAAAACAAAAAATCCAACAGACAAACAAACCAGGACACCTCCTGCTGCCAATCCAATGAACATGTGAGTGCGGCCTCCACCCTTCACGGCTGCATCATCTGAACCTGGAGATGAAAATGTCCATCAGTCAGTAAATGAATGAACAGTGGAACAGCCTCCTTCATGTTTGACTCTCACTCCATGAACTCACCTGTAACCTGCAGTTTGACTCTGCTGATTGGTTCAGTCTTAATGATGGATCTCTGCTGTCGTCTTGAACCACCTACAACTCGACACTCGTATGTTCCCTCATCACTGCTGCTCACGTTCTTCAGAGTTAAAGACACGTTTCTGTCCTTCAGATCCACCAGCTGAACCCGACCCTGAAAGGATGGATGCTGGTTCTCTGATTGTAAGTGTCCGTCTCTGTATAAGAAGACGTACTCTGACTTCAGGTCATCTCTGGTCCACTCTACAGCTCTGATGTTGGGATCAGCAGACCGACATGGCAGGATGGCATCATCTCCAGGTCTCAGTGATATCACATCTGAATATAAAAATCAGAATAAAGATGCAGAGAGAAAAATGACATTTGAGTTTAAAATATAAGCATTAATAAGATTTGTTGAAACAGAAGACCTCTTCACACACACAAAGATAGCTTTAGCCTAACCACGTTAAAGTAGCTAACTGTGGATCATTAACTTGTCATAGCAGCTTGTATTCTTATCCACAAGGTGGACTAGGACCGGACCGGGTTGGAGCACAGTCTCTGAGACCGACAGGGAATAACGTTACAGTACCGAGGTGATTTACAGACTTTATGATGGAAACATTGATAAGTAGTGAAGCTGTCTCCTCCTCCCTCCTTCTCTCCCTCTGTCTCCTCCCTCCTACTCTCTCTCTCTGTCTCCTCCCTCCTTCTCCCTCTGTCTCCTCCCTCCTTCTCTCCCTCTGTCAGATCCTCCCTCCTTCTCTCCCTCTGTCTCCTCCCTCCTACTCTCTCTCTCTCTGTCTCCTCCCTCCTTCTCTCTCTCTGTCTCCTCCCTCCTTCTCTCTCTCTGTCTCCTCCCTCCTTCTCTTCCTGTCACATTACATCAGTCGAAGTCTTTTCCTGTTTGTCTTGAACTCGATGTCTGTATTTTATAATAAACAGATGAATTTATTAACAATATAAATTCACCTTCAGCAGAAGCTGCTCCACACAGAAACAGGAGCACCAGGAGCACAAATGGAGCCATGAGATGGTTTGTGAGGATGTCGATGTTTAACTCTGCTGTGTTTGTGTGCTGAGTCCTCAGTGTGCTAACAGGAACTGGTAATCAGGCGTCACTGCACAGAGTTTTTATGTGAGGGTGGACCTTTACAGGAAATCACAAGTGAAGCTGTGGGCGTTACATGAGGGCGTTCACCATAAAGGGACAGTTCAGGTACTTTGAACAGGAGTTATATGTTTTATATGAATAGTTATATGTAGTTATATATATGAAGTACTGATCAGAGTCAGTGTGTTTCAGGAGGACCAGCATGAAGCTCTGCTGTAGACTAGCTGGTTAGCTGCACCTTGTCATTAGGGTTAGTTTAGTTTGGTCTAATGAGCTCAATGACTCAAGGTCCAGGCCAGCGTGGGGGACCATTTGGATGTGCTGCCAGGGGGAGTGAGACCTGGGGTGTGGTTCAATAGTCAGTTTGTCTCATGAAGGTTCCTCACTGAAGTGTTAACGTGTCCGTCATGATAAGAGCTGTTTGAATCCTCTAACTGTGAAGGAAAGGAGCTTCAATGCTTCCTTTATTATCTCCTTTAGGATACACAGAGCATCCTTTAGGAAAGGAAAGGAGCTTCAATGCTTCCTTTATTATCTCCTTTAGCATAGGATACACGGACCATCCTTTAGGAAAGGAAAGGAGCTTCAATGCTTCATTTATTATCTCCTTTAGCATAGGATACACGGACCATCCTTTAGGAAAGGAAAGGAGCTTCAATGCTTCCTTTATTATCTCCTTTAGCATAGGACACACGGAGCATCATTTAGGAAAGGAAAGGAGCTTCAATGCTTCCTTTATTATCTCCTTTAGCATAGGATACACGGACCATCCTTTAGGAAAGGAAAGGAGCTTCAATGCTTCATTTATTATCTCCTTTAGCATAGGATACACGGAGCATCCCTTAGGAAAGGAAAGGAGATTCAATGCTTCCTTCATTATCTCCTTTAGCATAGGATACACGGAGCATCCTTTAGGAAAGGAAAGGAGCTTCAATGCTTCCTTTATTATCTCCTTTAGGATACACGGAGCATCCTTTAGGAAAGGAAAGGAGCTTCAATGCTTCCTTCATTATCTCCTTTAGCATAGGATACACGGAGCATCCTTTAGGAAAGGAAAGGAGCTTCAATGCTTCCTTTATTATCTCCTTTAGGACACACCGGAGCATCCTTTAGGAAAGGAAAGGAGGTGCAGCCTCCCACAGTTCCTTAAAATGGACGCAGCGTTCAGTCATTAAACCATCAGTGTGTTTAAACAGTGTGATGCAGCCTGCAGCAGAGAGAGCGTGTGAATATGAACATACGTGTTTGATCATGAAGTGTGTTGTGTTGTTGACTGTGGAGCTGCGTTCACACACAGAGTAAAAACTGTTTGTAACTGTGACATCCAGCGTCCTGCAGATCATCATGAAGTTACCGTTGCTGATTAATCATATATCTTTGCCATAACTTGCTGATATGTTTCTATATGAGTGGACAGGAGGGTGAGCGACCATACCAGCGTAACAAACACGTCATGTGACTTCTGTGACAGGTGGACAATATTCATTTATTATTTGAATTCTGACGTTGATGATGACGTCACATTTTTCACCGGGTTGTCCACGTTTATATTTCCTGCATGAAACAACACGGTCAGAGCGCACGGGGAGGATCTAGGAAGTATCTCAGATGAGCGTTTTGTAGTCCATCTTCTGGACTTTGTAGTTTTACCACAGATCACGTCAAAAACATTCACCGTCACATCATGACGTAGTCTAGTGTAAGAGCAGTCGACTTCTCCTAACTCCTTATGACCTCTCCTTCTCATCTTTCCTTGACCTTGTGACGTTTTCTATCAAAGTCAAGGAAAAGTGGTTAGGAAAGGACTTAGGAGATAATTTTTTGCCTATTCCACCGTACTTCAAAACTGGATTCAGGTAAGCAGGCACACTATTATCACATGCACAGTCAATATGGCCCTCTGCTGGTCTGATGCTGTTTCTACAGTCTGTCCATGTGTGACTGCAGCAGCTCAACAACACACACACTGTTCACCTGAACAACAGAACTGATGATAATAACTCAACAGCATGCTGTGTTTAGCTCCTCACTGTTTATTCAGATGAATGTTTATCAGGATGAAACATTCTGTTTATTTACAGTCTAAACACATGTTGGACCTCTCCTGTACTGCAAACACAGATATTAGCTCCATTATTAACCTCCACTCAACAGTCCTGACCCGTCGAGGACTGTTCAGACCTCTGAAGGTGTGCTGTGGTATCTGAGACGTTAGCAGCAGATCCTTCAAGTCCTGGAGGTTTGGAGGTGAGTCCTCCATGGATTGGACTTGTTTGTCCAGCACGTCCCACAGATGCTCGGTTAGATTAAGATCTGGGTAATTTAGAGGCTGAGTCCACGCCTTGAACTGGTTGTTGTGTTCCTCAAACATTCCTGAACCGTGTTAGCTTTGTGGCAGGGCACATTATCCTGCTGAAAGAGGCCATCAGGGTGGACATGGTCTGGTAGGTGTCACAGTTACATCACATGAAGGCAGGACTCGAGCTTTCCCAGCAGCCCAAAGCATCACACTGCCTCACCTTCTTCCCATCATGCATCCTGGTGCCATGTGTTCTCCAGGTATGTGAAGCACACAGACACGGCCATCCGGACCAGACCAGACCGCTGCAGACCGGGAACACCCCACAAGTGCTGCAGTTCTGAAGATGTTCTGACCCGGTCGTCTGTCCATCACATTTTGGTTCTTGTTGTCCTTGTAAAAGTTGCTCAAATCCTGACACTTTTTTTGGACAATTTTTCTGCTCAACTTTGAGGACTAGATGTTCACCTGCTGCCTGATAGACCCCACTGGCTGATCTGAGAGCAGGTCTTTTCTGTAGTTCATGTTGACGGCTGACGTGTCAGAGGTCATTCATGTTGTTCTTCTCTACATGTCCAAATAAAAAATTGTTTCCTGATGAAACCGCCACACTGACAAAGAGGAAGGAGGCGGGCCTTACTCTCTATAAGCGCTCAGTGTTCATGAGCTGATCTCAGACGAGCAGAGTGTAAGATGGACGAATCATGTCTACAGTGGCTGCTGGGTAAGTGAAATCTATTTAAAGTGTGTTTGTGTTCGTCTCCAAGTTTCGTCAAAGATTAGAGAGCAGCAGTGAGTTCAAAAAAGACTGAAGTGAAGAAAACAGCATCAAGAGATCAGACATGTATTCACTAAGACACAAAGTCAGTCAATGACACTCATCACTATTTGGTAAAATAGCAGCAATTGTTCTCTGGCTGCTCTTTTAGACCCAGTCATGTGACTCACCTGTTGACAGGTAACCTCATTCACTGTGAGATGATCCACCAGCTGTTTGCTTTCGTGACATGTTTTCACATAATCGCATTTTACACTGTGTGATGACTTTTTAAAAACTGGTTTGTTTTCAAAAGTTTCAAACAAAGTGTACTTTTATTGCTGAAATGTTACAAGTGAGAAAATTATTGGAATTATAATATGTTAAATGGACTGTACTTATGTATCTCCTTTCTAGTCCACTCAAAGCTCTTTAAAGTACATATCTCATTAACACATTCACACACCGATGGTTCAGCCTTCAGGAGCAGTTTGGGGTTCAGTATCTTGCACAAGGACACTTCGACATGTAGACTGGAGGGGATCGAACCGCCAATCAGCTGATTAGTGGGCTCTACCGCCGAGCTTTTTATTTTTATACATATACATTTAGTACATCAAATAAACATTTACTTTATTAAATCAGATGTTTCTGATATATAATCTGCATAATTACACTACCTGCAAAAAGTTTTAGAACACCCCAGTTTTTCCAGGTTTTTATTGAAATTCATGAAGTTCAGTGTGTCATTGTACTCTGAAATGAAATGAAAGTATGAAACAAATAAACAATTGAACTTAAAAAAGAAATCATGGAATCAATTTATAAACCAAAATGTATTTTAAACTTTTGACTCATCAAAGTAGCCGCCTCTGGCACATATAACAGCTGAACACACTTGTGACATTCTTTCTACAATGTAAATGAAATGTTCTTCAGAAAGTTCTTCCAGCTCTGCTGTAGAAGACGTTTTCATGAATGTGTGCCACTTGTAGGTTGCTTTGCTCTCACTCTTCTGTCCAGTTCATCTCAAACCAGCTCAGTGAGGTTAAAGTCCAGCTGTGCAGTCCACTCCATGTTTTCAAGCTTACCATCTTGTTCTTTTTTCCTGAGGTAGTTCTGGCATAGCTTGGATCTGGATGTTAGCAGAGGGTACTGCATGGTGCTGCAGAATGCTGCGGTAACTGTTTTGGTTCAGAGCTCCTCTCACTTTGTGCAAGTCATTGACCCTGGATCCAGGAAAACAGCCCCAGGTCATCACGCTTCCTCCTCCATGTTTGACAGTTGATGTCACACACTGAGGAACCATCATTTCACCTGCTCGACAGCGTACAAAAATCCTGCATGATGAACCAAAGATCTCAAATTTTGATTCATCGGTCCAAAAACCTTTTCCAGCCTTCAGTAGTCCATTGGTGGTGTTTGGTGGCCTAGGAGAGCCTCTTTTTCTTATTCTGAAGTCTTTGAAATGGATTTCTTGTTGCAGCTCGACCTGTCAAACCTGCAGCTCTTTACAGTTGAAACTGTGACTTGCTTATTACGACCACTATTTAGCTGTGCTTGAGGCTGTTGTCTTGTGAGCTACCTATCATGCAAGCTGTTGACTCTCAAAAACTTGTCTTCTGATTCTGTTGTGGCTTTGGGTCTGCCAGACCTCTTCCTGTCAGAGTTTCCCCCAGTTTCTGAGTGCTAAGGAAACTGTACTCACTGACACTTCGACTTTCTTCACAATTTCTGTGTAGGAAAGACCTACATTTTTAAGTGTTGATGGTCTGTCTCTCTTCCATCGTTAATTCGCTATTTTTATAGCAACACACTACTTTCTGCAGCACAATACTGTTCAAATAATGCTCACAATGGTATGATACCACAGTATTTTGATGCAGACAGAGAGGTTTGTAAGTAATCAAGACATGTTGGGACATCTGTGGGAATCTGTAGCTCCACATCTGTTGATCCACATATAAATAAAAAAAAAAGATAAAAAAATGGAAAAATTGAGGTATTCTAAAACTTTTGACCAATAGTGTTTCTAATATTAATGTGTTTGTGTTTGTTTTCTGTTCACTTGAATCACTTTATTCTGTTTTTATGAAACCTTCAAAAAACCTGAGTGTCATCTGTCTTTAGTTCTGACCTCCGTGCTGAGCCCCACACACCAAAGTGAGTAAACTTCTTCTGTTATTTGTTCCCTGAACACTTCGTGTGTGAGGACAGTTTGTATCTATCTATATCTGTCAAAGCTTGAAACACCCAAAGAATATCTAAAAACAAACATACCATTGATCCTGCAGGATCTTTTTGCCCAGAAAATGAACAAACTAGATTTTCTGAAACCAGAAAGTCAATGGACGAGACATGAGACATATAGAAATGGAAGAGGAAATGCAGAATTCAAAGTCACATTTGTCTGATTTAGAAATGAAACCATGAAAAATGATGTCAGACTGCATCTTTCATCTTTCTGTGTCTTCCTCCAGCCTCTCTGACGGTGAGTCCCAGCAGCTCTCAGATGTTTCAAGGACAGTCTGTCTCTCTGAGCTGTGAGGAGGACGACAGCTCTGCTGGATGGACGCTGATGAGGAACACGACCAAAAAAAACAGGACTCAGTGTGGACACGGGTGGGGACAATCAGCTGGTTCTTCCTGTAAGATCAGCTACATCACCTCATGGTACAGTGGAGTTTACTGGTGTGAGTCCAGAGAGGGAGCAACCAGTAACACCATCACCATCACTGTCACTGGTAAGATCAGACTGTGGAGTTGGTGTTGATGAAGCTGTGTGTGAATGGATGAAATGCTGAAGTTTGTCTCTGTGTTGAGGTGGAGCAGTGATCCTGCAGAGTCCTGTCCTCCCTGTGATGGAGGGAGATGATGTCAGTCTGCACTGTAAAACAAAGAGCGCTTCCTCCAACCTCCCAGCTGATTTCTATAAAGATGGCTCCTTCATCAGGACTGAGCCTACAGGTCACATGACCATCCACCATGTTTCCAGGTCTGATGAAGGCCTCTACAAGTGTAACATCAGCGGTCATGGAGAGTCTCCACCCAGCTGGATCACTGTCACAGGTGAGGAGGTCAAAGAAAAACCTGGAACAACCTTCTTTAGTTTGAACTTCAGCAAAAATCAAAAAGGAGCAGCTTCACTTTCTGAGTTTCATCTCGTCACGTTCTCAACTTATCGTCCATTTATCTGACTTCTGTTCATTTTAGAGAGACCCACCACGAGTCCTCCTTCAACCACCTCTACTTCCTCACCATCCTCTGCTCCTGGTTCCTCCTCTCATTCTGACATCGTGTTGTGGTCGACTGTTTCATCTGTCTGTGTTCTGGTTCTGGTTCTGCTGGTTCTACAGGTGATACAGTGTGTCCAGAGGAAACGTAAAGGTGACTCAGACTCAGACACAAAGACACAGATGATGTTTCACATTTTATTTGCATTAATGAAACATCTCACCACACGAGCTTCTCATCGTTTCATGAACGGACAATTCAAACTGACTGAAATCTGATTTTTCATTTCAGCTGCTGAAGGACAAGCTGCACATGATGACATCACAGGTGACATCATAGATGACATCACATACAGCGATATTAAAATATCACAACAGCCAATCAGACGCAGCAGAGGTAACGATCGACTTCATCAATCATTAATAATGAGATTCAATCAGGTTTCTCTCGTCCTCTTCCCTCCATTTTTCATCCTGCTGTGACTCTTTGACTGAGCTCCAGTAATAGTAATATATTTATATATATTTTTATATATAGACATGATGATGATGATGATGTGTGATACCGTGCAGTCTGTTTTGTACCTTCATGTGGTCTTCCTGCTCTGTGGTCGTCCAGTTTCCTGTTTATGATAAAAACACTTCTGTGACGTGGCCGTGAACACGTTTGTCTGCAGGACGGTTAATAAGACAAAGAAACCAACAGTTGACCTCATTACTGTGCCTGATTGTGAGAGCACAAAGTCGCACTATTGTTATTCACCATATTTATTCTTAACTGTGTAACAGACTTCATTTTAACATCAGGAAATTTGTGCTGCTCGCTCACACAATCTTATAGTTCTTATAGACTTATAGTTTTTACAGAGCGTGCTCAGATGTGTCAGGATCACCAACTGCTGCACTGACTGTGGAGGACAGCAGACGTACCACATTTTTAACTTTATCCACACAAATTATATATGTAGACGTTCAGGAAGACCTCAGGGTTCTTATTATCCAGTCTGTTCAATGTTTTGAGTCTGCTCTGATTGGTCGACTGCAGCTGAGCTATTATAGCAGTTAACAGCAGCTGGTTGCCGGGCAGAATTTCACCAGTCTGACTGTGATTATTTAAAGGAGACATATTATGCCCCTTTTCCAGCAGTTCACACAGGTCCCAGGTACCTGAATGACATGTCTGTGAAATCCTTTGGTCAAAATTCCTCCCGGATCAAGCACAGCAGCCCTCTCTGTACCCTGTCTGTAGCGCTCTGTGCTCAGGCGGTCTGTTTTAGTGTCTGTCCCACAGAGACAAGCCACAAGAGACACTGGGGGGGTTTGTACGCGCACCGAATTCAAAAAATAGATAGAGCTGAAAAAGTGATTTTTTTCATAATATGTCCCCTGTAAATGAAGACTCTGGCTGTCGTTTTGAATGTCGGCCATTTTGTGCTCCTCTCTCATGGACACACAAACAAAAACTGATTAATCAAGCCAAGTGTCGGCCATTTTGGAACCTGAATGATACAACTTGTGGTATTAATACTGTACATACTTAGTACTGTCAATAATACAGTATGGGCGAGACGTACCAAACATCAGACACTCTCAAAATTTGTAGAAATTCTCAAGTTATTGATGAAATAATCCTAATATTATTTGTAGAATGCCTTCTGCAGTAGCAGTAGTAGTTATACTGACAGTACTGGTATCAGTTGTAGTACCTGCAGTAATATAATGTGTATGTGTTTTATATTCCAGAGAGTGATCCAGCTCCAGTTTACTCAGCAGTGAGACGAGCAGGAGACGTCACTTATGGACCAATAGTCATCAAAGACGTCAAATCAGACAAGAGGACAAGAGGTACAGCTGCTCGTCTGTGTCTCCATCATGAGCCAACACGAGAAACTTCTGTTAGAGAAGATGAGCGGACCTTAAAAATGTGTAGCATCTTTCTCAAGACGAAACCACACGAGTGGGAAGCCAGTGAGGGATCAGACAAAATTCAAATAAACTTTTAAATTGGTTAGAAGTTAAATTAGAGGTCTGGTATGATCCTGTAATTTTCTTATTGACAGCTGACCTCATGTTAAACCAACAACGTGTTAGTCTGTCTTCCTGTCTGTGGCTCTCAGCTCCGAGCCCATTGGTTCCTCCTGAAGATGTAAATCTTTAAAAACACAAATATATTGTTTCATATTTAAAAAGGACTCTTTCATTTGCTCAAACAGCTGCTCGCTGTAGTTTGATCAAACAGACATACAGTACATTTGTAGGGGACTATTTTCAGCGGTGGATGAATCCACATTCGGTGCTCTATTGAGTATTTGTGGCATCAGGATGGTGTGTGTAGGATTTAGTCAGAATAAAGTAGAGTGTGTTCATGGTGATGAATCAGTGTTAGTCTGAGTCTGAACATGAAGACACATATAGAATATATGCACACTGATACTTTTACACACTAAAGATACTTGTTGTGCATTTTCAGCATCTCAGACTGACTTTATCAAAGAGTCGATCATGTCGTGTTTGTTCCACCCTGCACGTCAAACCTCTGCAGCAGCTTCCTCTTTTTGATTCTTGTGAGCTCTGAAGCTGCTGAAGTTGCTGTTGATACCTGAAGGTGTTTATCTGTTTTTGTGGTCAAATGTGTCATCCTCTTTTCGTAGAAGCGAGCAGCTCTGTGGTGGTCCGAGTTCCTTGTTTCAGATAAATGCCCCACACTTAACTGCCCCGTGATACGGGTAGTGGAAATTTACTGTGAAAGAAGTTCATGGTGTGAAATACCACATAGATGAGAGCAGGCATTAACACGACAGAGTGTGATACCCCAAATAATAAAGTGTTTGTACAACAGTACTATGAACACTCGTCTTTGTTTTACATGTGCTGCAGTACTACGAGTAGCCCTAACCCTAACAGTACTGGTATCAGTTGTAGTACCTGCAGTAATATAATGTGTATGTGTTTTATTTTCCAGAGAGTGATCCAGCTCCAGTTTACTCAGCAGTGAGACGAGCAGGAGACGTCACTTATGGACCAATAGTCATCAAAGACGTCAAATCAGACAAGAGGACAAGAGGTACAGCTGCTCTTTGTTTATGAGCTTTGGACAGAGCTATGCTAGCAGTTTCCACCTGCTTCCAGTCATTATGCTAAGCTAAGCTAACTAGGCCTGACACAAAAACCACGAGATGCGTTTCCAAAAATGTTGAACTATTCCTTTAAAGAGATACTGTCTGTCTGTCTGTCTGTCTGCCTGTCTGTCTGTCTGTCTGTCTGTCTGTCTGTCTGTCTGTCTCTCTGTCTGTCTGTCTGTCTGTCTGTCTGTCTGTCTGTCTCTCTGTCTGTCTGTCTACCTGTCTGTCTGTCTCTCTGCCTGTCTGTCTGTCTGTCTCTCTGTCTGTCTGTCTGTTCAGAGTCTTCAGCAGAGCCACAGGTCCTCTACTCTTCACTGAGGTCCCCCTTCACACCTTCACACCAGTTTAACCACTGAGGTCCAGCTGGTCTGTAACTGGGCCCCAGAGACGTCACACCTCAGGACTTTAATTTATTTCACTTTTATTTTGATTTATTGAAGCTAAATTATACAAAATAATATAATACAAAAATTGTACATATACAATATATATTTATATATATATATATATATATATCCTCCTCCTTTAAATCAGTCATTGTTATTTTCTCTCTGTCAGTGTTTCAGTTCATAAATCATGTTCCTTGTTTCTTTACTTTCATATTTCTATTGAACAGAATCTAATGATAATTATTTCATGTGATTTCTTTAATGTTATATTTTATTGATGTTTTTTTATTGTTCCTCTGCAGGATCAATAAACTTTGGTGTCACTTCTTATATTTCTCGTGTGCTTCTGTAGGTTTCACAAAGCTGCTGGATGGAAAATTTGACTTGTTTCTGGTTTGGCTGTGGCTAACAGATACACTCTTTTCTTCAGTGCAAACAACAAAGAACAAACCAATCAAACCACAACCACAGATATGAACAGCATGAACATCACTCATCCTCAGTACAGAGTGTCTGTCTGAAGAGTTTTGATTGTTTAGTCAGTGAAGATTCAACCTGTAAAGTTTAAACAGCTGTAAAAAAAGAATATGAATAAGATGAATAATGAGCGCTACATAAATGAACTCTAATGACATATGTAACATATCAAAAGAAACAAACAGACTTTAAGCCTCAAACCTCCACAGATGCAGAAGTGAAGGTTGATGTTCAGAATGTGTTTGAGCGCCACCTGCTGGACACAAAGCAGACAGACCCATAAAGACATTTCTTCATGTTTTACTCACTCTGGATGTTTCTGACAGGAAATCATGATCACATTTGTTATGTAACTTTTTAATGTGACTGTAGCATCAGGAGGTTTTTCTTTAAGAATAGTGGAGTAAGTTGTGATTCATGTAAAAAAACAGAACAACTTTATTGTTAGAGCAGTGCTCTTTGGCTTGTGGCCTTCATCATGACACACATTATAAATATGTAACAGTCAGTGGAATGTAACAGAATAAAGTGAAGAAGTCTTTTCTTCTAAAGATCCTCGTCACCACAAACATGACCAACACTAGAACTTAAAAACAAACCTTGTGTCAGAGTGTGACGTTTTATTCAGGTAAAATAGGAATGTAACTACTAACTAGAGATAAACTGAAAGACCTAGAGGACTGTTTAAATAGTTGTTTGTTTCCTTTGTTAATAATTGCAGGTGACAATTAACAGGCTGCAGAAACTAGTTTATCCTGAGAGTGGCGGTCATGTTCAGCTGGACTTTTGTCTCTGTGTTGAGGTGGACTGTCACCTTGTGTAAATCTCCATGATGTAAAACTCAGACTTGGTTTAAGGCTTCGTAATATGTAGTGCTTATGTCAGAGATGTAGTTTAGGTTAAGTCTCCATAACTCAATGCAATGTCCTCCTAATTAAGGTCAGTTTAATACTGAATCCTCTAAATGACCGACATAAACAATAGAGACCATCAGTGAGAAGATCAGCTGTTACAGTTCAGTACTGTACATTCATTCTTAACATCCGACACGGGGTCAGATTCGGTCAGATGACCCTTGAAATCAAAGTATTGAGGTAACATGAAACACACTTTTGTCCACCAGGGGTCACCAGAATCAAGTTCCATACAGCTGCTTTGAGTCAAAGTATTAATACTACACTGTACAAATACTTCACTACAAGTAGTCCTGCATTTAAAACCTTATTGAAGTGAAAGTATTATTATCAGAATGTACTTCAAGTATTTGATATTTTTGGATTCATATTCCTGCTGTAGGAATTTGAGGTTCAGCTCATTTTAATGACTTCATACACTGTTGGCTAGTTTAATCTAGAGCAATGCATCATGGTCTATAAGATCATCACATGTTGATGTAAACTTCATCACCACTTCATGCTCGGGAATGTTTTAATGTTTTAGAGACATTTTGTGAAAGGAAGCTTGAAGAAGTAAATATCAATACACACACACACACACACACACACACACACACAGGTGTAATTCCTAATAAGCCTATCAGAGCTGCCTGTTAAACACTGCTGACTCAGGAGGATCAGAGGAACTGTTGCTAATCTGACCCTCCTCACTTTTCACTGCCTCCTCTTTCCTTCCTTCCTAATTTCCTTCCTGCTGTACTTCCCTGCTTCCTCCATTCTTTTCTTTTTTATTCTGTCTGTTATTTATTCCTTTGTTTCCTTTTTAAACTTTCCCCTGTTCCTTCCCTTTTCGTGGACCTCCTCCATTTCTATTTGCTGCCACCTTTCTTCAGATTTCTTCCACATCTTTCATGAGAAACACCATCGCATCTTTTAATTTAATAAAACGTGCGTGACCGTCTCTTAATTCAACTCAGAGTAACAAAGTACATTGTGAAAAAGGTTTACAAATTAAATTAATAATAGTAATAAAATAATAAAAAGGTCAAATGGTTGGCAGCAGTCCGTTACAAAGACAAACATTAAATTCTTAATATAGACATAGACAAACAGTTCGGTTGTTAATTTACAGATAATATCTGTAATTTTGCAGGTTGAGTTTTATATGCACCTTTAAAAAAAGAGAAAATTACAGAAGATTTACCTTAAAATTGCAAAATTAAATTTCAAATACTGACATAAACATTCATGTAATGAGTCACATATTTAATTACAGATAATTATTGTCATTTTACATACATTTGTATATAATTTTAAAAAATACTGTATAAATAAACTGTTGAAAATTAGAAATAACTTGACTAAATACTTGTTTGGTTTTACATTTACAGTAAATTTTAAAATCAGCTGTGCTCCAAACAGAAATAAAGCTCTGCAGGTGAAATGAGGTGTTGAACTGTTGGTGAGGGTGGATCCATTTGAAACACAGTATCATCCCTCCTCTAATCCCTTTATCCTCGTCAGGGTGACAGAGGAGACTCTTCGACTGCTGGATCCTCCAAACCTCTCCCATCCCTCCATTTTCTACTTTTTATCTCAACACTTCAAACTTTAAAGGATTTAAAGTGTGTGTGTGTCGGGGGGATACTCCTCTGTTTCTATGGCAATGAGTTTGATGGGCAGTCGGTGGATATAGGCCACATAACCGAGGGTGACAGATTATCAGGTGACAGGTGAGTCAAAGAGATAATGAAGTGACGGTAGAGAGGAAATTATTATACAAGATATGCTGAAAATAATAAGGGGAAAAAAAGATATGATAATGTTAAATAATAAGATAGAGGTGAAACATGTACAAGTACTCCACTACAAGTAAAAGTACTGCATTCAAAACCTTAGTGAAGTTAAAGTATTATTAGCAGAATATACTTAAAGTATTCAGTAAAGTATAAAGTAAAACTGTGGCATATAGTGGAGTAGAAGTATAAAAATGTGTAATGGAAACACTCAGTACCTCCAAGTTGTAGTGATGTACAATACTTTTGTAAATGTACGACTGTGAACCAGACCTGCTAACAGGTAGGGGGATCCAAAGGAAGACCAGGTGAATGGAAAAGACTGAATGTGTATCACGTGGGTAGAGTTTTCCCACTTTAGTCAGAAACTATTAAATGCCTTTTAAGTTACGTTAACTTTAATATTATCAATTCAAACACCTACGTCAAGTTTGAGGGGTTGCATCTGACAATTTTAGTAACTTCAAACAAACAAGCTGACAATCACGCCCACTTTAAGCCGTGATTGGCCAGGTGTGTGGTGTAGGCGGGGTTTAAACAGCTCTCAAAGGAACACAACACTGAACGTCTTCTAGGAGAAACTGTCTTAAGGTGTGTGTTGTTATGTCCATATTCACTACATACAGAATACATACACATATACTTCAGACCTCAGACGACATCACATTTCACCATCAAACTTGTTTCAAACTGACTTTTTGCACCAGTACATCAATGACATACTACTTCCTGTGCTGCTTCTTTTAAATATAGATCAAGTGTTAAACAAAGGAGCCGACCACAAACCAGAACATCCTCCACTGGAGTCCAGTTTGGGACCTTTGTTACAAGATTTGCCCTCATGTCCTCTCTGTCTCTCTCTGTGAACAGGAAGTCAGAGGAAAGAATACCCTGATGGCCAAAGTAGCTCCATCAGCCTCATCCCCCAGCTCCAGGTTAACTCCGCCCACCATTGTTCAAGAAGACATGGAGGAGGAGTCAGGTGACGTGAGGGACGGGGACAGGTGAGTTGTTACGCATGTAGCCTGAATTCAGCCTCAAGAGTCCGGCGATGATAGAGGAAGTATCTTGTGGGTACTTGAAGAAGTTCAAGTGGATTTTCATGAGGTCTCAGCTTGTGAAGGATCCAGGGGTGTGTGAAGAAATTACATGGCCCCTTGACAAGGGGGTCTTTAGGGTTTTTGGGACATTTCTGTGGATTTTAGGGGTTCTTCAAAGGATCCAGGGCTCCATACTACATGAAGAAGTTTGATGGGTTCTTGAAGAGGTTCTCAGGGTTCTTTATGAGGTGGTTCTGTTGATTCTGGTGGTTCTTCAAAGGATCCAAGGCCACAAGGAAGTTTGATGGGTCCTTGAGGAAGTTCTAGGGGTGCTTTATGAGGTTCTATGGGTCCTTGAAGAAGTTTAAGGGGTTTGTGAATTGTGACGCGATCTATGGGTATTAAAGGGTCTTTATGAGGTCTTGGTTTGTGAGGTGGTTCCTAAGATGCTTTCAAAGGGGTGTGTGAAGAGTGACAATGTTCTAAGGGTCCTTGGGTAGATTTTAGAGGTCTATGAGGATTTTTTGTGGATTTTAAGGATCCTTTGAAGGATCCAGGGGTCCTTCAGAAAGTTTGATTGGTTTGAAGAGGTTATTAAGGGTCCTTTAATATACTGAGGGCTTCTTGCTTTAATTCCAATGGTCCTTGAAGAGGTTTGATTAGATTCTTCAATCCTTCAGGAAGTTCTAGTGGTCCTTGAGAAAGTTCTATGGTTCCTCAAGGAAGTTCATGAGATCCAGTTGAAGCAGAATTAGTCTGATGAGGTGAATGAGATGCAGACGTACGTTCATCTGTCGTCTGATTGGTTTCTTTGTTTCAGAGCTGCTCAAAGAATCGGACCAGGAGTTCTGTTTAACGTCAACAACAGCAACAACAACGAAGACGAGTAAGACGCGACTAATTAAATCATACATCAACGTTGTGTGTGTGTTACTCTTGATATAACACCTGTAGAACGTACAAAGGATTGTCCACAGGTAGTTTGTGTGATGTGTTTCCTGTTTTCTTCCAGGGAGGAGAAGAAGAAAAAGAAGAAAGAGAAGAAAGAGAGAAAAGAGAAGAGGCAGTGAGTTCTATCCTTCCTTTACCATCACCTGTAAATAAATAAATCACCTTTCTTTAATCTGTCTGTCCTCTTCTCTCTCAGGAAGGAGAAGCAGGAGAAAAAGGAGAGGAAGGAGAAGAAACAGAAGGAGAAAGAAGAAAAGGAGAAGGAGAAGGAGAAAGAAAAGGAGAAGGAGAAGGAGAAGAAAGATGAGCCGTAAGTTTGGTTTATTGGGATTCGCTGAATCAGATATTGGAGGCTGAAGTTTACTGTAATGAGTTCATATGGAGGCTGGAATGTGCCAACAAATCATAATTCATTATTGTTTATTTGTCCAGTCCGAAAGAGATCACAGTGATCGATCCGGCAAGTAACTCCTACTACTACTGGCTGGCTATCATCACCATCCCCGTCATGTACAACTGGACGCTGATCATAGCCAGGTAACACACATACACACTGACTACATTCAGTTTCCAGCCTAAACTTAATCATACCTTAACCTTCATTTGAATCAGACAATAACTAAAGAGTTAAATTGTTTCTGCTGACAGAGGAATGTCCAAACAATCAGCGGGCCCACAAAGTCAGTCAGCTACCTGGTTTAGGTCCAAATTATTTCAATTGGCTACCAAGTTTGGTCCCCACAAAGTCAATGAGTTCCAGCTTCTGGTTGCACTATGTCAGATTTCAGTTACTCTATAAGTAACACACACTTTGCTGTATGATGTGTGTGTTTGTGTCAGGGCGTGTTTCGAGGAGCTGCAGACTGATTATGTGGTCTACTGGTTCATCCTGGACTTTGTCTCTGATGTCGTCTACATTGCTGACATGATCTTCAGAACCAGAACCGGTGTGAACACACTCAATCACACACACACACACACACACACACACACACACACATACAACCAAACAGATTGTTTAAAGTACATAGTGATGGGGTTGAACATATCAGTATTGATGCTCACTAGTACCTCAGACTCTGACTCCACCTTCAATCAAGTTAACAAGTTATTTACATGAAAAAGATGACAGATTTTCAGATTGTCCCACAGCACCTCAAACTATGAACTATGATAAACATATTCAGAGAGGTTTGATGTGGTTGATTTGAACACACCACCACAGGCCACATGACTGTGTAACCATCGTTGGTCAAGTCAGGTGTACTTATTATATATATTAAATTAGCACACATGCAAACTTGTGTTTGTGTTTGTGTAGGTTACCTGGAGCAGGGTCTTCTGGTGAAGGACGAGCAGAAGCTACGTGAACGCTACAAGAAAAGCTTCCAGTTCAAACTGGATCTGATCTCCATGATTCCCACCGACTTCCTGTACCTCGTCTTCGGCCTCAAGTACCCCGAGATCCGCCTCAACAAACTCTTCAGATTCAACAGGTTGAACAAAAACATCAAGTCTTTTTAACAGTTTATAAAACATGTTTCAGTTTTTTGGCCTCTGTGAGTAAAAGCAGAAAAACAATAATGTAAAAATATTTGAGTACTCATGCAGATTTGCCCCTTTCAGAGAGTTATACAGCCATATAAAATAAAATATTGGACACATTATTATTACATGGATGAACTGTTAACATGACTAAATATTTCTTTTTTATATTTTTTTCATGAACTTCGACACATCTGAAACAAAAATTGTTGAACATGTTTAAATGTTTGTTTGTTTCAGGATGTTGGAGTTCTTCCAGAGGACAGAAACCAGGACTAACTACCCCAACGCTCTCCGTATCTCCAACCTTGTCATGTACATCGTCATCATCATCCACTGGAACGCCTGCCTTTACTTCTCCTTCTCCAAAGCCATCGGTAGGTTTGCTAGTTTGAATCCCGACTCTGGTTGTTTTCATCTGTGGTCACTAAAAGCCTCTAACAGCTCGACTTGTCCGATCCCTTCAGGTTTCGGTTCTGACAGGTTCGTGTATCCTGACCCGTCAGATCCAGAATTTGGTCGTCTGGTGAGGAAGTACGCCTACAGTATGTATTGGTCCACGCTGACGCTCACCACCATTGGAGAAACTCCGCCCCCTGTGAAGAACTCTGAGTACTTCTTCGTTGTCACTGACTTCCTGGTGGGTGTGGCTTAAATAATTGTTTTTTTTAGTATCCATACAAATTGTACAAAAACAACAAAATGAATAAAATACAGCAAAGTTATGATCTGGATTAAGAAATCACCGTCCACGAGACGTTCAATACAAACAGCTTTCAAAACGTATGGAGACATTTTGTTACTCAACAGGTACTGAGGTTCAATAACTTTAGTAAATACCTGGGAATCTGTGTTGACAGCAGTCTGTTCAATAGAAATGAGTGGATTTACTCAAGTACTGTGCTTGTGATTTTGAAGCATTTGTACTTTACCTGAGTGTTTTGTGTTCCAGGTTGGCGTGTTGATCTTTGCCACCATTGTCGGTAACGTTGGTTCGATGATCACCAACATGAACGCTGCCAGAGCCGACTTCCAGGCTCGCATCGACGCCATCAAACAGTACATGAGCTTCCGAAAGGTAAGTTACTCCGTCAGTGGTTCTGTTTCTGTAAAGAGCACTGGTGTGGTTTGTTTCAAAGGTGCTCTATAAATAAAATTTGTAAATTTAGACGTGATTTGGATGCTTAAACTCGAAGACTTTATAACTTCCCACAGCGGTGTTTGTAGGTCGAGTCTTTGGAAACTTTACGAGGGAAATAATCAATAAATTTATACGTGGAAAAGTCACCATGACCTGCCCAGTCCTCCATACCGACATTACAGTGAACTCTGCCCAGAAAACATTACGATTTATATTTCAGGTTATTGATGACAGCCTGAATGATGTCTGTGTTTTGATTTTAACATCATCATCATCAACCACCATAGATCTGAACTCTAACTCCTCATCCACCTTTTTGTCCACCACCCAGGTAACTAAGGACCTGGAGAAGAGGGTGATCAAGTGGTTTGACTTCCTGTGGACCAATAAGAAAGCAGTGGATGAGAGGGAGGTGTTGAAGTATCTGCCTGACAAGCTGAGAGCTGAGATCGCCATCAACGTCCACCTGGACACCCTCAAGAAGGTCTGCTCACAGTTAACAGACAAAATAATCAGGTAAGGCTAACGAGGAAACAGCAGGTGACTCTCGTGTCGTTGTGCAGGTTCGTATCTTTGCGGACTGCGAGGCCGGTCTGTTGGTGGAGCTCGTGTTGAAGCTGCAGCCTCAGGTCTACAGTCCAGGAGACTACATCTGTAAGAAGGGCGACATTGGCAGAGAGATGTACATCATCAAGGAGGGGAAACTTGCCGTTGTTGCAGATGATGGTATCAAGCAGTTTGTGGTCTTGAGTGATGGAAGCTACTTTGGCGAGATCAGCATCCTGGCTATTAAAGGTGAAGTGACATCGTCTTGGCGGAAGAAGTATTCAGATCCTTTACTTCAGTAAAAGTACTCATACCACACTGAAAATACTCCATTACTCTTTCTTACTTGAGTCCTTGACGTTTAACATATTAGGTTGTTTCTACTTCCTGACCGTCCATCTTGTTCTTCAACAGGCAGTAAGGCGGGAAACAGAAGGACCGCCAACATCAGGAGCATCGGTTACTCCGACCTCTTCTGTCTTTCCAAAGATGACCTGATGGAGGCGTTAACGGAGTATCCTGATGCTAAAGCTCTGCTGGAGGAGAAGGGAAGGCAGATCCTGATGAAGGACGGACTGTTGGACCTGGAGGTACGGTCACATGATCTGAGACACGAACACAAACAAACAAATGAAGGTTCTTGGAACGTTTCCACCAGTTTGGAGCAGAACCATTGTAATCATCTGCAGAGGGCGTTGAACAATACTAATGCTAAACTAATACCTGGTCTCGTCCTGTAGGTGGCGGCGCAGGGCCCCGACCCCAAAGAGATCGAGGAGAAGGTGGATCGGATGACGAGCACGCTGGACGTCCTGCAGACTCGTTACGCTCGGCTGCTGGCCGAACACGAGGCCACTCACAGCAAACTCAAACACAGAGTCACGAAGCTGGAGAAGAAGGTGGTGCCACCGCCACCTCCAACACCTGAGACATAGACAACTAAAGAAGAAGAGAAGAAGTAGAGTGACAGTGAAGTGGAGTCAGAGGTGAAGGACCGGGACGTTTGATTTTAGAGTCCGAGAAACTGAATTAGATGAAAGTTAAAATGTTACAAAAAATCTGGTTTACAAAGTTTAACTTTAAAAAATACGCTTCAAGTCCTTTTAATTCAGATCACGTCCATGTGGAGCAGGAAGAGAAAACAAGCACCACTTCAAGTTCACTTCAGTTCACTTCACGTCACTTCAATTCACTTCACGTCACTTGAGTTCACTTCACTTCACGTCACATCACTTCAGTTCACATCACTTCAGTTCACATCGCTTCAGCACTTCAGTTAATTTCACGTCACTTCAGTTCACCTTACAGCACATCACTTCACTTCACACTTCATGTCATGTCACAACAAGTCACTTCCGTTCACTTCATGTCACTTTATGTTATTTTATGTCACTTAAGCTCACTTCATGCCAAGACTCTTCAGTTCACGTCACATCACTTTAGTTCACTTCATGTCACTTCAGTTCACTTCAGTTTACTTTGTTTGTCATGTGGAGAGTTGTTGAAGTTTGTTCTGTCCACATCGTGTTTACATTGTGAAGAAAATGAAGTGGACTGACTCCAGATTGAACTGACAGACTGCGTCAGCGGAGAGGATGAGCTTCAGTCGACAGGCAGAGAGTTAAAAGGAGTTCAAATCTTTCGTTGGTCATTTTTTACTGACAGACTGTGACCTCGCTTCACTTCCTAGATCACCTGCTTTAGAGCCAGTAGAGGTCAAAGGTCAGCAGGTATGAAGGTTTTGCCTTTTTCTTCCTGTTTGTTTCATTTCACTGTCAGCCAATCACGTCCCTGCTTTGTGTAAATAGTTCAAGCTTCTTAGAAAAAATGTGAGCCAAATGAATTCTGGGGGCTCGGCGCTGAAATAAAAATATTTTATAAGAAACACAGAGTCTGTTTTATTTCACACAGCTGGACCGAAACAAAACATCTGAAGGGAAATGAAGAGGTTAAAGAGGCCTGGTGCAGTCATTAATGAATCACTTCACTTTTGTTTACTTTATGCCACTGCGCGAAGCCTGAACCTGGACACGGTGAGGACGGAGCCCGGGTCTGTCCTCAAACTGTCCTCAAACACTAAGTGCTCAGGGAACAAATAACAGAAGATGTTGCGTTTCCCCTCCTCGCCACAAGGGGACCCACCTTCAATTCAGTGGAGTTCAAAGCATCCTATAGTATACATAGAGGGCTGGACTCAACTTCCACCTCTTTGTCTCCAAACATTTCAAATCTGAATGTTCCCAACTGCTTTACCATGCGTCTTTGTTCATTACTCAGTGTAAGTAACAATCGTTTGATATATTATATAGTATTTTAATTTATATATTTAACGTGATTTGAAGAATAGATTTGATTTGTTGTGATTTGTCTCTTTGTTAGAACCATGTCAAGCATCCAAGAACACTCACACCCTTTTTTGATATAAGCAAACGGAAACTGCAACAATTGTGTCCTGGTGGTTTGTGGCTCCAGTTAGAACTCTTTTTATCCAGAACAAATGGTTCTTCGAGCCGGAGACTGAGCCACATTCCACCAGTGTCCTAAAATGGCTTCTTCAGTAACTGAGGGCACTAACCCTATTGATGAACCCACTAATGAAGGTCAGGCGGCTTCCCCTGAGTATACGGATGGATTCCAAGGTGCGCTCGACTCACCACAGCTCAACATAGACGAGCTCACCCCAACATGGTCTCAAACAGCACCCAGGCCATCTACACCTCATCAAACAGAGCCTCACCCTTCATCTAAACCACTGTTAACTACCACTCACAAAGAGTACCAAAACCCTGTGCCATCTGAATCCTCTGAAGCATCAGCCAAACCCTTAACAAGGTTCAGCCATTGCCATGACCCAGGGGCTAGACCCAGAAGACTCAGGCGGCCCCCTCACTACTATGGGATTGATATGCCACACCAGAAGACACACACAATCCCACAGTTTACGTAGTTCTCCCAGCAAGAGGACAACACATTGCACAAGCTCTCAAATTAGTAATTAATTTGAGCCACCTCCAAGCTAGTATGCTTGAGGAAAAGGAAAGGAGGGATGAACTTGAGGAGCTTAAGAGGCAGAGACAGGAGGAGAAAGATCGTGATGAACAATGTAAATTAACTGATGAAGCCAGAGCTGCTCAGCACAGGCAAGCAGATGTACAAAGAGAAAGAGAATCGTCAAGGAGGTTGACATGAATAGACGCACAAAACCGAGCCCCTCCTCAGGCTCCCACTGTAGCTATTCAAACTGTACCGCCGTCCGTTCCCCATGTGTCTCCCCTTCTGCACACCATACACCTGCACCTCCAGTCATTGTCCAAGCCCCTAATTATATCACCTCCATGTCTGGTCCTGTGCAGCCCACTTTCACTGGTAGTCTACCACCATACAGAAGAAGACATAACAGAAGAAGTTTACTCACTTCAGTGTGTGGAGCTCAGCACGGAGGCCTCAACATGAACTAAAGAAAAGACAGTTCAGCTCAGCCAGTTCATGTTGACCTTCACCTGGACCGCACGTTGGTCACACATGATGAACCTGCATGTCTTTGGACTGTCATGGCCTGTAACCATGGTAACAGTAACTAAGGTGACCAAAGGGACTGGGGTCAGCATGGACACCCTGACTGTTCTGTGATGGACTGTGTGTTCTGACAGCTTTCTATCAGAACCAGCATGAACTTCTTCAGCAGTTTGAGCTACAGGAGCTCGTCTGTTGGATCGGACCACGCGGGCCATCCTTCTCTCCCCACATGCATCAGTGACCCCGTCTCCAATCCTTGGACCTCTTTTGATTTCCATGGAGGACTCACCTCCAAACCTCCAGGACTTGGAGGATCTGCTGCTAACGTCTCAGATACCACAGCACACCTTCAGGTTTGATGCTGATTCTTTTATTTGGTGCAACCAGTGTGTATGTCGTTGAGCTGCTGCAGTCACACATGGAGACAGACTGTAGAAACAGCATCAGACCAGCAGAGGGCCACATTGACTGTGCATGTGATAACAGTGTGGAGGTGAGTGCACCATGTGGACTCACAGCTTTATTCTGATATTTGTTCACATGGTGTTTCTAATCACTTTGTTCTAACAGTTTGACAGCTGAACAAACTCATTAGAGCTGAACAAGGTGACACAGCCATGGAAGACTATTTTTAATATCATCTTTAAAAGGTGGATTAACGGTTGATTTGATCATGAGGATAGAGGAGAAAGCGCAAAGCCCGACTAAAGATTGTCCTGTTTGGGGCATCGATTAGCTCAGTTGGTAGAGCGTCCACCCCATGTACGAAGGCTCAGCAGCGGCCCGGGTTCGAATCCGACCTGTGGCCCTTTGCTACATGTCATTCCCCGTCTCTCTCTCCCCACATTCCTCTTCACTCTTCAGCTGTCTCTATCCAATAAAAAGGCCAAAAGTCCCTGCCCGGCTCTGGTCTCAGAGGCTCAGTGTTGGGGAGGCTGCTGAGCCCAGTTCTGTTGCCCGCTCGCCTGACTCCAGTTCTGGTGCTTGTTCCAGTGCCTGTCCCTTGAATGTTTTTCATGGTGTAGATTTGAACATGTAACGCCCACAGCTTCACTTGTGATTTCCTGTAAAGGTCCACCCCTCAAGAAAAACTCTGTGCAGTGACGCCTGATTACCAGTTCCTGATGGCGCGCTGAAGACTTAGTACACAAAGACAGGAGAGTTAAACATCGATGTCCTCGCTGATCTGATGGATCCATTTGTGCTCCTGGTGCTCCTGTTTCTGTGTGGAGCAGCTTCTGCTGAAGGTGAGTTTATATTGTTAATAAATTCATCTGTTTATTATAAAATACAGACATCGAGTTCAGACAAACAGGAAAAGACTTCGACTGACATAATGTGACAGGAAGAGAAGGAGGGAGGAGACAGAGAGAGAAGGAGGGAGGAGCTGATAGAGTGTGTGACGTATTCGTCGGTAAATTTAAAAACAGCAGAGTGAAAATCTGTTCTGTTACATCTTTGATTAAGATGTTTTTTTATTGTATGAAATTATTATAAATATTAATTTGAATCATTTTATTCTAATATCAGATCATTGATTTCGAGCTGTTCTCCTGAATAATGTTCTTTGTGTTGGTGTTGTGATTGGCTGGATTAAACAAGTTAAAAGTTGAAGTGATGAACCAATGATGGACTTTAATGAAATATAGTTGTTGTTACCTGTTATGAGCAGAAGTTCTGGTGCACTTAATGTCGGCTAGCTTCTTCTCTGTCCATTCTCAGCAGAGAGACATTTTGCCACAATATTCTGTTCTACACATTAATGATGTCAAACTGTCACTCCAAACACTGATGAAACTTTACAGTTCATCACTTTTAGATTTAATGAGGTGAAACATGATGTTTGTTCTGAAGTCTTTGGGTCATTCCATGAAACCGGTACGATTTGAGCCCCTCTGAGGTGTATTTTAGTTTATATTGGGTCATTAAAATCTATTTTAAAAACTTTTTTAATAATGTGTAAAAGAAATTACATAACATTTATCTTTATATTAGAAATTCTCTTATTTTTTCAGTTGACACTGCCTAATTAGTCCCTCATGGCCTCCAATGAAAGTGTATTTGGGATATGACTTTTTCTATCTCTATCTATCTGTGCTCTTTTGCTTTTAATGTTTTTTTTTTCAAGATAAATTCATGCTTATTCATTAAGATTCCATTATTAGTTCCGTACCCCAGTAACGCCTCAACCCCGTTACACAAACCATTCTCCCCCTGAAAAAAATACTGAACTGATCCCAAAGTGAGAGGAGCATCACTGAGTGACATCATGAAAGTCATCTGAACAACATGATGCAGAAACAGTCAAGTTAGCACCTTCTTTTCTGACTGTATTATAGTACACTCATTTATGTTGTGATGCTGTGGTTGTAGAGCTTAACCACTCAACCTGTTACATGAAATAAAGATAGAAAACTCCAACTCAGGGAAATGACCTTTGTTTTTCAACAGTATATTGGATTTCTTAACCTCATGCATGCCATGTGCTCTCCTGTTGTTCACCACATGTGGAGCAATGGCCATCTTCAACAAACAATCACAATAACAGTGGTTGTGACATTGTGACAGGGTTGTATTTTTAACACTTTGGTTGTGAAATTATCCAGTTATTTCAATGAATTATTATATTTTTAAATTATTTTTGAGGTTTATGAAAAAGTAACATTTGTTGTACTGAAATATTTAGAGCAATCATAAGAATATAAATTTTAGTTCAAATTCTGAAGTTAAAACACATCTATGATCAAAAATGATGTCACTGTCACAAAAAGTGCCCATTTCAGTTTTTCATGGAGCAAAAGTGTGAGATTTTATATAATGTTTATATTTGCAATTACTGAATTAGGACATCTGATGAATAGAAAAATGTTGGTTTAATTACAAATACATTTTACAATTATATTCAGATACTTCCATTAGTGTCCGTAACGGGGTTGAGGAATAATAGTACCCATACCATAAAATAATGAGCAATAATAGAGATTTGATGCCTGAGATGGGAATTCATGTTTTTCTGGAAGTTGAATATGTAGTTAATGTTCAGAAAAGTAATTCATTTTGGTCAAAGTCCAAATCGTACTGGTTTCATTTCTGAATTATGAATGAATTATCGTTTCTGTGTGTATTTAAAGTGGCTCACATCCAATCAAATGGAATAAATTGATTCATTTTATTATATTGTGATAAAATGGTTGGACTCCTGTCTCACTGTCACTGAGCGCTCTGATTGGCTGTGTGAATGTGACACTCATCATGACTAATGATGATAATGTGTGTGTGAAGAGGTCTTCTGTTTCAACAAATCTGGATATTTTAAACTCAAATGTCATTTTTCTCTCTGCATCTTTATTCTGATTTTCATATTCAGAGGTGATATCAGTGAATCCTGGAGATGATGTCATCCTGACATGTCGGTCTGCTGATCCCAACATCAGAGCTGTAAAGTGGACCAGAACTGACCTGGAGTCAGAGCACGTCCTCTTTTCCATAGACGGATACTTCATATCAAGGAACCAGCATCCATTCTTTCATGATCGGGTTCAGCTGGTGGACAGAGATCTGAAGGACGGAGACTTGTCTTTCACTCTGAAGAATGTGAAGAGCAGTGATGAGGGAACATACGAGTGTCGAGTTAAAGTGGGTGATTCAACACAACAGAAGATTGAAGAGACTGAGCCAATCAGAAGAGTCAGACTGCAGGTTACAGGTGAGTTCATGGAGTGAGAGTCAAACATGAAGGAGGCTGTTCCACTGTTCATTCATTTACTGACTGATGGACACTTTCATCTCCGGGTTCAGACCATGTGTGTGTTCAGAACTCGTTAGTTTAATCAGATTTCAATAGAAGGGAACAGAAAGCATTTTACCACAATAGTGTAAAGTGTGTAAATCACAGAGTTGAAGCTGAGCAGTCGGAGGACAACAGAGGGAAAAGCAGCAAATATATTGTGAATAAAATCTGATCCAGTCTGAATAAAGTTCTAAAGCTGTGACATCACTCATCATGACTAATGATGATAATGTGTGTGTGAAGAGGTCTTCTGTTTCAACAAATCTGGATATTTTAAACTCAAATGTCATTTTTCTCTCTGCATCTTTATTCTGATTTTTATATTCAGATGTGATATCACTGAGACCTGGAGATGATGTCATCCTGCCTTGTCGGTCTGCTGATCACAACATCAGAGCTGTAAAGTGGACCAGAACTGACCTGAAGTCAGAGCACGTCTTCTTTTACAGTGATGGACAGCCAGATCCAGAGAACCAGCATCCATCCTTTCAGGGTCGGGTTCAGCTGGTGGACAGAGATCTGAAGGACGGAGACGCGTCTTTAATTCTGAAGAACATGGAAAGCAGTGATGAGGGAACATACGAGTGTCGAGTTAAAGTGGGTAATTCAACACGGAAGAAGAGATCCATCTTCGATGATCAGCCAATCAGAAGAATCAGACTGCAGGTTACAGGTGAGTTCATGGAGTGAGAGTCAAACATGAAGGAGGCTGTTCCACTGTTCATTCATTTACTGACTGATGGACATTTTCATCTCCAGGCCATGTGTGTGTTCAGAACTTGTTAGTTTAATCAGATTTCAATAGAAGGGAACAGAAAGCAGTAAATGGTCATCAGTGTTCAGAGCTGTGAGTATAAAAGAACAGTCAATGTTCACAATGATAAGAATGTCCTGTTATAACAGCAGTGCTGTGTAAAGCAAGGTAAAGTCCACATCATGTTCGCTAGCTTCTTCTCTCTGTCCATTCTCACCAGAGAGACATTTCACCACAATAGCTACTTTAGCGAGTAGTTATGCTAAAGCTATGTGTCCATCATAAAGTGTATCACAGAGAGTTGAAGCTGAGCAGTCAGAGGACATCAGAGGGAAAAGCAGCAAATATACTGTGAATAAAATCTGATCCTCGACTCTCAAATAGAAGTAAGAAGTATTTTCACCACACGCGCCTCCAGAACCAGGCTGGCTAAAGAAAAAGACGCCAAGAAAGAAGAGTTCCCTGTCATGGCCAACCTGATCAGAATGCCGGCTCTGGCTACCTTGCTAGAAAAACGCCGCCAGTCCATATCAACGCTGTCTGCTGAACTCAAGTTGGCAATTACCTCACTTTGTTATGGAATTTTCTCTCCTTTGGTTACACAGGGCCGGGCATGGGCCTCGGGGTCATAGACAGTGACGGCACTAAGCCAGATCAGAGAATACTCTCTGTCTTTGGTATGCGAGGCCGCTGTTTGGATTTCTGGAGCAGTGCAGGTGCCAGCCGATCTCAGAGTTGCCTGGTGACCAGGGTCGAAGAAACTCAGTGTTGGCCTCCGAGACATTATAGATAGCTAACTGTTGACGTTCCATTAGCATGAACAGACAACAGTGTCTCCAGACTAGAATGTGCTGACAGTAACACTAACATGGGAAAATGCGCGTATAGTATTTGTGGCGTCATCTGTAAGGGTTTAAAGTCTGACCACCAGCATGAGTTGGGCAGAATAGAGACCGACACATATGCATACTATTGTATGTGAGGATGTCTCTGATTCTCCTTGATCAATCTTCAATAAATATTACAGCATAAGGCATCAGAGGCTCCTGAACACTTTCTGAACTCCTGACCTGGTGCCATTGACTTTCAGCAATTTCTCCACAATACACTTGAAGCTAAACTAGACACAGTACAGGCCACCGGGACTCACTTCGGTGAACGAATCGTGTCTTTGGAGACCAACGCCAGTTCAACTGAAGAACGTATCAAGGTCTTCGAAGCAACATGCTCCACTTTATCAGAGGCTTGTGCTAAGCTAAAAACCAAAACCATCGACTTGGAGGGATGAAGCCGACGAAACAGCGTGAGGATTGTTGGTCTGCCAGATTCCATCGAAGGCCCCCGCCCCACGTCCTTTTTCTCTGAGGTCCTGATGGAGATATTCCGGGACCAAGTCCTGCAAACTCCACCAGAGCCTGACTGAGCCCATCGCACCCTAGCTGCTAAGCCGCGACAGGGGGACAAGCCCAGGCCTGTGATTGCATGCTTTCACCGACACCAAACCGAAGAGCTGGTGATCCGAGAACAGAGGAATGACCTGAGGTACCACAACACACTGGTCCGGATCTATGAAGACGATTGCACCAATGCCCTGGGTCTCATACCAGCTCTGCTATACCTGGAGAAGCTCCAAATCACCAACAAGGATGGTAACAAGAAACATTTTTCCTCAGTTCCCTGTCCACCCCATGATGACTTCAGGATGACTCTCCCAGCTGGTAAGAATGCTTCAACGTGATAATGCCCGTGATGATGTCCCTGAATATTTACCAGTGCCGACTGATGTTATTTGAACAACTGGACTCATATATATATATATATATATATATATATATATATATATATATATATATATATATATATATTTTTTTTAAATTTTTTTTTCACATTATTCCATATGGGCCTATCGAACCAAGGCTGTGAATCGAGACTGTCCCTGTTTGTTTTGGTTAACATACCACACACGGCCCGTTCAACGTTAACTACTCGTTTCATTCTGCGGGGAGGAATTTCCGTTTCTTGTTTGACACATGGACACCTGCTACTTATCAGTGGGAGACCCGATGACTGCTTTATGGTACATGAAGATGTGACTCTTTTTTTCTCTCTCTTTTTACCGACCTGCTCAGTTTTCACTCCCCCACTGAAAGACATTATATGGAAACCTAATGCTGTAGCAGTCACCTTCTGTTAGGTTTACTATTATTATATGTTTTGATATGTTTGAACCCACCCAGGGTTTTTGATTACTTGATTACTTCCTTGGTAACCACTTTACTGCATTACTACTAACAATGCAGGAGGCATTTACCCTCCTTTACTACTGTCTGTGCTATAGGGGTTAAAAAGTGTCCTGCTGGAGTGAAGTTATGGGGATCAGTGAGTATAAAAAAACTGGAAGCTGTATGAGGGTTACAGTTAAACTCAAATGTCATTTTTCTCTCTGCATCTTTATTCTTGTTTTTCATATTCAGAGGTGATATCAGTGAATCCTGGAGATGATGCCATCCTGACATGTCGGTCTGCTGATCCCAACATCAGAGCTGTAAAGTGGACCAGAACTGACCTGAAGCCAGAGCACGTCGTCTTTTCCATAGACGGACACTTAGAATCAGAGAACCAGCATCCATTCTTTCAGGGTCGGGTTCAGCTGGACAGAGATCTGAAGGACGGAGACGCGTCTTTAACTCTGAAGAACATGAAAAGCAGTGATGAGGGAACATACGAGTGTCGAGTTAAAGTGGGTGGTTCAAGACGACAGAAGAGATCTATCATCGATGATCAGCCAATCGGAAGAATCAGACTGCAGGTTCCAGGTGAGTTCATGGAGTGAGAGTCAAACATGAAGGAGATCCACTGTTCATTCATTTACTGACTGATGGACATTTTCATCTCCAGGTTCAGACCATGGAGCCATGATGGATGGAGGCCACACTGGTGTGGTCAATGGAATCCTAGGTTTCTTAATTTTTGTGTTGGCTATTGCTATTGCAGTTTTTGGTTTCCTTGAAATCAGAACAAGAAATCAGAAATTGAAAAAGAAATCAGAAGCAACAGCTGCTGATGTAGCAGACAAGCTCGCCTGACATGTTACAGACCTCTTTAGACGTGAACACACACGATGATTCAACATTGTTCTGCATGGGTCAACAGTGCAAACAGATACTATTTCTCCTCCATGAATTGTTACCTTAACATGGTGGAGGGGTTTGTGTGCCCGATGATCCTGACAGGGTTACCCAGGACAAGAAATGATGAATTAAAATCAGGTCTAAAGAGGTCTTTTCATGTCATATGAATTATTCAGGGATTAAAAAAACATACAGCTTTTTGCACTTTTTTCTTTGTAACTGTGATTTATAAATGTTAATGGACATGTATTTATATATCTGCAGCTAATAATATCAAAATGATTTAACTCTGCTTTATATTTAGTTTTAAACTGTGAACAAAAAACATAAAACCGATCAGACCAGAAAGACCAAGTTAAAACATGTTTAATACGATGTTTTATTATCTACAAACTTTCTGTACATATCATAAAATGATGTTAAGTGATGTGAAGAAATGAAACATACAAAGTTTGAATCAATGAACATTATAATGAATCATAAATATAATAATCTGGATTATCTGACAAAACAAACGTGTTAAAAACAGTTCACTGCTCATTTCTCTCCTGTTTGTTTCTGCTCTGTATATTTTTTATATTTCATATTTCACTGATTTAAAGCAGACTTTTCCAGGGTGTACTCCGCCTTTCGCAGAATGTGAGCTGGGATACGCTCCAGCCCCACCGCAACCCTACTGAGGATGTATGTTTGTATGTATGCTATGTATATCATGGGTGATGAATAAATATTTTATATCATTACAGTTCAGGCTTCAAGTTGTTTTAATTTATTTTTTATCAATTTCTATCTGTCTGTCTATGATTGCTCGTGACCCACTGACATTTTTAAGATGAGAATTATAATTCACTATGTTCCAAAAAAGTCAGTGATTCACCAGCAAGTCATTAAAAAGTACTTTATAAAGTATTATATTGAATATTGTTGCAATATTAATCTTTGAGTGTTTAACTATGATTATAAATTGTAAATTGCACAGAATAACATAAGTCTGTTAAAGTGTCTTTTTTTCTCATATGAACAAAACATTAAAATGTAATCAGATCTTAAATATAGCTTAGTGAAGTTAGAAAGATTCAGTTTGTTTCTTTTCTGTTGAAGTGAATTTAAAAGTTGTTGAACGTGTTGCTACACGTCTCATTGAGTTTAACCTTAAGCTATCATTATGTGATTATCATTACCTGTGAGCAGTGTTCACATGATGTCGGCTTGTTTAACATCAAACAGTGCATCATGTTTAAATGTAGAATCTAAATCCACCTTTATGAAAGATTATATTAATATTTATAAAGTAAGCTTTATAGAACATAGAAAAACACAAGTACAAGTACAGTACTGCACATTCTGCAGTTATTGAGTAAATGTACTTTCATGTTCCAGCATGAACAATGTGAGCTGTTGAACCTGTTGGTGTAATCATAGGTGGAACAAAAACACACCTGAATTTCCAGGCAACTGCCCACAGGCATACCTGATGCATACCTGAAACCTGTACACAAAGGTTTTGTTCTGTTTGTCCTCAGAGAGTTCATCAGCATCTTTTAAAAACATGAAGCTCACAGTCCAGTCTGACTTCTTTCTCTTTATATTCAATATAAACGAAACAACAAACATATTTGATCAGCTGTAACTGAATGAGAGTTGAAGTCTGTCATTGTGTCACTATTTTGTTCTGTTGTCAGAGAACAAAATGAAGTTTGTGTTCATTTTAACTTCACACTATTCCAACATGAGATGACTGAAAACTGACTGCTGCTCTTTATCTCTGTGTGACTTCTGTGTCTGTGATCGACGTGATGCTGACTCATATGAAAGTCCGGAGTATCATTTCCCCATGTGACAGTCAAACATTCCCCTGTGACGAATTTACACAAACAGAAAGAGAAGATGTTTCGTCTATTCAAATCACAAACAGAAGTTTTTATACAGTTATTAATAACCTCTTAGAATTTAACACAGCACAAAGAAAAGAAAGAAATCATTTACTGCCAGCTCATAGACAAAGAAATGAGCTATGACAGGGAGGAAAATTTGTGTGATTCAACATTTGGAGCTCGAACAAAAAAGTAAAAATCAGTCACATTTTACTTTATTGACACAGTGTGTTAATTGTTTATATTAAAACGTGTATGTCTAAATATGTTTCTGTATATATATATAAGTATACATATGTAAATATATGAATGACTTGATAATTAGTGGAAAAGAGGAAAAATAGGTGTTGACTTTCTCCTTTTGAATTTGTTTGTGAACAGGTTTAGTTTCATTTCAGTTTGTTTTGTATATTTTTTTCTTTTTGAGTTAAAATCTAAACGACATAACAGCTGCATGTGAACGCTTGAGAAGAAAATGGCGGATGTTTACAGGGTGGAACTTGCAGTCTGAAGCGTTGAGCTCGTTTTAAGCTTCCCCTACATGTTAGTGTGAAACAGGATGTGGTGTCAGTGCTTCGTCTTTAATGTTTCACTCTGACATGAGAACAGACTGCAGCTCTTTATTAGAGTTTTTATACATCAATCAAAGACAAACAAAGATCAATAACTGCTGTATCAGGACTTTCTGAATCTCTTCATTTTATATATTTATCACATAAACACCTTTTTTTTTAAAGTCACCTGTTCCTGTTGTTTGTTTCAGATCATGGTCCCTGTTTAGTCTGTAAATAAGAATCAGTGTGATGAATTCTCCATAGTTTTGTTGTTGGAGTCTTTAACAAACTGCAGCATGTAAACTTTCTTTGGACTTTGTTGCTGTGTCTGTCTTCAGCTGTCTGTACATAAAGTGTCTGCACAACATTGACAGCCTTTGTCTACCTGGTTACTGATGACATCATGTAAGCTCAGCGCTCGATTGGCTGTTCTGACCAGAAAGATGGCTAAATTCAGTAATTATGCACAGACAGCCTTCTGTGTTACAAATCCTTCTTGCAGCAGTGCCCCCTGGGAAATGAAGTCTAATGATGGTGATTATTTTGAACGTGATGCACAGATGACAGAAAGGATGGAGGAAGTGTTGGTGCACAAAGAAACATTTGAGCAGCTGATGTTTCTGTGTATTCATCTTACTTTTCATATTTTTATACAAAATTACATCAAATTTTATCAGGCGGTGCATTCAGGGACACGATGAAAGTTTGAAAAAAAATAACATTGTTTTTCTCTTCCTGTAAGTTGTTCATCTTTCAGGGTGGGGACGTGATGTGACTCCATATAAAGAGTTTAAAGGAGACGTTACAGTTTTACAGTGAATCATTCAAACTATTTGTCCTCCAGCAGCAGGATGAACACGTCTTCATCTCTCTGATACAGACTGCAGTGTTTCTGAGTGACTCCATGATAAGACTCATTTGAAAGTCAAAGTGTAGGCAGAGTGTTTCAGAGCATGTCGGTCAGAGTCTTGTTTCCTCGTTCAGACGCTGGCTGTGTGCCATGTTAAACAGAGTTATCGCTCTGGAATGATTTACAGGAAACAGAAACAGAAACAGAGTTTGGATTCAGGAGCTTTCCATCAAAGACTTTCTGAAGTTTGAAACAAACTTTTTAAAAAAACTCAGACTTTGGCTAAAATTATGAAGCAGGAAGTGTTTTAGTACAAAGAGGAGCAGCAGCCTCCACCCACCATCTTAACTGAACACACAGAGCACTTTGTCATTTGAAACGACAAACTATAAATATAACTACATATGTATAAATCTATATATGTACATATCTGTGTATCTATTTATGTGAGGTTATGCACAGATTGTGGTAAAAAATCTCCTTGAAAGAACACTAAAGATTTGATTATTATATTTACTCTGCTGCTCTGCAAACTCTCACAATGTTCTTCTTCAAGCTCATGCATACTTTGTTAGTTCATGTTCTTTCTTCCTATACAAATATATATTTGTTGTTGATGTTGCTCCCCGTTGGTGGAATGTTTATCTGCCAAATGCTTCTGAATCTGTAATCAGCTGTTTTATGTTTTGATCAAACCCTCCTTCTACTGGACAGAATCAAACCTGGAGAACTGGCGCCACCTACTGTTTATCTCATGAACCAACTCCTCATATAACAGTCAGGATGAAGCAGACGTTCATTTGGAGTTTCTTTTGGTACATTACTCAAAATTCAGTTCAACACAAACTTTGCAAACAATTTGTATATTATATAAAAAACTAACGATTAATCACTATATAACCTTGTTATGCAATGATAACTGTGTAAAGTGCGTGGTTCTAAATAAAGAAAAAAAAAACAAATAAAAACATAATGATCAGACTTGAATGATGCATTTCAGGTGGATTGAAAAGAAGTCCATTGTTCAGGCAGGATTCATGTTTATTAGATTTATTCTCCAGGTTAAGAACAAACATAAAAACATGGATACACCTGCTACCTTCATTTTACACCTGCTTAGTGCCCCCTAGTGTCTACAAGAAGAAAATACAAAATAAATATCAAAAAATAACAAATAATAATAATCAACTAATGAAAGTGCTCCTGAACTCTGGCAACTAACTGCAAAATATGGACACAGTTAATAAATAAATAATAAATCAACACATTTCAGTGGAGCTTTGAATAAACTCATGAATAACATGAAAATCTGAAGGATTAGTGTTCAGAAGTTAAACAGCTTCTTCTCAATGACCTTAAAAATCTGAACAAAGACGGATGACTGGACAGATAACTCGAGCTTATTCACATTATTAATGACTTAAAAGTGTGAAATTGAAATAGCTGCATGTACACGTATCCATCCATGCATTCAGATACAGAGCCTTGTGTTGTGTGAATGTGTTTCGAAGTTATGCATCTTGTTATTGTAGAAAAACATGTGAAACATGTTAAACATACTTTGCACATGGAAAATGTGGTCTTTTTGGTAACATTTTCATGGTATAATGATTGAAGCTCATGTCAGTACATGAACATGTAATTCACGTTTTTGTCTTCCAAAGCCCTCAGTAAAGTGAAGTTCCAGCTTGACAGTTTGAAGAATAAATGACCTCATAACCTAAACGATAAAACAACAGCTGATGTAAGCCTGTTAGTCATGCTTATGTAGCTAATGCAGATTATGCTTAAGACCCCACTCACACCATTTCCTGTCCAGTCTGCTCTTCACCAAAGAGTCCAAGACACAAATCAGATGATATGCAGACGATACCATTTTCTATCATGTTACTGATTCACATGGGGCAATCATCTGGTGGCTCCACTGGAAAACACTCTGGCTCCATCATTGAGTGCAGTGATTGCAGACTCACTTCATCACCACACTCAAAGGAAAGGTGTCAAAGGAATCTACCCTTGAGTGTCCATCAGTCCCTGATTCATCCTGATGTTTTCTACAAATCACAGTACTGATGATAATAATAAATACAGTGATTATTCCACCAGTAACTGACAAAACAACCAAATGTTCCTCCATGAATTCTCCAACCCAGGTGTTTTCAGCTGCAGAGAAGAAAACAGGAGTAAGGCATTATCAAGTCTCAACTGCACAACTCACCTGAGTCCATACTCTACAAACTCACCTAGTTACATCACCCACTCTGGTTCTGTCACAACACCGGCTCCACTCCACGTCAGCATTCAATATTCATCATTACATCATGTTGATCATATTTTTAAGACATATCACAGAGTTTTATTATTTTTTTAAAGATTTTTTTGGCCTTTTTCAAGCTTTATTTTTTGATAGAGACAGCTGAAGAGTGACAGGAATGTGGGAGAGAGAGAGAGATGGGAATAACATGCAGCAAAGGGCCACAGGTCGGATTCGAACCCTGGGCCCCTGCTGAGCTTTCATGGGGCTGATGCTCTACCAACTGAGCTAATCAACACCCCATACATCACAGATTTTATAGGAAAATAAATGTTTGCAATAATTTTGCTGTTTTCAAAAATATGAAATACTTTATAATTACTGTATTTACTTTCACTTTGTCCATGACAGACTGGACTGAATGCAGTTCAAGTGCTGGAGCCTGACCAACATGCATGTCTAACAGTTACCTGTGGGTCGTTGAGGACACCTGTAGGTTATTGAGTCCAGACTCAGGTGAGTTTGTAAAGTCCAGACTCAGGTGAGTTTGTAAAGTCCAGACTCAGGTGAGTTTGTAGTGTTCAGACTCAGGTGAGTTTGTAGTGTTCAGACTCAGGTGAGTTTGTAAAGTCCAGACTCAGGTGAGTTTGTAGTGTTCAGACTCAGGTGAGTTTGTTGAGTTCAGACCAGGTGAGTTGCTGAGGCCTTACACCTGTTTTCTTCTCTGCAGGTCACAGAGATGAAATGCGCAGCAGTGGAGGAAACAATGATGGGAGTCCTCTATGGGAATCTTTATTGATTAATGAAATTAGTAATCATTGGACAAAAAAATATAATATATATGTATAATATGTATAATGTAAAAATATATAATGTAGTGGAGCTGTTTTTTTTTTTTATAGATAAAACCGGTGCAACTATATTATATATTTTTGTCCAAAGGAACTCACAATAAATAAGAATAAATATAAATATATATTCAGTTTGACAGAAGTTATGACATGATTCTTTCCACACAGAGCAGGTGTAGACTGTATTCTTTATATCATTATTTATATATATGTTATATATTTATATTTATTTAGATATTATTATTGCACTTCTGGTTAGATGCTAAACTGCATTTCATTGTCTTAGTACTTGTACTTGGTGCAATGACAAAGCTGAGTCTAATCCAATTTATCCAAGTACATAGATATAGATATATACATATGTAGATATATTCATAGTTTGTCATTTAAAATGACAAAGTGCTCTGTGAAAGGTTCGTAATAATCACCCTTACTACACTTCATTTCCCAGGGGGCACTGCTGCAAGAAAAAACTTGTGAAAAGGAAGATCGAGTTCAAACTGTGTCTATAGGTGCATAAATAATCTTTCTGGACAGAACAGCCAATCAGAGTGCAGCGATCACATGATGTCATCAGTAACCAGGTAGATAAAGGCTGCTGACGTTGCTCAGACATGAACTTACACCTCCTCTTCCTCTTTCTCCTCTTACTACTACTACTGCTACTAATAATAATAGTCAAACATGTCCTTAATGTTGGCCTGTGAAACCAGAAGGTTATTCAGCCTGTAGTAAACAACACACACATATCAGCTGCTAAAACTTTACAGAGTTAGAAATGATGTTTCAAATAGACAAACAGACTGAACATTTTTTATGTTTATGTTTCATGTTCAGAAAAACAGATGCTGAGCTCAGACACAAACAGGGACAAAATAATTCATCACACTGATTCTTATTTACAGACGAAACAGGGACCATGACCCTGAAACAAACAGCAGGAACAGGTGACTTTAAGAAAATGTGTTTATGTGATAAATAAAATGAAGTGATTCAGAATCAGTTAATTAACCTTAATTATTATCATTGGTACCACCTGTGTTTCCCCTGTGTGTGTGTGTGTGTGTGTGTGTGTGTGTGTGTGTGTGTGTGTGTGTTTGTGTGCAGTTATCAGCAGTGTGTGTTATTTGCTGGATGCACTGGGAATGTTTTTGGGGCAGAATCTTGTTTAGGACCACCAAAAGCTGAGGACCAACCCTGGTCCAGGTCTTTTCTGTAGTTCATGGTGAGGGCTGACGTGTCAGAGGTCATTCATGTTGTTCTTCTCTACATGTGAAAATAAAGAAAAAAGAGAAAAAAACGGTTTCCTGAGAAACCCACCACACTGAGAGGAAGGAGGTGGGCCTTACTCTCTATAAGCGCTCAGTGTTCATGAGCTGATCTCAGACGAGCAGAGTGTAAGATGGACGAATCATGTCTACAGTGGCTGCTGGGTAAGTGAAATCTATTTAAAGTGTGTTTGTGTTTGTTTTCTGTTCACTTGAATCACTTTATTCTGTTTTTATGAAACCTTCAAAAAACCTGAGTGTCATCTGTCTTTAGTTCTGACCTCCGTGCTGAGCCCCACACACCAAAGTGAGTAGTGTTCAGTAAAGTGGTGTACATGTTGTTCATCTATAATCATTCATGCTTCATGATAATGTTTCATTGTTGGTGTTCAGTAAAGTGTGATGTGTTTTCATGCTGCATCATCAGATTATTATAGAAGAAGACAAAATGCAGAATTCAAAGTCACATTTGTCTGATTTAGAAATGAAACCATGAAAAATGATGTCAGACTGCATCTTTCATCTTTCTGTGTCTTCCTCCAGCCTCTCTGACGGTGAGTCCCAGCAGCTCTCAGATGTTTGAAGGACAGTCTGTCTCTCTGAGCTGTGAGGAGGACGACAGCTCTGCTGGATGGACGCTGATCAGGAACACGACCAAAAAAAATAGGACTCAGTGTGGACACGGGTGGGGACGATCAGCTGGTTCTTCCTGTAAGATCAGCGCCATCGCCTCATGGGACAGTGGAGTTTACTGGTGTGAGTCCAGAGAGGGAGCAACCAGTAACACCATCACCATCACTGTCACTGGTAAGATCAGACTGTGGATTGATTCAGAGTCATTCAGATGACATCTTCACCAGTTTGACAGCATGTGCTGCTTTTCGGAAGCACAACCATAGAAATGATGTATCAACATTTGACGTGTAGAAGTGACACATTTGACTGGAAGTGATATAGAAATGATACATAGAACTTCTTTAATCAGCAATTATAAACAAAGAGACAGTTAAAGACTGCGATGTGTCTCAGTTCAGATCCTTCTGTTAGTACTCTTCTAACTAGTACTCTGTGTACTCTGTGTACTTCCTGGTGTAGTGTGCTAATTGCAGCAGCGTGTTGTGAACTTAACAGAAATAACTATTTTACCATTTTGTAACCCAGCAGAGCGTTAGCTCCAACATCTGGCCTCCAGACTCTAAATATAAATCACCTGTCCAGTTTACATTTGTATATTGAACTATTCATTCAATGCTGGTGGTCCCTCCACCTTCAGCTATGTAGACAAAATGGCGTCCACTTTTTGACCGTTCTAAGTGAAACCATCCAGGTCCTCACAGTACAGACTTCAAACTGATTCTGCGTAGAAAGAGGAAGTCTGTAAGGACGGAGACACAGTGTGTGTACGATGTACAGTCAGATATTAATGAGGAGAGAGTTGGTGTTGATGAAGCTGTGTGTGAATGGATGAAATGCTGAAGTTTGTCTCTGTGTTGAGGTGGAGCAGTGATCCTGCAGAGTCCGGTCCTCCCTGTGATGGAGGGAGATGATGTCAGTCTGCACTGTGAACATGAGAGCGCTTCCTCCAACCTCCCAGCTGATTTCTATAAAGACGGCTCCCTCATCAGGACTGAACCTACAGGTCACATGACCATCCACCATGTTTCCAGGTCTGATGAAGGCCTCTACAAGTGTAACATCAGCGGTCATGGAGAGTCTCCACCCAGCTGGATCACTGTCACAGGTGAGGAGGTCAAAGAAAAACCTGGAACAACCTTCTTTAGTTTGAACTTCAGCAAAAATCCAAAAGGAGCAGCTTCACTTTCTGAGTTTCATCTCGTCACGTTCTCAACTTATCGTCCATTTATCTGACTTCTGTTCATTTTAGAGAGACCCACCACGAGTCCTCCTTCAACCACCTCTACTTCCTCACCATCCTCTGCTCCTGGTTCCTCCTCTCATTCTGACATCGTGTTGTGGTCGACTGTTTCATCTGTCTGTGTTCTGGTTCTGGTTCTGCTGGTTCTGCTGGTTCTACAGGTGATACAGTGTGTCCAGAGGAAACGTAAAGGTGACTCAGACTCAGACACAAAGACACAGATGATGTTTCACATTTTATTTGCATTAATGAAACATCTCACCACACGAGCTTCTCATCGTTTCATGAACGGACAATTCAAACTGACTGAAATCTGATTTTTCATTTCAGCTGCTGAAGGACAAGCTGCACATGATGACATCACACATGACATCATAGATGACATCATGTACAGCGATATTAAAATATCACAACAGCCAATCAGCAGCAGAGGTAACGATCGACTTTCTCAATCATTAATAATGAGATTCAGTCAGGTTTCTCTCGTCCTCTTCCCTACAAGTGTTACAGCACAGGAACTGGACTCAAATGCAGCACTCAGGACGCAGGTACAAGGGATAAACAGTCTTTAATGGCAGGCAAAGGTTTGGTACACAAATATTCAATCAGAAAATCAGGCAAACAATGTACAATGCATGGCAGGCAGAACCGCCTGAATATAGCCAACCCTTGGGTGGAGAGGTCACTGAGAGGAGATCAATGCAGCAGTTGTATGGATGGTGAGGTGGCAGAGATGTGGTCCGTGTCTTCTTGAAGACTTCACGCAAGTTATGGTAACACGGGGGAACGCCGGTCAGGTCAGGAGATTCACTGGGAGAATGACAGGGTGAGGGAGAGACGTCTGGCGTAGTAGAGCCAGAACCAACCACGGACTTGACAGCACAGACAGAGGGAAGGCAAGTGAGAGAACAATCTTTTCCCCAGTCCAACACTGTGCCCGTAGACCAGTCAATATGGGGATTTTGCTTGATAAGCCAGGGTAAGCCCAAAATCAGTGGATGCAGAGAAGATTCAAAGATGTGGAAACTAATGAGCTCTGAATGGTTACTGTTTATGTTGAGCCGTACGGGTTGAGTGCAATGAGACATCCGACACAGTAGACGACCATCGAGTGCAGTGACTTCCAGAGGCTCAGACAGGGGGACGAATCTAAGACACAGCCACTCTGCCAGCTGCCGATCCATGAAGCTTTTATCCACCACAGAATCCACCAATGCTGGGTGAGTATTCCTCTGCTCCACCATGGCAAGTACTGTGGACGTGAGAGGTCGGGAGGGATAGTCCGGAGAGGTTGTTTGGCTCACCAGTGCTCTCCTCCTCACTGGTGAGGACCTGTCCTTTACTGAACACGACTCGAGTAGGTAGTGCTGTCGTTCTTCCAGAGAGAGCCGGGCTCGGTCCAACTGTATGGGTTCCTCCGGAGCTGACAGTGGCACTGGAGCACTGGCCTGGTGACTCAGGAACGGCATCATCTGCCCCCTCTGCCTCGGGCGGAATAGCTGCAGGCCAGCTTCCATCCTTCTCCCTCTCCACAAGTCTGTTGTCAGTGCAGATGGCGAGGGTGATAAGCAAGTCCAGGCTGGCTTGGGTGCGGAGAGACTCTGGAAGAATGCATCGAACAGTGAGGCCGAGTTCCACCCGCTGTTGGTCTCTAACGTGTGGAACTCAATGGCATAGTCCGCTACCTGTCGTCTGCCCTGCCGTAGAGACATAAGAGCCTGGGCGGAGTCAAAGATCTTACTCAGAGAGTCTGTGAACCCACTCAGGGAGTTGCAGATGGGGGTATCCTGAGCCCACTCAATACACTAGGAAGAAATGCTGGAAAGTAGGACACAACGGACACTAACAATCTGGCACAGGGGGAAGAGAACAAAGGACTTAAATACACTGTGGAATGAGCGAATCTGGCACAGGTGTGGGTAATAAGGGGCGGGACAAACACAACATGTGTTAGTTTTAGACTGTACTGTGACCTGTGTGACATGATGATGATGACAGTGACAGTGTTTCAAGTACCATGGGGGGCCAAACAATTCGACAACAGACAGACAAACAGAGCATAACAGACTTGTACATGCTGCATATAGATATATACAGTATGAGTGAGTACATACAGTACTAACTAAGTACTAACAGTACTGGTATCAGTTGTAGTACCTGCAGTAATATAATGTGTATGTGTTTTATGTTACAGAGAGTACAACTGCAGTTTACTCAGCAGTGAGGAGCAGGAGACGTCAAATCAAACAAGAGGACAAGAGGTACAGCTGCTCTTTGTTTATGAACTGCTAAACTATGAACTCCAAAAATGTTGAACTATTGCTTTAAAGAGATACTGTCTCTCTGTCTGTCTGTCTGTCTGTCTGTCTCTCTGTCTGTCTGTCTGTCTCTCTGTCTGTCTCTCTGTCTGTCTGTCTGTCTGTCTGTCTCTCTGTCTGTCTGTCTGTTCAGAGTCTTCAGCAGAGCCACAGGTCCTCTACTCTTCACTGAGGTCCCCCTTCACACCTTCACACCAGTTTAACCACTGAGGTCCAGCTGGTCTGTAACTGGGCCCCACAGACGTCACACCTCAGGACTTTAATTTATTTCACTTTTATTTTGATTTATTGAAGCTAGATTATACAAAATTATATATTACAAAAATTGTACATATACTATATATATATATATGTGTGTTAAATCATTGTTATTTTCTCTCTGTCAGTGTTTCAGTTCATAAATCATGTTCCTTGTTTCTTTACTTTCATATTTCTATTGAACAGAATCTAATGATAATTATTTCATGTGATTTCTTTAATGTTATATTTTATTGATGTTTTTTTATTGTTCCTCTGCAGGATCAATAAACTTTGGTGTCACTTCTTATATTTCTCGTGTGCTTCTGTAGGTTTCACAAAGCTGCTGGATGGAAAATTTGACTTGTTTCTGGTTTGGCTGTGGCTAACAGATACACTCTTTTCTTCAGTGCAAACAACAAAGAACAAACCAATCAAACCACAACCACAGATATGAACAGCATGAACATCACTCATCCTCAGTACAGAGTGGACAATAACACACTTTATTACACACTTGATGATGATTTGGGGGGACTTGAACCAATCCTGACGTGGACCACTGATTTTAAACAGGAATCATTTATTAATTAGACAGTAATTAAATCCCATGTTTTATAGTTAAATAATGTCATTTTAACAATAGAATAATGTTGGGTTAGAAGTTAAATTAGAGGTCTGGTGTGAACCTGTAATTTTCTTATTGACAGCTGACCTCATGTTAAACCAACAACGTGTTAGCGCACATTCAGACAGGATCAGGGAAACCGGCAACCGGTGGTGGGGTTGTCCAGTGGTGGTGGTGAGGGGAGCTCTCTCTAATCATCGGACACAAATCAAATTAAACTTCTTCCTGTCATTATATTTTGCAGTGTAAATTGTGAGTCAGACTCAGATTTAGAAGCTGGTACATGAAATAAACAAAGTGAGAACACACACACAGGTAGATTATCAGTGTTTAGTCCGTGAATCCACCTGGATACTCTCAGAAACAGTCTCAGAGACATTTCAGGCTGTCTGTGGAGGTTTGAACGATCTGAGTGTCTGATTGGCTTGCGGAGCGTGACCTGGGGCTCCGTTTTTCCCAAAGTTGGACCCCTGCGTTGCGGACTGCTGGTGCGGAAACGCACGACCCTTCACTGAAATGAATGAGAAGACCTCCATTTTTGCCGCGGCGCCTGATCCTGTCTGAACCCCTGCTAAGTCTGTCTTCCTGTCTGTGGCTCTCAGCTCCGAGCCCATTGGTTCCTCCTGAAGATGTAAATCTTTAAAAACACAAATATATTGTTTCATATTTAAAAAGGACTCTTTCATTTGCTCAAACAGCTGCTCGCTGTAGTTTGATCAAACAGACATACAGTACATTTGTAGGGGACTATTTTCAGCGGTGGATGAATCCACATTTGGTGCTCTATTGAGTATTTGTGGCATCAGGATGGTGTGTGTAGGATTTAGTCAGAATAAAGTAGAGTGTGTTCATGGTGATGAATCAGTGTTAGTCTGAGTCTGAACATGAAGACACATATAGAATATATGCACACTGATACTTTTACACACTAAAGATACTTGTTGTGCATTTTCAGCATCTCAGACTGACTTTATCAAAGAGTCGATCATGTTGTTGTGTTTGTTCCACCCTGCACGTCAAACCTCTGCAGCAGCTTCCTCTTTTTGATTCTTGTGAGCTCTGAAGCTGCTGAAGTTGCTGTTGATACCTGAAGGTGTTTATCTGTTTTTGTGGTCAAATGTGTCATCCTCTTTTCGTAGAAGCGAGCAGCTCTGTGGTGGTCCGAGTTCCTTGTTTCAGATAAATGCCCCACACTTAACTGCCCCGTGATACGGGTAGTGGAAATTTACTGTGAAAGAAGTTCATGGTGTGAAATACCACATAGATGAGAGCAGGCATTAACACGACAGAGTGTGATACCCCAAATAATAAAGTGTTTGTACAACAGTACTATGAACACTCGTCTTTGTTTTACATGTGCTGCAGTACTACGAGTAGCCCTAACCCTAACAGTACTGGTATCAGTTGTAGTACCTGCAGTAATATAATGTGTATGTGTTTTATTTTCCAGAGAGTGATCCAGCTCCAGTTTACTCAGCAGTGAGACGAGCAGGAGACGTCACTTATGGACCAATAGTCATCAAAGACGTCAAATCAGACAAGAGGACAAGAGGTACAGCTGCTCTTTGTTTACGAGCTTTGGACAGAGCTATGCTAGCAGTTTCCACCTGCTTCAAGTCATTATGCTAAGCTAAGCTAACCAGGTCAGACTCCAGCTCTGTATCTGACACATACGGCTAACCGACACATCCTTCTCTTCAGAAACAAACAGAACCACAACCACAGATATGAACAGCATGAACATCACTCATCCTCAGTACAGAGTGTCTGTCTGAAGAGTTTTGATTGTTTAGTCAGTGAAGATTCAACCTGTAAAGTTTAAACAGCTGTAAAAAAAGAATATGAATAAGAATATGAGTAAGAATATATATATTAAAACCTGGAAGGAATAAAACTAAACTTTAATCAGATCTACAAAGATGTAAAATCATTTCACTCACATTTTATAATTAAATCCAGTTTAAAAGAATTAAATTAATATTCTGCTGCATGTGGCATGAACTAATGAGCGCTACATAAATGAACTCTAATGACATATATAACATATCAAAAGAAACAAACAGACTTTAAGCCTCAAACCTCCACAGATGCAGAAGTGAAGGTTGATGTTCAGAATGTGTTTGAGCGCCACCTGCTGGACACAAAGCAGACAGACCCATAAAGACATTTCTTCATGTTTTACTCACTCTGGATGTTTCTGACAGGAAATCATGATCACATTTGTTCTGTAACTTTTTAATGTGACTGTAGCATCAGGAGGTTTTTCTTTTTATTGTTTATTATTTTATATTTTGCAATACTTTGTGTTTGTCTTTATGAAATACGATGCTCATGTGATTCATTCATTCACTGAGTTTTATGTCCCATAAACCTGTGGGATGATGCTGCTGTTGATGTTTTAGGCTGAGCTCATTTGAACTACTTTCTATTCTTCTGGCTAGTTTAATCTACAGAAATGCATCATGGTCAGCTCATTATATGTTTGTCTGTTTTCAGTTGGTCTCTTGGTCCCATTAACACAGACACCAGCCACACTGATGCAGAAACAAGTCAGGAGAGGGTAAGTAAGTAAGTGACACACACATGATTGACTATATTAAAGCATATCAACTTACTGTGCAAGTCATAATCACAGTGAAATGGCATTATGTTCAAAGAACTGTAGACAACTATAACAAAGTAAATGAACTTTATGTGTGATGTCACTGTCTTCAACAGGACCAGTTTTCTGCAGCAGAAGTTCACCGGGCTTCTTCCAAACAGCAGAAATAAAGAAACATATCTAGAAAGACTGATTGTTGTTTTTCACATTAGATTTTTTGGGTTGAACTTGTAAATTGTAAAAGTACAAGTTTATATGTTTATGACTGGAATAAATACAGCACATCCATCTGTTGATCATCCTTTATTAATGACTGTTCATGAACACCAACATATTTCAACATTATAATTGTAGACTAAATATGTGTGTGTACATAAAATAAGTAGTATTTGATGCCTTGACAATCCATAGGCAGGTATGTGAGTACTCGTGGTACTGTATGACCATGTCAGAGGGTCTGGAAGGAAACTAAGAGGCCAGGTGTGAAACCAGTCCAAACACAGCAGCTGGAGATGACATGTCTGTTTCCTGCTCTAATGTTTGTCTGCAGGCCTAACTCTGTAATCTTCTCCTGGTACTGCCTGTGAATGTGTATGACACCTTCATGGAGGCAGTACTGGGAGAAGTGTGGTAACAGGCTCACAGTCAGCAGGTTCTGGTCACAGCAGTTCCTCTCACAGTCTGTAGGCATGTTTCCTCCTGTGGTATCCCTGCACTCCAGAAAAAGATGCACCATCAGAGGCCCAGCCTGCCTCTCCAGCAGCTGGGTCATGACCTCACTGTGCTCCTCCAGACTCGAGGTGTATTTATTGTCATTTGCATGCTTACATGTGAAATGGAACGAGTACTCAGGACCAGCAATGTACCCAACAATAGTCTAAAATGAATAAGTATAAAATACTATATGATACAATCTTCTAGAATAAATAATAAATGAATAGATAATAATACAAGTAAAAGCAGCTATTTAATAGTAATAGCATATCTTATATGGTATGATGTAGAGAGCAGCATGTAAGACAGAGCTGCTGACACAGCATGGCATCATGGTGTAAGCAGACTGTGAGGCAGAACAGTGAAGTGCATTCAGTGAGGGATTGAGTTCATCAGTCTGACAGCCTCTGGGCACAAGCTGTGTTTGAGCCTCCATGTTCTGGACTTAATGCTCTGCAACCTCCTGCCCGAGTGGAGGGGGTCCAAAAGTCCATGGACCAGGTGGGTAGAGTCCCTCATGATGCGGGCTGCACTGCTTCACCTGCTGATGTCGATGTCCTCAATGGAAGATGGACTGCTGCAGGTGACCTTCTGGGCAGCTCTTACCACCCTCTGCAGTGCCCTCCTGTCAGCCACACAGCAGTTCCCATACCAGGTGGTGCTGGAAAAGGTGAGTGTAATCTCCACCACACACCTGTAGAAAGCTGCTAGGACTGAGGTCTTGAGGCCGACCTGCCTCAGCCTGCTGAGGAAAGAAAAACGTTGGTGGGCCTTCTTTAAGATGTTGGAGGTGTTTATGGTCCACTTCAAGTCACAGGAAATGTGGACCCCAACATACTTGAATATTGTATCTTTTTATTCCAACCTCCACTCCAGATCTGAAAGCTTCATCCTGTGCCTTCGGTAGATACCTCACCTCTCCATTCAGCCAGGGTTTCGGGTTGGTGGACGAATGGTGATCCTCCTGGTGACTGTGATGTCATCTATACATTTACTGATGTAGCCGTAAACGGATGACGCATAGTCCTCCAGTTCAACCCTGCCCTCGTTGGTTGCAGCCTCTTTGAAAACTTGTTAGCATGAAGCAGTCCTGAAGCATGGGAACAGCTGTACCGGGCCACACAGTTATGTTCTTCGGTGTGGACTTATGATGTCTGAGCACAGGACAATAAGCAGGAATCAGCATGGAGCACTGCTCTGTATATGCCCCGTCTGTTGGTGTACATCTGGTCTAGCGTGTTGTTTCCCCTGGTTGCCATGGTAATGTTCTTGTAGAAATGAGGCAGCGTGTCCGTCAACTTGATGAATGAAGTCCCCCGCTACCAGATTAACGTTAATAATAAATAAACTCTGATAATATATTCGTTTATTAGCTTTCATTAACACCCGGACCAGCTTGCTGCCTTCAGGTACTGGTTGTTGTGAGAAACTTGTTTGTCTTGTTCGGCCACCGTAAGTGGGCGTTCAGACAGGGACAGGCAAACCGGACGCCGGCGGCGTTTCTCAATTAATTTCAGTGGAGGGTCGTGCGTTTCCGCAACGGCAGCCCGCAACGCAGGCGTTGCTGCAAAAAATGTCGCCGGCGTCCGGGAAAAGAAGTTGAGCTAGATTCAACTTTTGGGAACCGGAGCCCCACGTCACGCTCCGCAAGCCAATCAGACACTCGGATTGGTCAAACCTTCACAGACAGCCTGAAATGTCTCTGAGACTGTCTCTGAGACTATCCAGGTGGATTCACGGACTAAACTCTGATAATCTACCTGTGTGTGTGTTCTGACTTTGTTTATTTCATGTACCAGCTTCTAAATCTGAGTCCGACTCGCAATTTACGCCGCAAAATATAATGACAGGAAGAAGTTTAATTTGATTTGTGTCCGATGATTAGAGAGAGAGAGAGAGAGAGAGCTTTAGTAGAGAGACATAGAGTTACAACAACAGAGAGTGAGCGCTGGCCTGGATAAAGTTGTTTCCTGATTGTGTCAAAGCGTTACATTCAGCAGGTATAGACACGCCCACAGAAACACACCTCAGCCCCCCCAGCCGGTTTGCCTGTCCCTGTCTGAACGCCCACTGACTTCTCTGAAGGGAAGAGTCTCGTCGCGTTCAAGCAATCGGAAATTACAGATTCTAGCGAACAGCGAATCTTACACACTGCTCCTTTAATACGTAATGTGAATACTCGAGTACAGCTGTGCATATTTACCACAGTGGGATTACACTTCTGACTGACATTACATGAACATTACATGAACATTACAAACTGGAGGGGTTACTGCAGAGCAACTGTGTTGAATTGTAGCAGGCATCATATTTTCCTACAGAACTTGAACGCAACAGGAAACACTAGAAAGAACTCCGCCTCCGAGTAGAAGGATAACCTGAAAGGGCACAGTGAAGAGCATCCAGTGAAGAGAGTTTTGGAAATGTGTTGGGAAAAGGGGAAAGAAAAAAATCAAGTTTTGGATGGGTCAGTGAGGGAATAGTGGAACAGTTAAATATACAACAAATAGAAGTTAGTCCAACAGTTCTGTGGTCAGCAAGACCAGAATGGATGTTACAAGAAACAAGCGTAGATCTAGAAATATGGAACATTAAAAGAAGAAATAAAGCAGCAGGTTTAGTGCAGGAATTTTATAGCTATGCAGAAGAAAAGTATGGAGATCATATTCACGTATATACAGATGGATCCAGAGAGCAGTTAACGGGAGCAACGGGCGCAGCGATGGTGGTTCCCAGATATCATTTCATAATGTCAAAAAGAACATCAGATCATTTAAGTGTATATGCAGTGTAACTATGTGCAATACTGCTGGCAGTGGAATGGGTGGAGGACATAAGGGACAGGAAGATAGCAATATGTAGCGATTCAGTGTCATCACTCTTAAGCATTAAAAACAGAACAGCAAAAACACATGAGGAAATACTTTATGAAATACTGTTAAAAACATCCAGATTAACACAACAGGGGAGGGAAATAACGTTCATGTGGGTTCCAGCGCATTTAGGGGTACAAGGAAATGAAAAAGCAGACAAGAGTGCTAAGGAGGTAGTGAAGAAAGGGGAGGTGGAAATGAAAGTAAAATTATCAAAGGCAGAGGGGAAAAGGTTAATATGGAAAGAAATAAACAAGCAGTGGAGTCAACATTGGAAGGAGCAGGAAAAAGGGAGACACTTATACAAATTACAAAGGGTAGCAGGAGAGGTAGGATGTTATGGAGGTAATGGAACAGAGAAGTCATCATGAGCAGAATAAGAATAGGGCACAGTAAACTGAACAACACACTTTATATAACAGGAAAACATCCAACTGGTCGATGTAACTGTGGGGAGACAGTGGAGCATGTGATGGTAGAATGTCCTGAATATGAAAGACAGAGGGAAATGATGAGGAGAGGGCTGAGGAAGGAACGAATGAGGGAACAACATTTAACAGTGTAGTGGAATGTGGGAAAACTAAGGAAGGGAGGAGAATCATTATGAGATTCATTACATCAACCGGATTAATTAAAAGAATATAATAAGAAGGAAATGAGAAGAAAGTGAAGCCCAGCAGATGGCGGTATATGCAACATTAAGGATGCCCACTGCCATTAAAAACCACAGAAGAAGAAGAAGAAGAAGAAGCGTAGAAGGATTCTTTTCCGGTCTGGGAATGGCGCAGTGTTTTTTTGTGACACTTCTGTCTTGTTTTCTGATGATAATCCTGGTCTCTGCACCTGAAGGTGAGCTCGCTGTGTGTGTGTGTGTGTGTGTGTGTGTGTCGTCAACGATTCACACACTGATGGTTCAGTATCTTGCTCAGTCTGGAGTAGCCGGGGATCGATTGGTGATGATCGGTGTCTGTCGCGCACATACAAGCAGGGCCGTGTCTAGCTGCTCGGGGGCCCTTTCATTTGATGCAACAGGCTGGAGGACAGATAAAGCATGTTCCTGAAAGATGATGAACTCATAGCATGACAGCATAACTCACCATAAACTTTGAAAACAAGGTGACATAACATGAAAATGCTCCCCGACAATCCAGAACAGTAAAAGAAATAACTTCATATTAATGTGTGATAACAGTCTTGTGTTTCCATTATCCTCCTGAGAAAAACACGTCTGACAAACAGCTCTGTGTGTGAACGCAGCTCCACTTCAGACTTCATGATCAAAGTTTGTACATCACGTCAACACGTATGTTCATATTCACACGCTCTCTCTGCTGCAGGCTGTGATTGGCTGATCGCTGAGTTGATTTTTTTTTTTGTTGTTGCTGTCGCATTGAATTGTGGGACGGCGTCAGTACCTTTCCTTTGGTAAAGGATGGTCCGGTGTATCCTCTGTAGGAGATAGGAAAGGAAGCACTGAAGCTCCTTTCCTTACAGCTCTGATCATGACGGACCAACCATCAACAAAACAGACTATTGGACCGAACCCCAGGACTGAGACAAAGACGAGGACTGAGACAAAGACCAGGACCGAGACAAAGACGAGGACTGAGACAAAGACGAGGACTGAGACAAAGACCAGGACTGAGACACAGACCAGGACCGAGACACAGACCAGGACCGAGACAAAGACCAGGACCGAGACAAAGACAAGGACCGAGACACAGACCAGGACCGAGACACAGACCAGGAACGAGACAAAAACCAGGACCAAGACAAAGACCAGGACCGAGACACAGACCAGGACCGAGACACAGACCAGGACCGAGACAAAGACCAGGACCGAGACACAGACCAGGACCGAGACAAAGACCAGGGCCGAGACAAAGACCAGGGCCGAGACAAAGACCAGGGCCGAGACAAAGACCAGGACCGAGACACAGACTGAGACAAAGACCAGGACTGAGACAAAGACCAGGACTAGGGATGTAACGATACACTCAACTCACGATTCAATGCGGTCCACGATTTTTTGTTCACGATACGATTTTCTCACGATTTTTTTTTTTTTAATCAAAATGAGCTACAGACAAATTATGACCAAATAAAATGATCTTTTATTCGTAGGAAAAAAATCTTAGACGTGCTTTCTTTACAGAAACTCTGTAAAAACAGTTTGTGTCCTCTTATAAAAAGTTACTTAAACAACTTACATGGTCATCTTAAACAACAAAATACATGAAAAATATCTCCTTTCTTTTGAAACAATCTCACAAGTAAACTGGTGTTAACTGGTGTAATTCAATATCTTAAATAACAAAAGAATATAAAATCTTGACCAAAAAAAGAGGTCCTTTCTTTTATAACTTTGTGTGGCTCTAGATGTCCACCCGTCGGTTGTGATAGACACAGTATCAGCCCTCCGGAGAACCTCTACCACGTGCTCTTACCTTCTGGTGGAGTTTTGGCACGACCACCTGGCTGAAGTGCTGTCGTGACGGGACGCGGTATCTTGGCTCCAGCGTGTTCATCAACAGCCGAAAGCCCTCATTTTCAACGACGGAAAATGGCCTCAAATCTTTTCCAATAAAATAACCAGTTGCTCTGGTAATTTCTTGCGCTCTTGCGTTGTTATGGGGGAGAGGAGACGCAAAGCCTCTCGTCAGGGTGGTTTGCCCCCTCTGCAATTTTCGCTCAGGAGGTGGCGTAACGTTACTTTGCTTCTCACTGTGGTGGCGGCTAATATGCTGCTGCATGTATATGTTAGCAGTCTCTTGCGATATTTACATGCTGTTTTGGTTTTGTCTGTCCATTTCTCACCAGTTGTATTTGTGTATATGGGGAATCCAAAATGCCGCCACACAGGTGATTTAAAACCGCTCGGTGCATCCTCTTTCTGTGCCCCATACCTACGCATGCTACTTCTCTCGCATTCGCGATTCATTTTTTCTGTCAACCGGTGCGAATCGTCACGCATTTGTACCGATTTTTAATCGTGTCACGATGCATCGTTACATCCCTGACCAGGACTGAGACACAGACCAGGACTGAGACACAGACCAGGACTAAGACACAGACCAGGACTGAGACAAAGACCAGGACCGAGACAATTCTCTAACTGTTAAGGAAAGGAGCTTCAATGCTTCCTTTATTATCTCCTTTCTGTTGTGGAGAAATTGCTGAAAGTCAATGGCACCAGGTCAGGAGTTCAGAAAGTGTTCAGGAGCCTCTGATGTCTTATGCTGTAATATTTATTGAAGATTGATCAAGGAGAATCAGAGACATCCTCACATACAATAGTATGCATATGTGTCGGTCTTTATTCTGCCCAACTCATGCTGGTGGTCAGACTTTAAACCCTTACAGATGACGCCACAAATACTATACGCGCATCACGTCAACAGTTAGCTATCTATAATGTCTCGGAGGCCAACACTGAGTTTCTTCGACCCTGGTCACCAGGCAACTCTGAGATCGGCTGGCACCTGCACTGCTCCAGAAATCCGAACAGCGGCCTCGCATACCAAAGAGAGAGAGTATTCTCTGATCTGGCTTAGTGCCGTCACTGTCTATGACCCCGAGGCCCATGCCCGGCCCTGTGTAACCAAAGGAGAGAAAATTCCATAACACTTTCTGTGCTATGCTATCTCCTTTAGCATAGCACAGAAGACCTGTGTGAAGAAGTCTTCTGGATATTTTAAACTCAAATGTCATTTTTCTCTCTGCATCTTTATTCTGATTTTTATATTCAGATGTGATATCACTGAGACCTGGAGATGATGTCATCCTGCCATGTCGGTCTGCTGATCCCAACATCACAGTTGTAGAGTGGACCAGAGATGACCTGAAGCCAGAGTACATCTTCTTATACAGAGACGGACACTTAGAATCAGAGAACCAGCATCCATCCTTTCAGGGTCGGGTTCAGCTGGTGGACAGAGATCTGAAGGACAGAGACGTGTCTTTAATTCTGAAGAACGTGAGCAGCAGTGATGAGGGAACATACGAGTGTCGAGTTAAAGTGGATGATTCAACACGGAAGAAGAGATCCATCCTTAAGACTGAACCAATCAGAAGAATCAGACTGAAGCTTCCAGGTGAGTTCATGGAGTGAGAGTCAAACATGAAGGAGGCTGTTCCACTGTTCATTCATTTACTGACTGATGGACATTTTCATCTCCAGGTTCAGATGATGCAGCCGTGAAGGGTGGAGACAAGAAGGATGGAGACCACACTCACATATACTTTGGAGTGACAGCAGCAGTACTTTTCCTGGTGTGTTCGTCTCTTGTTGGACTTTTTGTTTTCAGGAAATATAAAGAGAAGAAACCAGAAGCAGCAGCTGCTGATGAAGCAGAGAGTGTCAAGATGACCATGTTACAGACCAGACCTGTTACAGACCAGACATGTGACAGTCCTGACATGTTACAGACCAGACCTGTGACAGACCAGACCTGTGACAGTCCTGACATGTGACAGACCTCTTTAGACGTGAACACACGTGTGATGATTCAACATTGTTCTGCATGGGTCAACAGTGCAAACAGATATTATTTCCCCTCCATGAATTGTTACCTTAACGTGGTGGAGGGGTTTGTGTACCCGATGATCCTGACTGGATCTGATAGAACAATCTGGACGGGTCAGACTAAATGCAATTCAGATACAAGAAAAAGTCCATCAGGTGACACGAGTCCTGCACTGAGTGCTCTTGACTTTACAGCTATTTGCACTTTTTTCTTTGTAAACTGTGATTTATAAATGTTTATGGAGCCACATGGATTTATATATGTACAGCTAATAATATCAAAATGATTTAACTCTGTGCTTTTTATCCTGAAGGTTACAGTGTTAATCTGTGAATTATCTACAAACTGTCTGTACATATCATAAAATGATGTTAAATGATGTGAAGAAATGAAACATACAAAGTTTGAATCAATGAACATTAAATGAATCATATGTACACTACTCAGAAAAAGTTTGGGATATTCAACTTACAGGTGAAATGTATGTAAAATGTAAACAGTTCATGCTACAGTGATATTATATCATGAAGGTAGGACGTTTTAGTAGAAGCATGCAGTGGTCATTTCTTCATCTCAAACAATTTATTGAAACAATTATTACAACAGTGGGGTGTATACCACAAACTTAATTTGTCATGTGACCTTGACCATCGATCACAGCTCGACTAGACGTCTCGTGCTGTTCACAAATGGACTTTTTCCAACCTGCTGATGACACTCTGTGACACTCAGCGCTCAGTGCTAACTTCCTGAGTACTTCCTGTGTGAAGCCTCGCACTGACCAGGTACTGTTGATGGATTGTTAGGTGTCATCTTGGCGTCATGATGTCAGAATGTGAACAGCATGATGAAGAGGACTGTTTGAATACAAACTGTCTTTGAAGGTCAAATGAAGTTCACCTGGAACGGTTCGAGTGTGTTTTAGGTGAACTCTGAAATTTCATCTGAAAGCTGAATATCCTGAACTTTTTTGTGAGTAGTGTATAATAAATGCACTGAACAAACATTGTGTGTTAAAAACAGTTCACTGCTCATTTCTCTCCTGTTTGTTTCTGATGTGTATATTTTTTATTTTTCACTGATTTAAAGTATATTTTTAGCAATGAATAAATATTTTTATGTCATTCTAGTTCAAACCTCAAGTTGTTATTTTATATATTTGTTTTTATCCATATATATACTTCCTCTATAGGGCGTAGGGGGCAGTCCAGGACGGAGCTGGCCCTCTGCACCAGTTTGTTCAGTCTGTTACTGTCTCTGTCCGTGCTTCCCCCTGCCCAGTAGTTGACTGCATAGAGTAATGTGTTGTAGAAGGGTTATAACAGAGTCCTGCATGCACCGAAGGACCTCAGTCAGTGGAGACGACTTTGACCCTTCTTGTTCAGGACATCTGTGTTGTCAGACCAGGAACACACTCCCACTATCTCCATATCCAAGCCCTGCATGTTCACCGGTCGGTCTGAGGTGTGTTCCTCCTTAAGTCGCTCACCATCTCCTTCGTCTTGCTGCCGTTGATATGGAGGTGTTTGAGATCGCACCAGTCGACAGTCTGTGATGACCTCTCTGAACTATTGGTAGGTGAATTGTAGGGGGTCCAGATTGTGGCTCACTGAGGGTTTGAGGTGGTTCAGAATGACTCTCTATGGTCTTCATCAGGTGAGAAGTCAAGGCAACAGTTTTTTCAGTGTTTGTTGTCTCCAGTGTCAGAGTGTAATCCCACTGTGGTAAATATGCTCAGCTGTACTCGAGTATTTGTTCTGATTACATATGATCAAAAACTAGTCGAGTCTACTCTTGTCCGGCGGCTTCTTGCTCGCTCACTCTCTCCTTTTCTCTTCTTAGCTTCCTCCGTCAGCGTCCTCTTCACTCTCTTCTCCTCTGCCATTATGTCCATAGAAGCTGCTGAGCCCGGTTACATTGCCCGCTCACCCAGCTCCTGTTCTGGCACGACATGAAGCAACACAAGCTACCGTTAGCTTAACAACAGATTCTGCTAACATCAACTAACGCACCCACTACAACACAGAGCCCAAAGTCAAAGCTAACGTTACTGCAGAGCATGTCACATATTTTGTCATATTTTGGTATAACTGGCAGATTTTGATACATTAGCTAGCTAGCAATTTGTCCAAGCAAGCTAACGTAACAACATCCAGACACCCTGGGCTGATCTGGCTGTAAATCATCTGCGAGAGTTAAAAGAAGTTCAAATCTTTCGTTGGTCATTTTTTACTGACAGACTGTGACCTCGCTTCACTTCCTAGATCACCTGCTTTAGAGCCAGTAGAGGTCAAAGGTCAGCAGGTATGAAGGTTTTGCCTTTTTCTTCCTGTTTGTTTCATTTCACTCTTATCTTGTCTCCATTTTTTAGAAAAAACGTGAGCCAAATGAATTCGGGGAGCTCTGCGCTGAAATAAAAATATTTTATAAGAAACACAGAGTCTGTTTTATTTCACACAGCTGGACCGAAACATCTGAAAGGAAAAGAGGTTAAAGAGGCCTGGTGCAGTCATTAATGAACCACTTCACTTCATGTTACTGCACTTTAATTTACTTCACTTTATTTCATGTAAAGTATTTATTTAAAAGAAATGTTTACAGTACTGTTACAAAGAGAAGTCCATGTATTTACATATATTATTTATAACACACATATATTTACACACATGTAAATATATTTACACACATGTGTATATATGTTCATGTATGTTGTTATATGTAAATATATGTGTATATATGTTCATGTATATTATGTAAATATATGTGTATATATGTTCATGTATGTTGTTATATGTAAACATATGTGTATATATGTTCATGTATGTTGTTATATGTAAATATATGTGTATATATCTTCATGTATGTTGTTATATGTAAATATATGTGTGTATATGTTCATGTATATTATTATGTAAATATATGTGTATATATGTTCATGTATGTTGTTATATGTAAACATATGTGTATATATGTTTATGTATATTATTATGTAAATATATGTGTATATATGTTCATGTATATTATTATGTAAATATATGTGTATATATGTTCATGTATGTTGTTATATGTAAACATATGTGTATATATGTTCATGTATATTATTATGTAAACATATGTGTATATATGTTCATGTATGTTGTTATATGTAAACATATGTGTATATATGTTCATGTATATTATTATGTAAACATATGTGTATATATGTTCATGTATGTTGTTATATGTAAACATATGTGTATATATGTTCATGTATATTATTATGTAAATATATGTGTATATATGTTCATGTATGTTGTTATATGTAAACATATGTGTATATATGTTCATGTATGTTGTTATATGTAAACATATGTGTATATATGTTCATGTATGTTGTTATATGTAAATATATGTGTATATATGTTCATGTATGTTGTTGATGTATTTTGGTCCAGATGAATGAAACGTCTGCTGTCGTTGACACGTCGCACAGTGTCTGCGTGCCGCTGTGCACTGTGGGATTTGTAGTTCTATATTTTTTAAAAAACAGCCTGTGCTCCACCAGCCGCATAGCTTTCAAGGACTACAAGTTCCGTCATGCGCGCTTCTGCGCATGACAACCAGAGCGACTGTGCTGGTGCCGACTGCTGAGGTGTGTGTCAGTAAAAATCTTCTTTAAATCGTTTCTGTCCGTGTTTTAACGGAAACCGTTAACAGGTGCAGCTCGGGACGATGTTTACGATTTAATAACGGCTGTTTACCGGAGGTGACGTCTGTTCCCGCCTGTTTAAACTGCTCATTTTAACGGCAGTAGTTGGTTAGCTCGCCGCGGCTAGCCGGCTAAGAACAGTTTGAACTGACCAGCTCAGCCGGTGACGGTTTTATACGACTGACAGCGATTTAAGACGAGTTAAGACTCGTCTTCAGTCACAGACTGAAGTGTTATAATATGCGATGGAGTTGCTACACCTCCACACAGAGTCCAGACTGTGCCCACACACCCAGCTCCTGTTCTGGCACGACATGAGGCAACACAAGCTACCGTTAGCTTAAAAACAGTGTCCGCTAACAGCAGAGTCAGAGCTAACGTTACTCTGAGACACGTCACATGTTTTGTCATATTTATATTTTAACATTTTCACATGTTTTGTCATATTTATATTTTAACTGGCAGGTTTTGTTACGTTAGCGAGCTAGCAGTTTGTCCAAACAAGCTAACGAAACGACATGACGCATGCTAACGTTAGCATAGCATTATGAATGGATGTGTTATTAACCAGCTGTCACCTGTCTCTCCGTCCCCACCTGTAGAGTTCAGGAGGCGGTTGCCATGGAGCCCGCCTGGCGACAGCAGGGCAGGGGGCGTGGCCGAGGCCAGGAGGCTCAGGGTGAAAGGTCACGACCCCCGCAGAAGGAGCGAGAGCGGCCGGGGGCGGGACGAGGAGGGAGGACCAAGTCCACCGCGACGCCTGAACCTGGACACGGTGAGGACGGAGCCCGGGTCAGCGCTGGTTCTGATCCGACACGGTGAAACCCGGCTGACAGGTGTGTGTCTCTGTCTGTGTGTGTGTGTGACGGACAGGTGCGTCGGTCCAGTCCAAGTTTGAGGAGATCAGGAGGTCCAACCAGGCTGCTGTTCAGCGATTGGTGGAGAGCCGCATCACTTCCTCCTCCTCTGACGATGATGATGATGATGATGGAGGTGGTAACCACAACGATGGCAAGAGAGGGAAGATCCTGGAGTCCACCTTCACCACCTACACTGACCAGACAGGTGAGCCTGCGGTTACCATAGCAACAGCAGGTAAGACAGGGTTTTCAGTCAGGTGACATAAACTTGATCTGTCTGTCTGTCCAGGTGGTGATGTCACCGGTCTGGTCAGAACCGGTCAGTACGTCAGTGACCTGTTTCAGTCCGGAGCTCTCACCTGTCTGATCTGCATCGCCTCCGTCAAGAGGACACAGGCGGTGAGACAGACACACACACACACACACACACACACACATATTTATCTTGGGAGTCGTAGTTAAATGTCTGTCTCTCTCCAGGTGTGGAGCTGTTCCAGCTGTTTCTCTCTCTTCCACCTGCCGTGTATTCAGAAGTGGGCCAGAGACTCGGCCTTCCTCGTCTCCTCCGTCACTGATGAAGACTTTGGACAGAAGCAGCATCCCTGGCCCTGGTGAGTTACCATGGAGACAGGGCGGCTCGTCAAGGGCCTGGGAAAAGTCCTGGAAAAGTGCAGTTGTCTGAGTTTTGACCCATCTCTCTGATTTTCTGTCCTCAGTCCGAAGTGTCGAGCAGAATATCCACCGAGCGCCACGCCCAACAGGTACGTCTACACCTGCTGCTCCGACCAAAGGTTCTGATACTACGCGACATCAGAACCACCACAGACCAACCACTGGACCTGAACCACAGACTGGACCTGGACCACAGACTGGACCTGAACCACGGACTGGACCTGAACCACAGACTGGACCACAGACTGGACCTGGACCACAGACTGGACCTGAACCACAGACTGGACATGAACCACGGACTGGACATGAACCACAGACTGAACCACAGACTGAACCACAGGCTGGACATGAACCACAGACTGAACCACGGACTGGACATGAACCACAGACTGAACCACAGACTGGACATGAACCACAGACTGAACCACAGACTGGACATGAACCACAGACTGAACCACAGACTGAACCACAGACTGGACATGAACCACAGACTGAACCACGGACTGGACATGAACCACAGACTGAACCACAGACTGGACATGAACCACAGACTGAACCACGGACTGGACATGAACCACAGACTGAACCACAGACTGGACATGAACCACAGACTGGACATGAACCACAGACTGAACCACAGACTGGACATGAACCACAGACTGAACCACGGACTGGACATGAACCACAGACTGAACCACAGACTGGACATGAACCACAGACTGAACCACGGACTGGACATGAACCACAGACTGGACCTGAACCACAGACTGAACCACAGACTGAACCACAGACTGGACATGAACCTCAGACTGAACCACGGACTGGACATGAACCACAGACTGGACCTGAACCACAGACTGGACTAACTGGACCTGAAGATGAAACGTAAACATGATGTGTCCTTTGACCTCTGTGTCGGCTCAGTCTGTCCAGCAGGGGGCTCCACACTTTAAACTGTCATGTAATCAGTGCAGCTGCTTCCTTTCAAAATAAGAGTCTCTCCTTCTGATCTGCCTCATCATGTGTGTTATCCTCTCATTCTGTGTGTGTGTTGCGTTCAGGTACGTGTGTTACTGTGGGAAGCTTCAGGATCCTCCAGCTGATCCGTGGTTGGCTCCTCACTCGTGCGGCTCCGTCTGTCAGAAGGAGCTCAAACCCACCTGTGGACACACCTGTCTTCTGCTCTGTCACCCCGGTAACCACACACACACACACACACACACACACACACACACACACACTCTCTCTGTCATCCAGAGTCAGCTGTGATAGACTCCACCGTGGCGCTCACAGTAACACACACTAACGGTCACACTCTGACTCTTAACGTGTTAACAGTCTTTGTGTCGTCCTCTGTTTGCAGGTCCCTGTCCTCCGTGTCCAAAGATGGTGTCAGTTTCCTGTTTGTGTGGCAAAGCTAAGCCCCTCCCCCGTCGCTGTAGCAACAAGGTACACCTGAAAACTGAAAAACGTGTTTACCTACTCAGCATGCCTCGACTCTCCTGATACCTGATGGGAGATTTGTGTGTGTCTCTCTCTCTGCAGGCCTGGTCATGTCAGCAGCAGTGCAACAAGTTGTTACCCTGCAAGCAACACACCTGTACACAACCCTGTCACACAGGTACACACACCTGAACACACACCTGTGCACAGCCCTGTCACACAGGTACACACACCTGAACACACACCTGTACACAGCCCTGACACACCTGAACACAGCCCTGACACACCTGAACACACACCTGTACACAGCCCTGACACACCTGTACACACACCTGTACACAGCCCTGTCACACAGGTACACACACCTGAACACATGCCTGAACACAGCCCTGACACACCTGAACACACGCCTGAACACAGCCCTGACACACCTGAACACACACCTGTACACAGCCCTGTCACACAGGTACACACACCTGTACACAGCCTTGTCACACAGGTACACACACCTGCACACAGCCCTGTCACACAGGTACACACACCTGAACACACGCCTGAACACAGCCCTGACACACCTGAACACACACCTGTACACACCTGTAGCTCACTCCCACCTGTCTGTCTCTCTCAGAGTGTTCTCCGTGTCCCAGAGTCAGCGTTCAGAGGTGTGTGTGCGGTCGACACAAAGCAGAGAGACCGTGTGCGAGTCCTCAGTGGAACTGTCAACAGGTACGACACACACACACACACAGACACAGTGTACACCTGTTGACACTGACAGACTGTACTTCCTCCTCAGGTGTGTGGATCTCTGCTCTCCTGTGGGAATCACACCTGTGAGGTTGTGTGTCACGACGGAGTGTGTCCTCCATGTCCTCGCTCCGTCAGCAGGTCCTGTCCCTGCGGCAAGACCAGTGAGCACACACACACACACACACACACACACACACACACACACACACTCTCTCTCTCTCTCTCTCTGCTGGTATTTACTAAATGTCACTCTGTGTGTGTGTGTGTAGAGTCGTCTCTGCCGTGCACAGAGGAAGTGTCTCCGTGCGGTGACACGTGTGATCGCCGCCTCTCGTGTGGAAAACACACCTGTTCAATGAGGTGTCACAGAGGGAGCTGTGAGACCTGCAGACAGGTAACACACACACACACACACACTTTAACACACACACACACACACACACACACTGACTGTCTGTCTGTCTCTGTCTGTCTCTGTGTGTGTGTGTGTGTGTGTGTGTGTGTCAGGAGGTGGAGAAGGAGTGCAGGTGTGGTAAATACAGGAAGTTGATGCCGTGTCATAGAGAATACCTGTGTGACTCCAAATGTCCAAAAACCAGGAGCTGCCAGAGACACCAGTGCAGGAGGAAGGTGAGTCCACACCTTCATCATCATCTTCATCACCTTCATCATAGTTTATCAGAGCAGCCAGGTGTCATCAGGCCGCCTCGGGTTGATGATCTTTGCTGATTTAAGTAGCAGTACGTCCAACATGGCGGCGTCCAGCGTTGCATATTTTCGCTGTTTGTGGCGTTACTGTGAGAGGAGGAGGAGGCTGATGTTTTTATTGGCTGATAGTCACACTCTACAGCCAATGGGATCGTTTACAGCATTACAGCATCAGAACTAGTGATGGAAAGTCTTTTTACACTTTGTTCATTTGAACTAATGCAGCGCTGTAACTCTGCACCAGACACTGAAGGTAACATGGTTTGTTTCAGTTGACACTCACAGTAAAGTGACTCCTGTGTCCTCTGCCATTGTTGTTTAACACACAGCACAAACAGTTTAGATCAGGTTTAGTCAGTTCTGATTTCAGGAGGTCCAGATAGAGAAAAATGTTCACGTTCAGGTTCCACAGCATCATCATGTTTAAGCTGCATTATTGAGTGTGTCTGCAAGGCACATACACAAAAAAGGTATCAAAACGACCGGCTCGGCCGGGAATGGTGTGCTGTGACTTTTCTAAGAGTTTCACCAAACGGTTTTGCCAAAAATCACCAAAAAACACGCCAAAATTTACAATGGGTGTGTATTGGTAGAATGTTCCAGAGCTAGAGTGGGTGACATCATGGCTAGAGTGGAGAGGGAGAGAAACATTTGTCAAAAAATAAATTTGCAAACGGCTCTCGTGGCCACAAATGTCACTCTACAGAAATAATTTATACATAGAAACGTAGGAAAATTTGTGGGCTACGCAGCGATATCACTGCTGAAGCTGTCAGACTTATAGTTTTGGCGGGAGACGCACTGATGCGCCAGGATCACCCACCGACAGCCCCATCTACTCCCATGTAAACTGGAGAGGAGAAATTTCCCAAAGGAGCACGGGGCACCTGTTCTTTCTCTATCTCCCCAGGTCACATTTTTTAACTTTAGACACTGAAATTCAGCATTCACATGGTCGACAAGATGAGGATGCTCACGGTCATTTGGGCTTTTTGATACGACCTACCGTTTGGCATTAGTGTCCACTAGTTGGAGGGGGTTCATTTAGAGATTTTCTGTGTCTCTCAGCAGTCACTCACACACAGACAGAGCACAGCTGCAGTTAATTGCTCTGACCTGCAGCTGACCCTGGTTGCTTGGCAACCTCCAGCCTGCCTTTGACTAACTTTATTGAAGTCTCTGTGCTGCTGCAGTGTCAATAATAATGTATGGGCGCGACGGGGCCACAGTCAGACACACTCTACATTTATTTACACATTTTAATACATTACAATTATTTTATATAGATTAAAGCAGCATTGTCATTGTATCAACATCTGCACTGTGTGAAATCAATGACTCCAATCAAACAAAGAAAGCTAGAATTAAACGTCATGGACTCTGGAGAGCTACATACAATAATAAATAATACATCAAATAAATAAGAAAAAATAAATCAAAAAGTCAAAGCAAAGTAAATTCGACATTCAGCTCAGAATTATAAATAAAGTACTTTCATAATAAGAATAATAATAAGTTATTTGCTGACTTGGCTGCAATCTTCTGGATTAAAAGTCAGTTTTCAGTGTCAACCTTCCTCCGTTTAGCACACGCCATGACACTCACAGTTTGACCTCTTTTCTCTCTCTTGTCTCCTCACTCCTTTTATATTTTTCTCTCTCTTGTCTCCTCACTCCTTTTATATTTTTCTCTCTCTTGTCTCCTCACTCTTTTATATTTTTCTCTCTCTTGTCTCCTCACTCCTTTATATTTCTCTAAAGTCCAAACCTTTGTATTTTTCTCTCCATCACTGTCACTGCCGCTCTATTCAGTGAAGGTCCACCTATTAGTGATCTGTGCCGTAGAGAATCCAGTCATCAAAATAAAACACCATAAAAACAATTTAACTACGCGTCATGTTTACATATTTAGAAAGAATCTGAGACTGTTTACAAAGTCTGGAGGAAAAAACGTTCATGAAACCTTTCCAAAACGTTCCCGGTCGGGTTTGAAGTCGCGTGGACGGAGACATGACCGTTTCATCTGAATCTAAAGATCAGATCGTCATCTGGTGTGTGTTTGTGTGTGTGTGTGTAAATGTCATGTGGTGTGTCAGGTCTGTGTGTGAGATCTGATAGTTAAAGGTCTACTGACGGTGTGTGTGTGTGTGTGTGTGTGTGTGTGTGTGTGTGTGTGTGTGTGATGTGACGTCTGTTATCGCTCACCGATCCTTTCAGCTGTTTAAACTCTGTTTCCCATGGTGCATTGTGTTTCAGTGTTGCCCTGGTAACTGCCCTCCATGTGACCAGAGCTGTGGACGAACTCTGGGCTGTCGCAACCACAAGTGTCCCTCCGGCTGTCACCAAGGTAACGCTCAGCTGATAGATAGATGTGTGTGTGTGTGTGTGTGTGTGTGTGTCGATGTAACTTCCTGTTGTTGAAACACTTGCATGAACCTGTCACCTGTCGTCCAATCACAGCTCGATAACCTCGTTAACACAAAGCGTCATGTGTGTCATTTAAAGTACACACACACACACACACACACACACACACACACACACTCGTCACATCACTGTGTCACATGTTGTGAGTCACAGCTGGCGGAAGGTCAAAGGTCAAACTGAGGAAAATTCTGACCCATAACACCTCCTGAAGAGTGTGTGTGTGTGTGTGTGTGTGTGTGTGTGTGTGTGTGTGTGTGTGTGTGTGTGTGTGACATTTCTTCCAGCTGATAGGATTGAACACACACACTTAAGTGTGTGTGTGTGTTTTGGGAAAATGTTGACCTCCGCTTCCTGATGAACATCATTAATCCTTTTATTAAAGACGTGTGTGTGTGTGTGTGTGTGTGTGTGTGTGTGTCAGATAGCTTCCTGCCTCTATTGTTCACTGATTGGACGATAACGGGTTAATTTATGCGTCCGTCTGCGTCGCGATTGGTCGGATAGATTAGCGTTAGTTTATTTGTGCTCCCGCGTGCTGATTGGCTGCTCTGACCTTTCAGGGCGGAACAGATAGAAGGTCGCAGCGCCGCCAACGCAGATAACAGCCGACAGCGAGGCACGTTGACTTCACGTGAACGACGCGGTGATATTTAGTCCAGACGCAGCCAACAGCTCGGCGTCTGTCTTTCAGCCTTTTATTTCACCAAGCTCTCACCAACCACTAAAAGTCAGTCCCAGATTTACTCTTGTCCGGCGGCTTCTTGCTCGCTCACTCTCTCCTTTTCTCTTCTTAGCTTCCTCCGTCAGCGTCCTCTTCCCTCTCTTCTCCTCTGCCATTATGTCCATAGAAGCTGCTGACTGCTGGGCCTGAAAACGTTCTCGCTTTCTTTCCTCATTTTCTCCATAAAATATGATCCAGTTTCACCAAAATCAGTGAAATAGTTGGTGGTGTGTGACTTAGTGCCGTAAAGCGTTACGTACGTCTCCCGACCCGGAGCCCAAAGTTACATAGTGTGAGAACAGACGTACGAATGACAGAGACACCATTCACCTGATCACAGGTCAGTGTGGATCAACAGGAGTTAAAGTCTGTTTATTAAAGTTACACAGTCGAAGTCAGACAGGAAGTTTATCAGCTGTGACACACTCAGAGTTATCTGCTGTCACGTTGATGTAGAGAGTGTGGACAGACGAGACACAGACAGGCTTATTCAGGGAGACACTGACCGACTTCAAGAGGTCACGTTCACGTTAACAACAGAGCCTCCACATGTCTCACCTGTCCTGTAACGTCTCACCTGTCCTTCAGGTAGCTGCTATCCCTGTCCGGAGTCGGTGGAGGTGCGGTGTACCTGTGGTTCCACTGTCTTGGCCGTCCCTTGTGGTCGAGAACGGACCACCAGGCCTCCTCGCTGCAAAGAGACCTGCAGGTAAACAGCAGGGTGGTCCGCCCCGATCCGGTTCATGTCGCCTGTCACCTGTCGGTACTTTAACCTGTCGTCTCCTGCAGGCGTCCTCCAAAGTGCCACCACCCGACCAGAGAGAGCCACCGCTGCCACCCCGGGAAATGCCCCACCTGCAGACAGGTGTGCCTGCTGCCGCTGCCCGGCTGCAGTCACACCTGTCCACAGCCGTGCCACGACCAGGTGGCAGTCAAGTCCCAACAGGTGAGCTTATAATGACATCATCATGACTAAAGACTGTGGACGAGCAGAGTGTGTGAACACTGACGGCTTATCTCCATCGTCGTTATTTAAAGTGACGTTTCCTGTTTGGAGAACCTCCTGTGAACATTCACGGAACGTTCTTTCAATGTTATCTGTATGTTCTGTTTGTTTGTTTGTTTGTTTGTTTTAGGTGCAGTTAGCCGGCCCGTGGGAGCAGCCGTCAGAACCAGCGTTTGTGGAGAAAGCTCTGCCCTGTCCGCCATGTCAAGTCCCAATACCAACGTAAGACACACACACACACACACACACACACACACACACACATTAAAAGATAAGTCTCATTAACATCAGCGAGCGCCGACAGATTATATATATATATATATGTATATGTGTGTGAGTGTGTGTGTGTGTTGGCTTCTTCAGACATTTAAACCTTCTTTGTTTTCATTTGTTTTCACCATGTGGTGAACACACACACACACACACACACACACACACACACACACACACACACACACACACACATTCCAGTGTACTTTGGTCCTGTCATGCATCATTAGACCTGAGAATAAAAAACACTGCACGCCGTGTGTGTGCCAGCTGCCTGCAGCTCAGTGATGTGTGTGTGTGTGTGTGTGTGTGTGTGTGTGCGCGCGGCCTCATTGTTCAGCTCTAATGTTGTTCTCACGTGTACACTGTTATGAGTGTTCATGCTTTTATTTTGAAGTTCCCCTGGTGGAGGTGACGGCGGCCGCTCTAGACGATGACTTTCAGTCTCACACACGGCTCGTCGTCTGTTTGATGCTGTCCGTCTGCACAGAGCAGCTCCAGCTGACAGGAAGTCACACACATTAATAAAGAATCTGGTGACTTTTCAAATAAAACACCCTGTGCAGACTTCAGAGCGTAAAAACAATTTAACCACGTAGCTACTTCCTGAAAAATGTCCAAAGCTGAGAGTTAACAAACTCTGGAGGGAAAAACACTTCGGAAACGTTTCTGAAACGTTTTAGAAACGTTTTGTGTTTTTATGATTGACTGAAATCATGACTCATCGTTTGTGAGTCTGAAAAGTGTCGAGTCATTAAAGTGAATGTTGGGTCAGTGAATGAGACATTTAGTGTTGATGTGTTTGTCTTTCAGGGCCTGCTTTGGAGAACACGAGGTAAGAACCAGAACCAGAACCAGCTCCGTCTTCACGTCACGTCTCCGTCAGACAAACCCGTTCATCTTTGATCACCATTTACAAACACTCATCTATTTTCATGTGTCAGTCCCTCCTTCCTTTCCTCCCTCCTTATCACCTTATCTCCTCTGTGTTTTCTTTTCCGTCTCGTCGTCCATCATTCGTCGTCCGTTCCTCTGACCTTGTTCACTCCTCCTCTCTCTCCATCCGTCTCCTTCGTCTTTCTCTCTGTCTCTCATCTTATTTAGTCATTTTGTATTCCTCTCACTCGTCCTCTCACTCGTCCTCTCACTCGTCCTGTCATTCGTCCTCTCACTCGTCCACTCACTCGTCCTCACATTCGTCCTCTCATTCGTCCTCTCATTCGTCCTGTCACTCGTCCTCACACTCGTCCACTCACTCGTCCTCTCACTCGTCCTCTCACTCGTCCTCTCATTCGTCCTCTCACTCGTCCTCTCACTCGTCCTGTCATTCGTCCTCTCACTCGTCCACTCACTCGTCCTCACATTCGTCCTCTCATTCGTCCTCTCATTCGTCCTGTCACTCGTCCACTCACTCGTCCTCTCATTCGTCCTCTCACTCGTCCTCTCACTCGTCCTCATACTCGTCCTCACACTCGTCCTCTCATTCGTCCTGTCACTCGTCCTCACACTCGTCCTCTCACTCGTCCTCACATTCGTCCTCACACTCGTCCTCTCATTCGTCCTCTCACTCGTCCTCACATTCGTCCTCTCACTCGTCCTCTCATTCGTCCTCACATTCGTCCTCTCACTCGTCCTCTCACTCGTCCTCTCATATGTCCTCTCATTCGTCCTCACATTCGTCCTCTCATTCGTCCTCACATTCGTCCTCTCATTCGTCCTCACATTCGTCCTCTCACTCGTCCTCTCATATGTCCTCTCACTCGTCCTCACACTCGTCCTCACATTCATCCTCTCACTCGTCCTCTCACTCATCCTCACATTCGTCCTCTCACTCGTCCTCTCACTCGTCCTCTCATTCGTCCTCTCACTCGTCCTCTCATTCGTCCTCTCACTCGTCCTCTCACTCGTCCTCTCATTCGTCCTCTCACTCGTCCTCTCACTCGTCCTCATACTCGTCCTCACACTCGTCCTCTCATTCGTCCTGTCACTCGTCCTCACACTCGTCCTCTCACTCGTCCTCACATTCGTCCTCACACTCGTCCTCTCATTCGTCCTCTCACTCGTCCTCTCACTCGTCCTCACATTCGTCCTCTCACTCGTCCTCTCATTCGTCCTCTCACTCGTCCTCTCACTCGTCCTCACACTCGTCCTCTCATTCGTCCTCTCACTCGTCCTCTCACTCGTCCTCACACTCGTCCTCTCATTCGTCCTCTCATTCGTCCTCACACTCGTCCTCTCACTCGTCCTCTCACTCGTCCTCACACTCGTCCTCACACTCGTCCTCTCACTCGTCCTCATTCGTCCTCACACTCGTCCTCTCACTCGTCCTCACATTCGTCCTCACACTCGTTCATTCACTCGTCCTCACACTCGTCCTCTCACTCGTCCTCACACTCGTCCTCACACTCGTCCTCTCACTCGTCCTCATTCGTCCTCACACTCGTCCTCTCACTCGTCCTCTCATTCGTCCTCACACTCGTTCATTCACTCGTCCTCACACTCGTCCTCTCACACTCGTCCTCTCACTCTTCCTCACACTCGTCCTCTCACTCTTCCTCACACTCGTCCTCACATTCGTCCTCTCACTCGTCCTCTCATTCGTCCTCACATTCGTCCTCTCACTCGTCCTCTCACTCGTCCTCACATTCGTCCTCTCACATTCGTCCTCTCACTCGTCCTCTCATATGTCCTCTCACTCGTCCTCTCACTCGTCCTCTCATATGTCCTCTCATTCGTCCTCACACTCGTCCTCACATTCATCCTCTCACTCGTCCTCTCACTCGTCCTCACATTCATCCTCTCACTCGTCCTCTCACTCATCCTCACATTCGTCCTCTCACTCGTCCTCACATTCGTCCTCACATTCATCCTCTCACTCGTCCTCTCACTCATCCTCACATTCGTCCTCTCACTCGTCCTCACATTCGTCCTCACATTCGTCCTCTCACTCGTCCTCTCATTCGTCCTCACATACGTCCTCTCACTCGTCCTCTCACTCGTCCTCTCATTCGTCCTCACACTCGTCCTCTCACTCGTCCTCTCACTCGTCCTCTCACTTGTCCTCACATTCGTCCTCCTTCAGGCTTTAAAGATGTCTGCTCTGCGTGTTGATAGGTCAGTCCGGTGCCGTGTCATCGCCGTGGTCGCTTCTCCTGCATTCGACTCTGCGGACGACCTTTGACCTGTGGAAACCACAGCTGCAGCAGGGAGTGTCACCTGGTTACCGACGGCAACAAGGTGGTGACCTCAAGAGGTCGTTAATTAGTTAAGTCGTTACGAGAGGATTCATGATAAAGAAGTCTGACCAATCACATCTCTCTCTCTCTGCAGTGTGAGGTGTGTGAGGAGGGCTGCTGTAAGCCCCGCCCCCCCGGCTGCCCCCACACCTGTCCCCGCCCCTGTCACCCCGGCGACTGCCCGCCCTGCAGCCAGATGATCCGCCAGCGCTGCCACTGCAAGATCAGCATCCTCTACGTGGAGTGCACGTCAGTACACGGCGTGACTCGCCAACAAAATGTCTGTTTACCTGCGACATACAAACATAAGACTTTTGATCAGCACAGGCTGAGTGTGGATGAAGCAGACGGGCTCAGTGATTCTGTCTCATCAGTGTAACATAAAGACGAGTGGACGCTGCTCATTCATTGGCTGACTTTCTCTGTCTCTGCAGGAAGTTGACGTCAGCTGATGAGCAGACGAAGGTGAAGTTTGGCTCCTGTAACAATCAGTGTCCTAAAGAGGTGAACACACACACACACACACACACACACACACACACTCTGAACCAAACTAACCTCCATGTATGGAGACCTCAGGGTGGGCCCCATTGCATCATGGGGCTTGTTTATCAGAAGTGGAGTCACATGCCTCACATTAGTGCACAAAATAGTCACACTCCTCCTCCTTCCTCTCCCCGTCTCCTTCCCTTCCGTCCCTTGTGTCCTTCTTTTCCTCCTTTGTGTCCTTCCTTGCTTCCTTTGTGTCCTTCCTTTCCTTCTTTATTTGTCTTCCTTCTCTATCAATAATCAATAATCATCAGTGTCATGCAGAAGTAACAGAACACCTCTCTCTCTGAGCCAGCCACACACACACACACACACACACACACACACACACACACAGAGTGTGTGTTACTTTCACCTGGGAATGATTTAGCTTTTTCACTCTGTCACTTACTGGCACTGACACACAAACACACACAAATACACACTTGAAAGAACACACAAGTGTTTGTTTAAAGACTGTTTAAGTGTGTGTGTGTGTGTGTGTGTGTGTGTGTGTGTGTGAGGTAACCTTCACGGACTCGTTTCAGACTATAGAAGTTTTGTGTGGACTGAGCTCGTCCTGAAGCTTTACTGATTTTTGGCTCAGAGTTCCTGGAAGTTTCTCAAGAGTTTCAGGAGCGTTTCAGGAGAGTTTCAGGAGAGTTACAGGAGAGTTACAGGAGAGTTTCAGGAGAGTTTCAGGAGCGTTACAGGAGCATTACAGGAGCGTTACAGGAGAGTTTCAGGAGAGTTTCAGGAGAGTTACAGGAGCGTTACAGGAGCGTTTCTCCCTCCAGACTTAGTTGACTCATCAGATTTCCGTTGGTTCAAGTGTTTCTACCATGAGGAAGATGAATGCGTCGTAACCTTTCAGCCCTTCAGGGGGAGGCAAGTAGTAGTTAGGGGTGTTATGTTTTATCTGGATATGATGTGTTTTTGTCAGGATATGACGTGTTTTTATCAGGATATGATGTGTTTTATCGGGATATGACATGTTTTTATCAGGATATGACGTGTTTTTATGATGTGTTTTATCAGGATATGACATGTTTTTATCAGGATATGACGTGTTTTTATCAGGATATGATGTGTTTTATCGGGATATGACATGTTTTTATCAGGATATGACGTGTTTTTATGATGTGTTTTATCAGGATATGACATGTTTTTATCAGGATATGACGTGTTTTTATCAGGATATGATGTGTTTTATCGGGATATGACGTGTTTTATCAGGATATGACATGTTTTTATCAGGATATGACGTGTTTTTATGATGTGTTTTATCAGGATTTGACATGTTTTTATCAGGATATGATGTGTTTTATCGGGATATGACGTGTTTTATCAGGATATGACATGTTTTTATCAGGATATGACGTGTTTTTATGATGTGTTTTATCAGGATATGACATGTTTTTATCAGGATATGACGTGTTTTTATCAGGATATGATGTGTTTTATCGGGATATGACGTGTTTTATCAGGATATGACATGTTTTTATCAGGATATGACGTGTTTTTATGATGTGTTTTATCAGGATTTGACATGTTTTTATCAGGATATGATGTGTTTTATCGGGATATGACGTGTTTTATCAGGATATGACATGTTTTTATCAGGATATGACGTGTTTTTATGATGTGTTTTATCAGGATATGACGTGTTTTTATGACGTGTTTTTATCAGGATATGACGTGTTTTTATCAGGATATGACGTGTTTCATCGGGGCACTGCTTAGTGAGTTGTGATACATTTTATCGGGACTGAAACCCACAAACATTTATAGGAGGTAGGAAAGGAGTAGTTTTGGTGAGATCAAGGTAAGTCTGCAGGAAATGAATGTGTGTGTGTGTGTGAAAACAGACTATGAAAACAGTCTGACAGAGCCAAACACACCCACAGATGAAATAACAAACACATGCACTGACTGCAGCAGTGGTATGTTTGCACACACACACACAGAGTCTTATAGTCCGTTCAGACTGAACTGCTGGTGCTGATATTCAGTTTGTATCATCAGACATCATGTTGTGGAATATTAGACTCTGATCAGAGCAGCAGAACTTTAGCCTGGCTGGTTCTGGTGATCAAACATCAGGTTTGTTTTCACTGATGTCACGGGTCGCTTCATGTTTCACATGTTTCTGTTTTTCTTCTTTGTTCCCTGGAAGTCTTCTCCTGCCTCACTGACAGAACCAGAACCAGAACCAGAGTGTGATGGAGCTGTGTTTATTCACACTGTGTGTGTGTGTGTGTGTGTGTGTGTGTGTGTGTGTGTGTGTGTGTGTGTGTGTGTGTAGCTGAGCTGTGGACATCGCTGTAAGCAGGTGTGTCATCCAGGAGTGTGTGAGGGGAAATGTCAACAGAAGGTGAAGCTGCGATGTCCCTGCAAGAGGATCAAGAAGGTACACACACACACACACACACACACACATCCTGTGACACACTTAACACGTAAAGACACACACACAAACACACATTTAACACACGCAAACACACATTTAACATATTGAACACACATAAATACATGTTTATTATAATGTTCTATTTTTCCACTTTCAATGACGTGTATATGTGTGTGTGTGTGTGTGTGTGTGTGTGTGTGTGTGTGTGTGTGTGTGTGTAGGAGTTCCCGTGCTCTCTGTCGGATCAGTGTGTTCAGTGTGACGACACCTGCAGAGACCAGCAGAGGAAAGTCAGCCAGGTACACAAACAAACACACACACACCTGTACACCTGTACAGTGACTGACTCACATCACACCTGATACACACTAACCACTGTGTGTGTGTGTGTGTGTGTGTGTGTGTGTGTGTGCGTGTGCGTGCGTGTGTGTGTGTGTTCAGCTGAAGGAGGCGGAGCAGCGAGCAGCTCAGGAGGAGGAGCAGAAGAAACTTCAGGTGAGTCTTTGATAATTAACGAGGTTAACGAGCCTCAATGAATCCGCCTCGTTACCTGTTGATCTGCCTGTTGTGTTCAGGAGGAGCTGGAGGCGTTCGAGAAGCGTCAGCAGCGAGGAGGTCGGAGGAGTAAGAAACGCGGGAGGAGAGAGGAGGTGGACGATGACGGGGGGAGGGCGGGCCGGTGGAGGAGGTGTGCCGCCGCCGTCCTCGTCCCATTGGTTGGAGCTCTGCTGTCAGCTGCCGCCTACTACCTCCTGACCACGCCCTGAACCGACACGCTAACAGGCGTGTTAACGCGAACATGTGACGAACATGTTCTGATGTCACACGACTGTCTTCAGATGTTTTGTTGACTTTAATTTCACTCTGTCTTATTTTGTCTTTTATTTTGGTAGATTTTTTTTCTTCCTGTTTGAAGTCGAGAACGCCAAAAAAACTTTTTAATTGTCCAACAAAAGATGAATCGTTATTTTCTCTGTTAGTCTGTGAAACATTTTCTGATTCTGGTTTCTCTTTTGTGTTTGTATGTCTTCATAATCTTAAACGTTAAATGTCTGTAAAACATTTGAAACCTGTCCCGTTCACGCTGACCCGTGGTGATGTCATCGACTCATTCATTTATTGATTTCTCGTCGCTGGTTTTAGTTTTTAATGTTTGACGTTTAAAGTCGACAGCAGTGACTGATTTGAGTGATGTTCAGTCGAGGCAGCGTGAGCGTTCATGTTTGTTTGTGTTCTTTCACTTCCTTTGATTGGATCTGATGGATCCAAAAAAACATCAATCAGCTTTTAATCCATTAAAAACATTTTTTTGTTTTTTGGGGGAATGGCAGAAAAATTTGATTTCAGGTGAAGTAAAATTGAATATTTCAGGATTGAGAGTTTGTTTTTTTTCCTTCTGTTTGGCCCAAAAAGAATAATTTCGAGTGTTCCTGTACGTGCAGCCCTCATTAAAGTTTATTCATACGACCTTTGACCTCATGTTTCCTTTTGTCTGATTATAAATATTCACACATATTCATCATGTTTACTCACCAACATACCAACACAATGCGACAGCCACTGCTCTTCCGGTCACGTTCTTTTCTTCTCGTATTAATGAAGTCAAAGGTGTTTTGCTCAAGTTGAAACTTTGAAACATTTCACCTCCGTTTGCTCTGTCCAGAGTGCACAGGAGGATTAAGACCATGTGAAAAATGTATTTGAGTTCAGAGTTTTTAAAAAAGGAACTTAAAACTCAAATTTGATTGAAATTTGATTATCAGTATGACAGTGAACATCATCGTGTGTCTTTGTAGTTTCCGTAAATTTTGTTTTGTGTGAGTTTGATTTTGTACAGACAGCGAGAAAAAGACACAAAAACTGAGAATATTTGGTTCAGGATTGAACGCTAACAGACACAAGTCACTTTTAGCTTCTTGATGTTTTCACCTTCAGTACAGTTGTCATGAACGGGAAAATGTTTTTTGTACCAGGCTGTAAACATGTTTATTTCTGCTGTGAAGTTGGACATTTTAACATGGGTGCAGCTTTTGGCACTTGATGTGTTCGCTTCACATCACAGACACGAAAGTTGCCGCTTGGCTTCAACCAGTAGAGGGCGGTAGCTGCATGTTTATAACAACATGTAGAATTTAAACACTTTAAACTGAAGAGTGGATCTGAATGTTTGAGGACATTTGAGGGTTTACAGTTTAAAGTTGTTACAAAAGTCAGTGTTATTTTGAATGAGGCCACAGAGGTGGCCGCTTGGTTGTTAGCTTATCTTGTTTTAGCCTGTTGTTAGCTTGTTTTAGCCTGTTCAGACGTCAGTGTGATTTTTAATTTTTATTCTGGAACAAAACCTGAAAGTTATTTTTAAAGTCCCCACAAGTGACGAGCGGACAGAATGTCCCCATAAATCATGTCCCCACACACACACACACACACACACACGTTGTAGTTAAAGTTGTGTAGAGTGTGTGTGTGACCCAGACTGTGTTTTGGGATTTAAAACACACACACTTCGGCACGAGGCTCATGTCCCAGCATGCACTTGACCGTGAATTGGATTTAATCTCTTGTTAAGGCTCCGTCACGTGCAGACAACCTGAGCAGTGTGTGTGTGTGTGTGTGTGTGTGTGCGCGCCTGAGGGGGCGGAGCCAGCGTGTCTCGTGCTCGGTTAGTTAGCGGAGCTGCTCGCGGGCAGCAGGCAGAGGGATGGTCTCGCGCTCGGCGGCGGGCAGCATCAGGTCATGTTGTCCGCGCGGCTGGAGACCTGCCCGCGTGTCACCTTCAGCGGCGGAGCGGGAACTGCGGCGGTGAGTGTCGGTGTGTGTGTGTGTGTGTGTGTGTGTGGAGCTCCTCCACCTCCTCTCTGTGCTATTGTCCTTGAATGTGGAGCTCCGTCTCCTTGTCTCCTTGTCTCCGTCCTCCGGCTCCGGTTCTGTACGCTGTCTTCACGCTGCTGTCGGTTCTCCTCACAGTCTGTCACCGGTTCGACATCAAAGCTCCAATAATTAGTGAATAATTAAGAAAAGAGCAGCTGAAAGTCTTTAATGAATAAGTTGACACATTCAGCTCGTTACAAACTGAGACTTTCATCTGATTTTTATATTTTAATGTTCATTAACCGTCCAGAACCAGAACAGTTCTACTGAGAACTCACCAACAAACACTCATTGTCTTTAACCTGTAAATATAGATTATATACATAAATATATATTCATCAGTTTATCTGTTAAAGTCGACTCGCTCGGTCCTCCGTGACGACTCTTCGGTGAACTCTCCCCGAGAAAAGAGCCTCCGTCTGGGGCAGAGTGAGCCGGGTGAGTCCCTCTGTTCACCGATGGAGACGATGAGATGACAGTTACGTGTTCGTGAGAAAAATCTACATGAGAAAATATGTTTGAGTTTTTGTGGGACAGTCCTCCGTGACGACTCTTTGGTGAACCGTCCTCCAGAAAATATACATATAGACATATTTAGTTAATTATAACGATGTCAGAATGATTTGAACTTTAATTAATTCATTTTTTGGAATTTATTGACTAAAACTATTATTGATTATAAAATAGTAATTAGTGTCTGAACGCGCTGACTAAGTGAGGACTAAATGTGTAAACTTTGCTGAAGATAATGTAATAAGAACTTAACGAAGTTCAGTCGTTAGTGAATCATTATTTTAATGTTTCCAGTCTGGTGCTTCTTTTAATTTAACGCTTCATTATAAAAATTTTAATGATTAATATCTGAGTTTATCTAATAAAAGAGAGGTTAATTATTAATGAAAGAAAACAGGGCTGCAACTTCATTATTATCATCTGCTGATCATTTTATCTGTTAATTAACGAGTTATTTCATTTAAATGTCAGAATGATTAACCACCGTACAACAAGATGTTTTTAAATGTTCAGTTTACTTAAACGTATGAAAAATAAATAAATCATCACAGAATATTCAGTCTGAATAAAATTTATTACAGGAAGTCTTCAATAACAAACTTATTTCAACATAAAACTTGTCACGTCATGTTCTGATAAACATTTGTATGAAGAAAGTGTCACAAACATTGATAAGACTTTAGACCTATGAATTATGTTGTATTTGTTTTTATGTGAAGTTATTTAATTGTTAAATTGAATGAAAGTTGAATGTTTCAGTAAAGTTTATTGTTAAACTGTAAAACAATTGAGTCCCGTGTCCGTAGCGTTTGATAACTGCACTAAAGATAAAAAACATCGGCCAACATATCGATATCAAATACTTCATTTATCACTTTGAGTTATAAATTAATTAATCTGATGATGTTTTGTAGTAAAAATAATATTTATTCATCCTGACTCGTTAAGTTAGTTTAATCATTTTTGATTTTAACAAAAATGAACAAAAATTTTCTTAAATGAGAATAATTCAGTTTTTTTGACAACATTTTCTCAGTTTGGATTAATTAAACCAAATAATAAAATCTCAGATTAATAAAATCATAATCAGATATAGATTATAGATTTTATATTTGTAATATATTTCAAACTTTTATGTTGATGTCATTTAGTTTCTATAGTGTAAGTTTGACCTTCAAAATAAAAGCCTTTCTTTGAGTGAAATAAAATCAGCTCGGAGATTTTTTTAAACTAGTAACAGACTAAAATCATGAGTTAATATAAACATACAGACTCGTTATGACTCGTCATGAGTCGCTCTGCATAGAGAGAGAGAGTGGTGGAGCGAGCAGTACTTAAAGCAGAGCGGTGTCGAGTGTCGGCTCGTCATCGTATCGCTTCAAAAATAACTTCAACGTGTCCAACGGAAACTCTGAGAGGACACCCGGGCCGAGCCGAGCCGGGCCGGGCTGCCCCCCCCCTGCTCGCTATAAATAACCGGGGGGGGGGGGCTTAGACTAGACTTCTGTGAGGCGTTTGAGGTCTCCTTCATGTCCGCTCAACAAACTCACTGCTGTGACGTCACACACACAGACGGTGACACGTCGATGATGTCATAACCCCGGGTTGATGTGTCGTCCTCAGACTCGAGGACCCGAGGCCGGGATGGGCGGGGAGACGTGTCCTCACAAGCTGGGATCGACCAATCACCTTCGACTTCTCCTCTACATCCTGATCCCCACCGTGAGCCTGCTGGCCGGCCTGCTGCTGCTCGTCCTCGCCCTGACCGGTACACACACACACACACACACACGCTAGTTACCTACGCGAAGAGTCGACCCTTGAGTCAGCGCCATGAGGCCAAACAGAACCTCTGAACCCAGAACAGAACCTCTGAACCAGCAGTGTCCAGTCTAACAGTGAATACAGTAACAGAACCTCTGAACCAGCAGTGTCCAGTCTAACAGTGAATACAGTAACAGAACCTCTGAACCAGCAGTGTCCAGTCTAACAGTGAATACAGTAACAGAACCTCTGAACCAGCAGTGTCCAGTCTAACAGTGAATACAGTAACAGAACCTCTGAACCAGCAGTGTCCAGTCTAACAGTGAATACAGTAACAGAACCTCTGAACCAGCAGTGTCCAGTCTAACAGTGAATACAGTAACAGAACCTCTGAACCAGCAGTGTCCAGTCTAACAGTGAATACAGTAACAGAACCTCTGAACCAGCAGTGTCCAGTCTAACAGTGAATACAGTAACAGAACCTCTGAACCAGCAGTGTCCAGTCTAACAGTGAATACAGTAACAGAACCTCTGAACCAGCAGTGTCCAGTCTAACAGTGAATACAGCAACAGAACCTCTGAACCAGCAGTGTCCAGTCTAACAGTGAATACAGTAACAGAACCTCTGAACCAGCAGTGTCCAGTCTAACAGTGAATACAGCAGCCTACCGAGGTGGTTTTCTTGCCGGGTTTGGCTCCTGGCATCCCGGGCTGAGTCAGTTCAGTTAGCTACATGGCTGACCGAGCTAACCACAGTTAGCGCTTCACTACTTATCAATGTTTCCATCAAGTAATGGTAGCTAATGTTAGCAGTTAGTTAGATTAGCTAAACTAGCCAAATCTACAACATTAGCTTATATTATCAGTTAGCTTTGTTAGCCTTTTCCCAAAACTAGCGAGGTCCATAACATTAACTTGTGTTAGCAGTTAGCTACATTAGCACTAGCTCCAAACCAACTGCATCCTCAGTGTTAGCTGTATTAGCTTTATTATATTAGCTGTAGCTCTATAGCTAGTTATCAATGTTTCCATCATGAAGTCTGTAAATCACCTCAGTACTATCACATTATTCCCTGTTGGTCTCAGGCTGTGCTCCATCCCGGTCCGGTCCGGCTGCTCAGCCTGGTTCTGTTAGCATGCTAACCGCGGCTAATTAGCGGTTAGCTGCTTTAGCACGTGGTTATGCTAAAGCTATCTGTCCATGAGGAAACAGCGTGATGGATGAACAGACGAACAGATGAAGGGTGGATGAACAGTGTGTAGGAGGAGGAGAGATGACACACATTCAGATTGTCTAATTAATTCACAGGCGAGTTAATTACATCATACGTGTGGGTGTGTGACAGTGTGTGTGTGTGTGTGTGTGTGTGTCATGCTTCCTCTTGTCACCATGACAGCGGGGACTCCCTCGGCCAATCAGGAGCAGAGTTACCGTCTCAAACATTCAGACAGAAAGAATTTCAAATATTTACACAGGTAGTAAAACTCAACTCCTCCTCCACCTCCTTCACCTCCTTCCATCTTATTTGTCCTCTCTTCTTCACCTCTCCTCTTTGTCTCCTTCCTTCCTTCCTTCCTTCCCTCCTTTTCTCTTCACCCCCCTTGTTTCCTCCTTTCCATTCCTATCCCACATTTCTTTCTTGAATCTTTTCTCACACTGAGCTCTCCTTCTCCTCCTCTTCCTCCTCCTCTTCCTCTCTCTTCTCCTCTTTCTTCTCCTCCTCTTCCTCCTCGTCTTCCTCAGCAGCTGTTGTTGGTTGCATCCCCCTCGCCTCATTAACCAGCTAACGGTCTTTCAGATCTTCGTTTGTCTCTCCATCCGTCTGTCGTTTGTTTGTTTGGAGCTGAACTCTCTGCAGACTCTCAGTGAATATATTATATATATATTTTATACGTGTATTATATATGACATCACATCATGTCGTACCTGTGCTGAACAGGAAGGTGTGTGAAACACACATGATGAACATGTGATCAGTGATGTGGCATGTGTCTGCTGCCCCGCTGTGATGTCATACGTGTCCGGAACACGTGAGAAACTCCATGTATACGTTTGAATATTGAATATGACTTTATATAACACACGGTTTATTTATAGACAGACTGTACATGAAGCTCTTCACAGCGCTAACACAAACCTCTGCTTCATGAAACCAGGTGGTTTATATTCAGGTACATACTGCAGTATATATTCAATATATATTCAGTATATGTTCAGGTACATACTGTAGTATACGTAGTATATATTTATTATATATTCAGGTACATATTTAGTATATGTTAAGATATGTATTCAATATATGTTCAGGTGTATATTCAGTATATATATTCAGTACATTGTGGTCAGGTTGTGTGTAGTTGTTGAAATCTGTCAGTGACTCATTATTTTACACGTTAACAGTGTGTGTGTGTGTGTGTGTGTGACAGATGTAAATAGAGCAGTCTGTCTGCTTCACCATGGTAACTGGATCACTCTGACACTATTCATAGTTTTCCCGTTGAACACACTCGTACACGTCGAACACAGGCTGAGACAGCAGTTGTTGCACTGCACATGCCATTAACATTACCCTGTTAACACACACACACACACACACACACACACACAACGTGGAGCTCAAACTTTAATTTTATCTGTATGTCTCGATGTTTAAAGTGTCGATCAGCCGATGATTTATCTGAGTTTGTCCTGACGGTGTTACGGTAACGATAGAACACACACCATGAGTTAACCCTTTGTACGAGCAGCACGGGCTGTGATCCGACTGTTTGATGTGCTCCTGAACGCAACGTGTCTGATAGATAGATACGATGTCTGTTTTTATGAATGAATCATGTTATTGAGTGTGCCCATACTTATTATTCTGACATATTCCAGGAATTACACGTGCTACTCCTCCCTCAGTTTTGGTCGCACATACACAAAAAAGGTATCAAAACGACCGGCTCGGCTGGGAATGGTGTGCTGTGACTTTTCTAAGAGTTTCACCAAACAGTTTTGCCAAAAATCACCAAAAACCACACCAAAATTTACAATGGGTGTGTATTGGTAGAATGTTCCAGAGCTAGAGTGGGTGACATCATCGCTAGAGTGGAGAGGGAGAGAAACATTTGTCAGAAAATAAATTTGCAAACGGCTCTCATGGCCACAAATGTCACTCTACAGAAATAATTTATACATAGAAACGTAGGAAAATTCGTGGGCTACGCAGCGATATCACTGCTGAAGCTGTCAGACTTATAGTTTTGGCGGGAGACGCACTGATGCGCCAGGATCACCCACCGACAGCCCCATCTACTCCCATGTAAACTGGAGAGGAGAAATTTCCCAAAGGAGCACGGGGCACCTGTTCTTTCTCTATCTCCCCAGGTCACATTTTTTAACTTTAGACACTGAAATTCAGCATTCACATGGTCGACAAGATGAGGATGCTCACGGTCATTTGGGCTTTTTGATACGACCTACCGTTTGGCATTAGTGTCCACTAGTTGGAGGGGGTTCATTTAGAGATTTTCTGTGTCTCTCAGCAGTCACTCACACACAGACAGAGCACAGCTGCAGTTAATTGCTCTGACCTGCAGCTGACCCTGGTTGTCTCTCTGCAGGTATATTCGGCAGCAGCCTCCTGGACTCCAGCCCCCTCCCCTCCCCCGAGCCCATTGCCGACAGCAACCCCAGTTACCATGGCAACAGCACAAACCCCCCCTCCTCCTCCTCCTCCTTCTTTGAGATGGTAAACGTCACGGCCGCGCCACAAAACCGCGTCGACAACGATGATGATGTCAGATCTGGCCGTGACCACAGCACACCTGCTGCCACCACCAGCGCTCCTCCAGCCTCCTCTCAGGCTCCGCCCACCCAGCCATACACAAGCACGCCTCCTGATTGGCTGACGTCTGTGGCGTCGCTGAGCACCGCCCGGCCAATTGGCACCACCGCAGTGCCCGACTCAGGTAAGAGAGAAAAAACTACAAATCCCAGAATCCTCTGCTGTGCTTCTGTCTGTGTTATTGTGTCCTTTTCTGTCAAACACTAAAATCTTATTAGACTCCATTAATGCAGGACGGAGTGTGTGTGTGTGTGTGTGTGTGTGTGAGTGATGATAAATCGTTCATTCAGTTTCTATTTTAAAATTCTCCTCGTCTCTGTTCGTCCACTGTCCTTCACTGTCTCTCTCTCTGTCTGTGTATCAACGTGGAGTCGAGGTGAATGCTAATGAGCTGCAGACTGTCCTGTCCTCTGATTGGACGCTGGGCGGTCACCAGACTAACGGGACGTTTAACATCAAGCTAACTCTGACCCCAAAACTCCACCGGACACGTCTCCGTCTCTGTTTTGTTCCATCCTGCATCGACTTCAAACCCCCCGGGAGCGTTTCAGAAGCGTCTATCCCTCCAGACTTTGTTCACTTGCTCAGATTTGGTCATTTTCCTGGTTCATGTTCTTCTAAAATGCTTCTACATGTGGAAATATGCTGCGTACTTCATTTGTTTCTCTTTTGTCTGTTTTTACGACCGGCAGTTTGCACGGGGTATTTTATTTTGAAAATCCACAGGATTCTCTATGCTGTTTCTGTGTCTGGCTTCCTGTCAGCTCGAGGTGCTCTGTGTTAAATTGACGCGGGCTGCTCGCGGCGTCCGTCAAAAATAGAACAGAGCCGAGCGGAGGACCGCTTCTGGGACGCTTCTGAACTGGACTGCGGCGGTGCCGGTCGGGTTTGAAACATTGACTAGAACGGCCACATATCACTGCGGCAACCACGGCGCACACGCAATGCTGCGCGCCTGCGTCCGGTGGAATTAGGCGGTTAGTGTGAGCTAGCTGGTTAGCTAACGATGGTTCAATACACAGTGAAGGTCAACAACACTGTTCAGCAGCTAACGTGAGTCATCATGCTCCGGTCCATCCAGCTCTGGTTCTGGCACGACACCAGCTCTGTGTCTCGCCAGCAGCTCTTTAGCAAACGAGCTAGCTGGTAAAGCTAGCTTTCAGCCTGTAGGGGGCGCTAGCCTCCGTCACTTCAGTTTGTTTGTCGTGTTTCTTCCTGTCTGTCTGCAGGCAGCTGTCAGCTGATCGTGGAGCCTCAGTGTCACATGTTGCCCTACAACCAAACATGGCTGTCCTCCTCCGTCGCCGTGGTGAAGAGTTCCGAGGTCGACATGTTGCTAAGGTAACCACATCCTGTCGGCGCTCCCTCTCCTCGTTCACCACAGCTGTCTCTCTCTCTCTGACGCAGATGATGCGAGGAGTATTCAGACGTCTCTTTGTTGTTGCAGGTTCTTCAGCTACCTCAGCAGACTGTCCTGCTACAGACACATCATGCTGTTCGGCTGCTCGCTGGCGCTGCCCGAGTGTGTCGCTGCTGACAGGACGCACGGCAGGTAACGCTAACACTTAGCTTAGCTTAGCTCGTATCCTAGCTCGATTCCTGGGTTAGCTTAGCACGTAGCCTGGCTCTTCCTGGGTTAGCTTAGCACATAGCCTGGCTCTTCCTGGGTTAGCTTAGCTCGTATCCTAGCTCTCTTCCTGGGTTAGCTTAGCACGTAGCCTGGCTCTCTTCCTGGGTTAGCTTAGCATGTAGCCTGGCTCTCTTCTTGGTCTGTTGCTCCACATGAATCTCAGCTGTTCAAACTGTAAGTGGGGCAGCATGTGTGTGTGTGTTACAGTGTTTGTGTGTGTGTGAAGAGTGTGTGTCTAAGAATAACATCACACACACACTCTTAAATTATAACACACACACTTTTTGACCTCTGACCTCTGATAGCGTGTTGTGTTTTTCTCTCGGAGTGAGTGCGTCGTAGCCTCCATCACAGGAGGGTTCTGGGTAATGTGGTCTCTCTCTGCAGGCGGGTCGTGCTGCCCTGCGCGTCGTTCTGCGAGGCAGCGAGGGAAGGCTGCGAGCCCGTCCTGCAGATGTTCAACGCCTCCTGGCCTGAGTTCCTGCGCTGCTCGCAGTTCAGCAACACGACCGCCGCCACTCTGCCGCCGCCGCCATCATCGTCATTACCCACGGCAACCGCAAGCCCCGCCCCTTACACCTGTTACACGCCACGACAGGTCAAAGGGAAACCCTGTGAGTAAACACACACACACACTCTGAACTGATCATATGGTTCGATGACATCACTGCTGTACGCTCTCTCTCATTGGTCGGCAGCTGTGTGCGGCGGGAAGGACCACTTCCTGTGCGCGACCGGGATTTGTGTCCCCCAGAAACTGGTTTGTAACGGATACAACGACTGTGACGATTGGAGCGATGAGACACACTGCGGTGAGACGCACACACATCCGCACACACACACACACACAAACACACACACATACACACTGTGGCCTGTATAAATAGCAGAGCGGAGTTTTTAGCTCGTTGTCGTGGCGACGTGTCTGCAGGTGATTGATTGGATGGCGGAGCTTCCGGAACTGTTTGTGACAGAGATGGTGGTCGTCATGGCGACGTCAAAGAGCCTATAGGCTGAGACGTAAAGAGAGAGAGAGAGAGTTTTGGTCTTTGTGTGTTGACGTCTCTCGCCCTCTGACTGACCTCCTCGTCTTTAAGACGCCGTAAAAGTCGACAAACAGGAAATAAAAGAAGTCAACAGAGACAACAAACATATAAACATAAAAAAAGAGTAAATGTGAAGCCAGGCGTCATTCATGTGAGGAGGGAACATACAACTCTATGAGGACGTTCAAGAACCACTCAGCTAACAGCAGCTAACAAACTGAGCTAACACCAGCTAACAAACTGAACTAACAGCAGCTAACAAACTGAGCTAACACCAGCTAACAAACTGAACTAACAGCAGCTAACAAACTGAGCTAACATTAGCTAACAAACTGAGCTAACAGCAGCTAATACTGAGCTAACACCAGCTAACAAACTGAACTAACACCAGCTAACAAACTGAGCTAACAGCAGCTAACAAACTGAGCTAACAGCAGCTAACAAACTGAACTAACACCAGCTAACAAACTGAGCTAACACCAGCTAACAAACTGAACTAACACCAGCTAACAAACTGAGCTAACAGCAGCTAACAAACTGAGCTAACAGCAGCTAACAAACTGAACTAACACCAGCTAACAAACTGAGCTAACAGCAGCTAACAAACTGAACTAACAGCAGCTAACAAACTGAGCTAACACCAGCTAACAAACTGAGCTAACAGCAGCTAACAAACTGAGCTAACAGCAGCTAACAGCAGCTAACAAACTGAACTAACAGCAGCTAACAAACTGAGCTAACACCAGCTAACAAACTGAGCTAACAGCAGCTAACAAACTGAGCTAACAGCAGCTAACAGCAGCTAACAAACTGAGCTAACAGCAGCTAACAAACTGAGCTAACATTAGCTAACAGCAGCTAACAAACTGAGCTAACAGCAGCTACAGTTGGATGTAGTCACATGACCTCTCTCTCTGTCTTCAGTGTGTGCAGATGGGAAGTTTCGGTGTAACACCGGTCGTTGTCTGTCGCCCTCTCTGGTGTGTGACGGTTATGACGACTGTGGAGACCTGAGCGACGAACACAACTGTGGTGAGACACACACACACACACACACACACACACACACACAGTAACACACACTTGTTGTGACGTAGTTTGGGATCAGAGTGTGAGCGAGGGAATCCACCACCTGTCTGTGTGCCAGCATGCAGCGAGGGGTTCTCATGTCTGTCAGCTGTTCACTGTCCACCACCCTCACACAGCTCGACAACACACAGCACACAACACAACACCGTTTCATGTGACACATCTGAGCCTTTTGTAGTTTGATTGTTGTAAATTAATATTTCCTCCATGACAAACAAACAGTCGAGCCGCTCAGTCCTCCATGCTGACTCTTCATGAACTGTCCCCCAGAAAACAGCCTCAGTCTGGGCACAGAGAGCCGGGTCAGTCCCTCTGATGGGTCAGGATCACAGTCTGACAGCTTGGACTCCAGATTTATACAGGAAACCAGGTGGAAACCCGCCAAAATAAAAATTTTGTGGTTCTGGTTATTGATGACAACTCAAACTATCTACAGCTTAAAGATCAGAACTTTATTCAACATGTTTGTTTCACTGGGAGTGATTTGAACGTGACGGGTCCCAGGTCAGATCGATCTGATTTCCTGTCAGCAGTAACTCCCAGTCAGAGTTGGAGGAAGCGTTCCTCTGTTTTCCGACTCTCATTCCTGGCACTGCTGAAGGTCTCGGCCCGATGAAGCCAACAGAACCACAGAACCAGACCACCTCCTCACTCTGGCTGGGCCTTCAGATCCGGTCCACGGTTGTCATGAACAGAACCAGAGACTGTATCAGTCGAACCTCTCAGTTTAAACGTCTGTCCATGAACTCTGCTCTGACTCTGACTGTGTGTGTGTGTGTGTGTGTGTGTGTGTGCAGTGTGTGATCTGGCTCGTGAACATCGCTGTGGTGACGGTCGCTGTGTGTCCAGAGACTGGCTGTGTGACGGAGACCACGACTGTCTGGACAAGAGCGACGAGCTCAACTGCTGTGAGTGTCAAAAAAAATCAAACTTTTATCTAATGTGAAGGTCACCTGTGGGGTCGTTAGTCACCTGTGGGTTGTTAAGGTCACCTGTGGGGTCATTACATTCACCTGTGGGGTGTTACAGTCACCTGTGGGTCGTTAAGATCACCTGTGGGGTCGTTACAGTCACCTGTGGGGTCGTTAAGATCACCTGTGGGGTTGTTACAGTCACCTGTGGGGTCGTTACAGTCACCTGTGGGTTGTTAAAGTCACCTGTGGGGTCGTTACAGTCACCTGTGGGGTTGTTAGTCACCTGTGGGTTGTTACAGTCACCTGTGGGTTGTTAAGATCACCTGTGGGGTCGTTACAGTCACCTGTGGGGTCGTTAGTCACCTGTGGGGTCGAAAAAACTTGTAAACGTGTTGTAATTTGTATTCAGTAACATTTCCTGATTCTGATTCACCTGGACTAACACTGTGCTGTGTTAACGTTGTTTTAACGTTTGTTTTTGGTTGCAGCCTGTAAGAGTCAGGGTCTGTTGGAGTGCAGGAACGGTCAGTGCGTTCCGTCAGCGTTTCGCTGTGACGGAGAAGACGACTGTAAGGACGGCAGTGATGAGGAGCACTGCAGCCAAGAGAGCAGTGAGACACCTGTCTGTCTGTTTATCTGTCTGTATGTCTGTCTGCCTCTCACCTGTCTTGTCTGTCTCTCACCTGTCTGTCTGTCTGTCTGTCTGTCACCTGTCTGTCTGTCTGCCTCTCACCTGTCTGTCTGTCTGTCTGTCTGTCTGTCTGCCTGCCTCTCACCTGCCTGTCTGCCTGCCTCTCACCTGTCTGCCTGCCTCTTACCTGTCTGTCTGTCTGCCACTCGTTTGTCTGCCTGTCTCCCTGCCTCTCACCTGTCTGTCTGTCTCTCATCTGTCTGTCTGTCTGTCTCTCACTTGTCTGTCTGCCTCTCACCTGTCTGTCTGTCTGTCTGTCTGTCCCTCACCTGTCTGTCTGTCTCTCATCTGTCTGTCTGTCTGTCTCTCACTTGTCTGTCTGCCTCTCACCTGTCTGTCTATCTGTCTGTCTGCCTCTCACCTGTCTGTCTGTCTCTCACCTGTCTCACAGCTCAGGGTGTGTGTGTTCCCGGTCAGCCCAGCTGTATCTCCACTTCCTGTCCGTCGGTGTGTGTCGGAGGAAACGCTGCCTGTGACCCGCGAAACAACAACAACTGCAGTGAGTCCTCAGAACCAGAACCAGACCAGACCAGACCAGAACTATAACCAGAACCAGACCAGACCAGACCAGAACTATAACCAGAACCAGACCAGACCAGACCAGAACTATAACCAGAACCAGAAACAGAAACAGAAACAGAACCAGACAAGAACCAGACCACAACCACAACCAGACCAGAAACAGAAACAGAACCAGACCAGGACCAGAAACTGCACTGTCTGTAGTGTCTGTTGGTGTCTATAGTGTCTGTACTCTGTGATGGTGTCTGTACTGTCTGTAGTCTGTGATGGTGTCTGTACTGTCTGTAGTCTGTGATGGTGTCTGTACTGTCTGTACTGTCTGTAGTCTGTGATGGTGTCTGTAGTGTCTGTAGTGTCTGTAGTCTGTGATGGTGTCTGTACTGTCTGTAGTCTGTGATGGTGTCTGTACTGTCTGTACTGTCTGTAGTCTGTGATGGCGTCTGTAGTGTCTGTAGTGTCTGTAGTCTGTGATGGTGTCTTTAGTGTCTGTAGTGTCTGTTGTCTGTGTTGGTGACTGTAGTGTCTGTACTGTCTGTAGTCTGTGAAGGTGTCTGTAGTGTCTGTAGTGTCTGTAGTCTGTGATGGTGTCTGTAGTGTCTGTAGTGTCTGTACTCTGTGATGGTGTCTGTACTGTCTGTACTGTCTGTAGTCTGTGATGGTGTCTGTACTGTCTGTAGTGTCTGTACTCTGTGATGGTGTCTGTAGTGTCTGTACTGTCTGTAGTCTGTGATGGTGTCTGTACTGTCTGTAGTGTCTGTAGTCTGTGATGGTGTCTGTACTGTCTGTAGTCTGTGAAGGTGTCTGTAGTGTCTGTACTGTCTGTAGTCTGTGATGGTGTCTGTACTGTCTGTAGTGTCTGTACTCTGTGATGGTGTCTGTAGTGTCTGTACTGTCTGTAGTCTGTGATGGTGTCTGTAGTGTCTGTACTGTCTGTAGTCTGTGATGGTGTCTGTACTGTCTGTAGTGTCTGTAGTCTGTGATGGTGTCTGTACTGTCTGTAGTCTGTGATGGTGTCTGTAGTGTCTGTACTGTCTGTAGTCTGTGATGGTGTCTGTACTGTCTGTAGTGTCTGTAGTCTGTGATGGTGTCTGTAGTGTCTATACTGTCTGTAGTCTGTGATGGTGTCTGTACTGTCTGTAGTGTCTGTAGTCTGTGATGGTGTCAGTAGTGTCTATACTGTCTGTAGTCTGTGAAGGTGTCTGTACTGTCTGTACTGTCTGTAGTCTGTGATGGTGTCTGTACTGTCTGTAGTCTGTGATGGTGTCTGTAGTGTCTATACTGTCTGTAGTCTGTGAAGGTGTCTGTAGTGTCTGTAGTGTCTGTAGTCTGTGATGGTGTCTGTAGTGTCTGTAGTGTCTGTAGTCTGTGATGGTGTCTGTAGTCTGTGATGGTGTCTGTAGTGTCTGTACTGTCTGTAGTCTGTGATGGTGTCTGTAGTGTCTGTAGTGTCTGTAGTCTGTGATGGTGTCTGTACTGTCTGTACTGTCTGTAGTCTGTGATGGTGTCTGTACTGTCTGTAGTGTCTGTAGTCTGTGATGGTGTCTGTAGTGTCTGTACTGTCTGTAGTCTGTGATGGTGTCTGTAGTGTCTGTAGTGTCTGTAGTCTGTGATGGTGTCTGTAGTGTCTGTAGTGTCTGTTGTCTGTGTTGGTGACTGTGCCTCTCTGTCTCAGCTCGCTGTGAGCCCATCAGTCTGGAGCTGTGCATGAATCTGCCCTACAACCTGACCAGCTACCCAAACTACCTGGGTCACCTGTCCCAGAGAGAGAGCTCCGTGTCCTGGGAGTCCTCCCTGTTCCCGGCCCTGGTCCAGACCGGCTGCTACCAGTACCTCATGTTCTACGCCTGCACGCTGCTGGTACCAAAGTGTGACCCGGTGACCCTGCAGAGGGTCCCACCCTGCAGGTCAGTGACTCGTCAGTCTGTTGTAGTACTATGGACCTGTCTGTCTCTCTGCTCTGTCTCCATGTCTCTCTGCTCTGTCTCCATGTCTCTGCTCTGTCTCCATGTCTCTGCTCTGTCTCCATGTCTCTGCTCTGTCTCCATGTCTCTCTGCTCTGTCTCCATGTCTCTCTGCTCTGTCTCCATGTCTCTCTGTCTCCATGTCTCTCTGCTCTGTCTCCATGTCTCTGCTCTGTCTCCATGTCTCTGCTCTGTCTCCATGTCTCTCTGTCTCCATGTCTCTCTGCTCTGTCTCCATGTCTCTGCTCTGTCTCCATGTCTCTGCTCTGTCTCCATGTCTCTCTGCTCTGTCTTCATGTCTCTGCTCTGTCTCCATGTCTCTGCTCTGTCTCCATGTCTCTGCTCTGTCTCCATGTCTCTCTGTCTCCATGTCTCTCTGCTCTGTCTCCATGTCTCTGCTCTGTCTCCATGTCTCTCTGCTCTGTCTTCATGTCTCTGCTCTGTCTCCATGTCTCTCTGCTCTGTCTTCATGTCTCTGCTCTGTCTCCATGTCTCTGCTCTGTCTCCATGTCTCTCTGCTCTGTCTTCATGTCTCTCTGCTCTGTCTTCATGTCTCTGCTCTGCAGGTCGCTGTGTCGTAATGCGAAGGGGAAGTGTGAGTCGGTGCTCGGCATTGTGGGATTGCAGTGGCCTGAGGACTCTGACTGTAGTCAGTTTCCAGAGGACGGAGGAAACACCACCTGTCTGCTGCCTGAGGACGGAGTCGACGGTATGGACCACTCGTCTTCAATGTCCAACACTCCTGTAACGTCATTTTAATCTCTTTCCTGTCTTGTTGTTGTTGTTGTTGTTGTTGTTGTTGGTGTTGCGTTGCCGTGGAAACAGAGTGCTCGCCCAGCCACTTCAAGTGTCGGTCAGGCCGCTGCGTCCTGGCGACCAAACGCTGTGACGGACACCTGGACTGTGACGACCACAGCGACGAGGACAACTGTAGTGAGTCTGACACTTTTCAAAATAAGAGTCCAGAGAACGTTGAACACGCTGAACACGTCGAACATACAATCCAGAGCACACGGCGTCCACGATGTTTGACACGTGTGTGTGTGTCCGTCAGGCTGTTCTGAGCGCGCTCTGTGGGAGTGTCCTGGCAGTAAGGTGTGCATTAAAGCCAGCATGATCTGTGACGGCTTCCCGGACTGCCCCCTGCTGGTGGACGAGGTCAACTGCTGTGAGTGTGTGTTTGTTTATCACAGCTGATGTTGTGCGGGTGGTGTAGACGTGATGACTGACGGTGTTGATGAACCTCTCCTCAGCCGTGTGCAGAGACAACGAGCTGTCCTGTAACAACCATCAGTGCGTCCATCGGACTCTGTGGTGCGACGGGAAGAAGCACTGCTCCGACAGCTCCGACGAGTGGAACTGCGGTACGACGACACGCCGCCATCTTCCTGCTCCGCGTGGTTCTGTCTGATCAGCCTGTGGTGATCGGGTTCTGTTCTGGTTCTGTTCTCTCTGCAGTGTCTCTGTCCGACCGCTCCGGGTCTGTGCTGACGGTGTTCAGGACGGCGGCCGAGTATCAGGTGTGTGCGGATGAGTGGAACCACGACCTGAGCAAACTGACCTGTGACCAGCTGGGACTAGGGTAAGGTTAGTAACACACACACACACACACACACTCACACACACACACACTCACACACACACACCTAAAGCTATGACAGATTCACGACAGTGTGTGTTTCTGCAGAGTTCCCTCCTCCGTTTCCATGGTAGCCGACCAGCCTGACGTCCCGGGCCGTCGCCGTTGGTTACACGTCCATCCCGAGTGGAACCAGAGGAACGGATCGGCTCTGCAGGCCCGGCTGGAGAAGAGAAGGTAACAGTTAAAACACGTGCACCAGAACCCGAGCAAACGACCGGACCGCCTCGAACAGGAGGATCCTGGTCCGGACCTGCAGACGGACTGATGTGGTTCAAGACGAAAAACAGTAACAGACCGTAAAATATGGCATTAAATATTATAGAGTTTTACTGTACGACTTCATCCTGTATGAATGCAAGCAAACATTTAGAAATGTTTCATGGAACTTTTTACGGTCTTTTACTGTCACTGTAAAATCTACAGACTTTGAAAATATGGAATAAAACACCAACCTTAAACATGAAATCAACAGTAATAACATCTTTTTACCGTAATACTAGAAAAGGTTGGACTCTACAGCAACATTTTGATAACCACAGCTAACAGGATTTTACCGTAAAAACATATTTCAGAACATATTTTAAGGGAATTTAATTTGTATTTTATGTTAGAGGCTGTTAATTCTACAGTAAAACTCTGTAATAAAAAAAACTGTAATATTTAACGGTCTTTTACTGTCGTGGTTTGACAATTTTCACCATAAAATCTACACACACGTTTTTTACAGTGTAGATTCACTGCTAACCTGTCTGTCTGTCTGTCTGCAGTCATGCGTGTCACTCCAGAAGAAGAGTGTCTGTGCTCTGTACCAGAGAAGGTAAACATGTCTTTACTTTCACGATAAGTTACCTAATGTTTAGATAAAGGACGTCACATGACCACAGTCTGACTGTCATCATCAAAATAATTCACAAAGATAAACTGTGTTTCTGTACATTATTTTAATGTTAGACCAACGTTATTTTAGTGTTCATACATGTTATAAAGCAGCTAGCCTGTGTGTATAACAGAATATCACACTGAGGTCGTGCTGTTATTGTGAATATCAGCACGCTGTGATCATCTGACCTGTCTGCCTGCCTGTCTGTCTGTCTGTCAGAGTGTGGTCTGCGTCCATCCGTCGGCGTCCACCCTCACAGGAAGAAGAGGATTCTGGGAGGCCGTGTGTCCCGGCAGGGGGCGTGGCCTTGGCAGTGCTCGCTGCAGAGCGGTCAGAGCGGTCACGTGTGCGGCTGCGTCCTCATCGCCCGGCGGTGGGCGTTGACCGTCGCACACTGCTTTGAGGGGTGAGCGAGGGGGCGGGGTCACATATGTTAATGAGTTGTAATGAACAAACGCTGATGAGGACTCGTGTGTGTGTGTGCGTCAGGAGGGAGAGCGCCGAGCTGTGGAAGGTGGTGCTGGGACTGAACAACCTCGACCATCCGGGCCCTCACAGCCAGAGCCGCGGCGTGCGCTCCATCATCGTACACCCGCGCTACAACCGGGCGGTGGTGGACTACGACATCAGCGTGGTGCAGCTGGACTCTGAGGTGAGACGCGCTCAGAGTGTTGATGATGATCGGGACCATCGGGGCGGTTCTGATCCGATCTGCTTGTGTGGTTTCAGATTGAGGAGACGCTGTTCGTCAGGCCCGTGTGTCTGCCTGAGCTCGGACTGCTTCCCTCACCTGACTCCTACTGTTACATCACAGGCTGGGGTCACATGGGCAACCGCAGTGAGTACACCTGACACTCACTGAGTCCATGTTTGAACCGGTAGGCTGCTGTGTTCCCTGTTAGACTGGACACCGCTGGGTTCAGAGGTTCTGTTCTGGTTCTGGAAGGTAGATGCTGATGCTAGCTCATAGCGCTAGCTTAGCATAGCGGTGAGGGTGTAACATGAACATTGTGTGTGTGTGTGTGTGTGTGTGTGTGTGTGTGTGTGTGTGTGCGTGCAGTGCCTTTTAAGCTGCAGGAAGGCGAGGTCCGGATCATCTCATTGTCCCAGTGTCAGTCTTACTTCGACATGAAGACCATCACTCCCAGGATGCTTTGCGCCGGCTACGACGCTGGCACCGTGGACTCGTGCATGGTAACGCCCGAGCCGCCGTCTCATTTATCGCTTTAAGAGTCGCGGGGCTGAACTTAAACTTGGATTGTTTGTGTCGTCAGGGCGACAGCGGCGGCCCGCTGGTGTGCGAGGAGGACGGCGGTCGCTGGACGCTGTTCGGCCTCACGTCATGGGGCAGCGTGTGCTTCAGCAAAGTGCTCGGACCCGGAGTTTACAGCAACGTGACGCACTTCACGCCCTGGATCCAACAACAGATCTACATCCACACATATCTGACTGACTGACACACACACACACACACACTTCCTGCTCCAAGCATTCCAGGAGGAAGTGATGTGGTCCTCACACACACACACCTGCAGTTCCTCTACCTGTGCCTATATCTATACTGATAGCCTTCAGATGCTAACTGCTAACGAGCAGTGGTATAAACTAGTATTACAGATGCTAACAAGTTAGCGAGTAGAGCTATTGTTGACACGTAGACGTCATGTTCATACGATTAACGCTCACGTAACACGTCATTATTTTTATTACTCAGCCGTGTTTGTGTGTGGAAGCAAAAAAAAGAGTTTGTATGTAATAAACGACACGCTAACACGCTGATTAGAATATTACATCATGTTATTATATTTCATTATTTTTATTTCAACTCGTAGATTCGTGGTGACGATGTTCACCTCGTCAGGAAGACACAAAGTGTGTGTGTGTGTGTGTGTGTGTGTTCTTATTTCTAAAACATCCACTGATCTTCAGCTTCGAGTTTAATCATCGTTAAAAACATTGTCACGACGTCCAATCAGGCGTCCGAGCACTGAATCTCTAAAAGCTGCTAGCTAAAAAAACAACCAACCAGTTAAGCACTCAACTTCCCACAATGCTTCACTCTATAGTGCCTGTACTTAAATTTAGCGGTTAAAAAAAAAAAAACCTTGTTACCTGTAAAATGTCGTACTGTACGTGTGCGTGAGACAGAAAGAGAGAGACGTTTTGTTTTTTGCTTCGTAAACACATCGGCAACTTATTTGGGCAACTTTGATGGACGACATTTAGCAATTAGCTTCATTCACAAAAGACAGAAAGCAGTCCGACAATCTGTTCTTCATCTTACGCTAACGTAAAACACGAGTCACGTTTTCAGACTCACTTTGTCGGCTAAGGTTTTGCTACGGAACAAAACGCTACGTAAACAGCTAGCTAACCGATATAAGCTGTTAGCTAGTTAGCTAGCTACGAGTGGAGTCAATATAAAGGTTGTGAAGCGCAACTGTAGCATCAAGCTAATGCAGATAATGTAAACAGTTAGCTACCAGACTCACTAACACAGATTTTAAACTGCCACATTAGCGCCAGCTAGAACGTGAAGCACAAATGTAGCATCATGCCGATATAGATAGTTAACGTGTTTTTGTGAAGTTAAAGCTACGTTAGCTTTTGCTACAGACGTATGAACCAGTGGCAGTTTTAAGAGCTAGCTAGACACAATAGCTAAAGTTTGTTAGCAGGCTAAGCTAACACAGAACACAGTGTTAAAGTGTAGGATGCTTTTAAGCTAACAACCTTCATGCTAACGTTTGGTTCTCCGTAATCCGAGAGCCAGAATCAGACTAGGACAACGCATCGGTAACCTAGAGTTGCCCGACAAATTGCCCAACAAATTGCCCAGTGTACCCTCCATGCTAACGTCTAACGGACATCCAGAACATTCCAAGTGGTCGTCGTCGTCGTTGCTGTTGTTGTTTCGTGTGTTTGGTTTTTTAAGAGTATTTTTCTACAGCTTTTTGTATGTCATGCTTATCACGCAGGGCTGTTGGTGTGTGTGTATGTGTGAGTGTGTAGACATAATACACATGTATGTTTGTTTGTATGTGACTTAGCTTGTGTGCGTGTTTCTGATGTCACTTCCTGATTTAGCTGTTAAGACCGATGCTGTCTCAGTTCAGAAGTCTGGAAGGACGAGGACGGAGACGCAGCATACGTGATGATGATGATGATGATGAGTCGTTTCATTCTATAGATTTCAATGCTTTATGAACAGACTGTAGCTCTAATGTTTGTGTAACCGTTAATATTTGGTTTGTATCACCTTGTATCCCACCAATAAAACTCTACACACACTCTGTCATCTGTCTGTTTATGTATGTATTATATATTCAAATATGTGTGTACTGCCATTACAACCACGCCATGGTGGTATTTATTTTAATTGAATTAATGCAATGTAGTCGTACTTTCACAGTATTATATGATTTTAAACTTATTTGTCTAATTTAAAAGATAATAAATTTTAGAAATTGTCATTTGCTTCATGTGCCACTAGAGGGAGTACCACAGTGTGAGAATCACTGTTTATATTAATATGTCTTAGATCAATTTGGTTCCTGATTCTGCAGTCTTTGAAATTAAATTAGTACATGCAGCCAAGTTACTTCTGATATGCAGGTAAAACTTTATTTATTCTTCATTAAATAATAATTTCTGTTGCAGAGAAATGTTCTATTGTTACACTGTAGTCTATGGAGGTCCCCTCTTTGATAGGTAGACATCACTAAAGTCCTAAAGTTTTGGCATATTTACAGTAATATCATGATAAATGATTATAAAACTATATATTTTATTTTATTTTGTATTTTAAAATGATCATAAACTGAAGTCACCACTTGGACTTATCATGTAACAGTCCACTGTTGGTAAGGTAGCACTGTATGTGTGTGTGTGAATCACTGAACATTCAGACTGTTTCCACTTCCTCCAGAAAGAATGATGAATAAATGACAGACAGACTTAGTGTGGATGTTTTTATTAGACTGACTTCAGACTGTCACGTGTTGTCTGTTACATTACTGATTACTGCTTTCAATGTAATCTGATTACTGCTTTGATTTTAATCTGTCATGTCTCAGAAAAGAAGAAACATCTTTACATGTTCATGACAGACTTTTCTCAGCATTACATCAACAGTTCACACTATATTTCTATTTAAAGATCGCAAGTACGAAACAGTTACATTGTTGTTTATTGAATATATCTTAATATGAATGCTGAATTAAACGTTTTATACCACGTACCACCTCAAAAATGATTTATTATTATTATTTATGGAACACTATTTTGACAGATATGAACATACAGCAGTGTAAGGCCAACATTGTTCAGGCTCCAAACATCAGGAGAACTTCTTTAACAGAACGTGCTTCAACCTTAAATAGTGTTATTCTGTGCATACTGCAACATTTATCAAGTAGAAATTAGGACAGCTGAACACAAACTGCTGAAATTAGAAGATTGTTCATGTTTATGAGACGGTTATTAGTTTTTTAGTATTTTAATTCAGTTTATTCAGGATTTAGATCTTCTTTCTGTATATGCAGACAAGTTTAATGGTTTAATATTCTGCTGCAGTGTTCATTAAGGCAGTAGTAACACAGAGACGCACTCTGTGAGTAAACCAGCTGGTTTTAGCGTTAGAGGAAGAGCTACTCATCTTCTGTAAAGATATACTTTGTTTTTACCAGCAGGAAGAAAATGTGTAGGCAGATCTGAGAGAGAGACTCTGAACATTTCATTTTGTTAAGTTGATAAACTAGTTTTTGGTTAAGGAGATATCATGCTGTGACACACACACACACACACACACACATCAGATTTGTTGTCATACGTTTGTACTTAATTTGAAGCTGTCAATCATCTGAGCAGCTCTGTGAGTTAATCAGCTGTTTCAGTGTGCGTGGAACAATGTTGTCACATGTACGCACACACTGACACACACCTGCTATTATCCACATGATAATAAGATGTGTTAGTGTCTGCAGGTGACCATGAACGCAGCACTGAACTGTGTGTGTGTGTTACAGCCTGGCATTAATGCAGCTGACATAATGTCAGGCTTTAGTGTGTGTGTGATGTGACGACTCTGTCATTTCAAACACAACAGAGTTAAAAAGCCAACTGTTATTAACACACAGCAGACAAACACACACACACACACACACACACACACACACACACAGACTCACACACACACTCACACACACACACACACACACACACACACACTCACACACACTCACACACACACACTGTGTCTTGTTGCTGGTTGATGACTAAAGTTTGTCAGTCGTCTTGTCCTCTTTGTTCCAGTCACACAGCTCTTTATCACGCAGAGGTAAGTCTGTGCATGAAATACTTCATTTAACAGAACTCATTAATCATAAACAGGCGTGTATCTGCAGGGTTTATTACTTTATTACTGTGATTGTAGGAAATTATACTTTTCAGTTTATTAATTAACTTTAACAGTTTGTGTGTGTTCTAACTGTGAACAGTGAAAATGTATTTTAATTCATTTCTTAATTATTTCTTGTTAATGCAACTGAATTCCCTTAAAAGACAAAATATGTTAAAATCCAACATATTCCTTTATCATGTACTTTTTATTGGAAACTTTAGACGCTTGTCTGTGATTATTCATAACTTCTGCAAAACTTCCAGGATGTTCCCTTGAAATAACGCAGTAATGTAAAATGATACTCATTATAATGAAGCCAGCGATAGTGTGGCTGACGTCTGATTAATTAATTCCAGTGAACTGCAGCTTAACTGAACACAAACGTGAAATTTTAATTAACACTTTAATTTATTGTAGCAGTGATTTTTGAATAATTTCTAAATGTGTTCTGGACACTGTAAGATCAATTAAATCTTCATGTTATAATTATGGTGAAAGACACATGATCAGACCAATGACCCATAAGAAGACCTAATGTGACTTTACACCTGCAAAGTGAGGACATGGTGGTTTGTGGAGACTCTGTAACACATTACTTAGTAACATGCTACAGTAATGTGATTACTTTGTTCAGGCATTGCTTGCTAATGTTATGTTACACCAACATTGCTGCAGTGTCACGTGACGAGGACAGAGGGCGTCAATTTATACTTTTATTTTTACATGGCAGGCTGATGAAAAAGTGATAAAAGTTTGGAAAAGATTTCATTTGGTCCAAATTTAGCATTTATGTTCTTGTTTGTAGATACAACTAAGAGAGCTTTAGACTTTTTACTAACACGTCATAGGTCGCATGTTTCCTGCTTTATCAAGTTTACACGATATAGCACCTTGTGAATCTGGTTTTGAAAGGCACTTATAACTTATATAAGATTTGCAGTCGTTTTAAGTCACCTATGACGAGTCCGGAAAGTAAAGTCAAATGTAAAAATGTGTGTGTCTGTTTCAGATGATGGACGAAGAAGCCACCAAGCGTTACTGTCGGATGAGTGACGACGGACAGAATCAGAAACAAGCTGAGGTACCAACAGTTTGTATCACTTCTTCACGTCACGTAAAAACATCCCACCACTGACCACATAAAGTCTAAACAAAGAACAATAAATTACAGAATATGTAAATCTTTTATTATTAAAACGCAATAAAATGAGTATTACTTAAAATGATCAAAGATTGTCTGCTATGAGAAGATTTAAAACAGGTTAAACTGTGAGCCTCAAAGAAGCAACAGAAATCGTATTATTGGACTAAAACAAGGTAAAAAATGAAACTAGCAGATATCACCATGAAACTTCCCTCAATGATTACTTACATTAAAAATTTGTATCATAGTTTTCTGAAATGTTATGTTCTATATATTGTGGTGACACTGGCCATGAGGTAAATGTTATTTTAATGTTTTTTAAATGTTTTAAGAAAATATTGTTTTTTAAAAAAATATTTTATATTTTCTTGTTGTAAGATATTGAATAACATTTTCACAATTTTAATCAGGCATTTAATGTGTGATGAAGCCTATACTTTACAGATAATCAATAATAAACTGTCGCCATAAGAGAACCTTTTATCTTTTGATTGTTCAAAGAACTATTTATTTACAAGTTCACTATGCGAGTCCTTCAAGATGTCATATTTAATAATCTGAATTCAAATGTTTAATTTTAAATGCAGGTATGCATTTGGTAAATTACTTTTAAAAAGTAATTCAGTAAAGTTATGTATTACTTTCTATAAACTATTATCACGTTACTGATCGCTCTCTCTAAAAAGTACAAAGATTCAAACTTTGTTGTGTTTTTTATTAAAATGAGGTCACATTGTCACAAAGGATGACTTCAAGAAGCAGTAATCAGTTCCCCAAAGAACCTTTCAAAGGAAAAACAAGGTTATTAAAAATAAAAAATGTTCTTCAAAGCACCAAAAGGCTTAAAAGTATAAAAGGATAAAGGTCCAGAGAACTCATCAAAACCAGATTTTCTTCCAGTGTGCAACCACAAATGAGATTTCTTAAAGCTGTTTCATTCTTAGATATTATATTATATTATATTATATTATATTATATTATATTATATTATATTTAGAAAAACATTCTTTAAACTTCTTAAATAACCTGCTTATTTATTATTTATTAAACTTCTTGTATCAGTTCTTCTCTTAATATGTGAAAAGATAAAAAGGATAACATGCCTGAAACACTCACAGGTGTGTTTAGTTAATTATCTCTTGATGAATTATAGTTAAATGAACACATGAACATTAAATCTGAGTTAAACATGAAGTTCCATATAAGGAGGTCAGGATGGTCCGTTACTCTGAACTGCTGCTCTGATTGGCCGGCTGTACGCTTCTTTTAATGTTTTACGGCGATGATAAGTGAATCATAAGCGATATCTGCAACTCCTGTACTACACGCACACACACACACACACACACACACACACATACACACACACACACACACACCAGTGTTGCTGTTTTAACTTGTCCTCAGTTGTTCCCTCATGCAGTAAAACATGTATAATATATAGTCATGTTTGTCCTGATGGTGGCGCTGGAGAACAGTCACAACGTCACTGAGAACAAGTAAAGTTCAACAACATCACAGCCGAGGACATTTTCCATTGTGTGTGTGTGTGTATGTGTGTGTGTGTGTATGTGTGTGTGTGTGTGTGTGTGTGTGTGTGTGTGTGCGCTGGTTTAATGATTACTATGATCTGAATACTGTGAACAATAAATCTTGTTTATTAAATGACAGAGAGATGGAGGGAGGGGATGATGGATGGAAAGAAAAGGGGAAGAACAAACTGTGGGAAAAACAAGAGAAGGAGAGCAAACAGTGTGTGAACAGTGTGTGATGTTAGAAAAGACAGATTATCAGAGAATATGTTTCTGTAATCTGACGGTAATAAACATTTACACTAATTAAAGACCAATTAAATCATGACGGTGTTACACTTCACGAGAACATTTCAGGTCAAGGTCAGGTGAAAATCTATTATCTGCATTTCAAATGGCATCAACCCGCCCTGACTTTATGACGGCCGGCTCTTCAGTCCACCGTGCACACTTCTGTTCTCACCTGAACCTTCATCTGAACCTGATTCTGACCTGAACCAGCGCCGTGTCTCCGTCCTCGTCCTTACAGACGGACTTCCTCTTTCTATGTTGATGTTTCTATGTTTCACTCAGAACGGTCAAAAAGTTAAATGTTGAACACTTCTCGCCTTCAGTGGACACAATTTCATCTAAGCAGCAGAAGTGTGAATGGAAGCTGCTGAAACGGCAATATAAAAATATATAAAAATATAAGTCGTACGTATGTTGCACATTTATGTATTTATATTTTGGAGGTCAGATGCTGGAGCTAACGCTCTGAACAGCTACAGTTCAGTGAAGAAGTGCTGAAATGTTGCGATGGTCACAACAGCCGTACTAGACAACACGACCCTGATGAAATGAGCACTACGCCAGGAAGTACACAGAGTACTACATAGAAGAGGAATAATAATATTAATTATATTTATGTCCTTTTAAAAACAGAGTTTACAAAGTCTTCTGACAAACAGGAAACAGGATTATCAGGCAGACAAACAAAGCAGGAAAAACAATGAAACTGCAATCAACACTTAACTAATGGAACGAGCTCTGCTGTGGACAAAGTGCAACATCCCATTCACTGTTTATGTCTCTCTCTCTCTCTCTCTCTCTCTCTCTGTATGTGGTGAAGCGAGGGAGTAAAGTTCAGGTTGGTCAGGAGGACAGAGAGATCACCGTCCTGCCGCGAAGGAAGACAGACGAACCAGACGACACTGCCGAGGTGAGTGGTCGACAACACAAACACACACACAGAGTGTGTTCAGATAAACCTGGTAACACAGACAGGCTGAAGAAACTGTGTCAAGACCAGCAAGGTGTGAAGACCTGATCCTGCAAAACAAGCAACATTCATATGAAGTGTATCGTTACTACTCAGTTAATTAGCATAATTAAACGAGCTGGATTAGATATTAGAAGTTCATGTTTGCAGACGACTGTCAGTGTTTTTGTTCTAAAGTTGTCCTCAGTGTTTTTGTTCTAAAGTTGTCCTCAGTGTTTTTGTTCTAAAGTTGTCCTCAGTGTTTTTGTTCTAAAGTTGTCCTCAGTGTTTTTGTTCTAAAGTTGTCTTCAGTGTTTTTGTTCTAAAGTTGTCCTCAGTGTTTTTGTTCTAAAGTTGTCTTCAGTGTTTTTGTTCTAAAGTTGTCCTCTGTGTTTTTGTTCTAAAGTTGTCTTCAGTGTTTTTGTTCTAAAGTTGTCCTCAGTGTTTTTGTTCTAAAGTTGTCTTCAGTGTTTTTGTTCTAAAGTTGTCTTCAGTGTTTTTGTTCTAAAGTTGTCTTCAGTGTTTTTGTTCTAAAGTTGTCTTCAGTGTTTTTGTTCTAAAGTTGTCCTCAGTGTTTTTGTTCTAAAGTTGTCCTCAGTGTTTTTGTTCTAAAGTTTTCTTCAGTGTTTTTGTTCTAAAGTTGTCTTCAGTGTTTTTGTTCTAAAGTTGTCTTCAGTGTTTTTGTTCTAAAGTTGTCCTCTGTGTTTTTGTTCTAAAGTTGTCTTCAGTGTTTTTGTTCTAAAGTTGTCTTCAGTGTTTTTGTTCTAAAGTTGTCCTCAGTGTTTTTGTTCTAAAGTTGTCCTCAGTGTTTTTGTTCTAAAGTTGTCTTCAGTGTTTTTGTTCTAAAGTTGTCTTCAGTGTTTTTGTTCTAAAGTTGTCCTCAGTGTTTTTGTTCTAAAGTTGTCCTCAGTGTTTTTGTTCTAAAGTTGTCTTCAGTGTTTTTGTTCTAAAGTTGTCTTCAGTGTTTTTGTTCTAAAGTTGTCCTCAGTGTTTTTGTTCTAAAGTTGTCCTCAGTGTTTTTGTTCTAAAGTTGTCTTCAGTGTTTTTGTTCTAAAGTTGTCTTCAGTGTTTTTGTTCTAAAGTTGTCTTCAGTGTTTTTGTTCTAAAGTTGTCCTCAGTGTTTTTGTTGTAAAGTTGTCCTCAGTGTTTTTGTTCTAAAGTTGTCCTCAGTGTTTTTGTTCTAAAGTCTTTTTCGTGTTTTTGTTTGGTTCATTGAAGATGGCAGCATCCGACCCTTCGTCCTCCTGCTGTGGCTCTTGTATCAGACTGAAGGACAGATGTCCTCGTCCACAGGGACTCCTCAACCTGCTCATCACTAAAGGTAACAAACTGTGCTGGACCGAACAGAACCTCTGAAACCAGAACAGAACCTCTGAACCAGCAGTGTCCAGTCTAACAGTGAATACAGCAACAGAACCTCTGAACCAGCAGTGTCCAGTCTAACAGTGAATACAGTAACAGAACCTCTGAACCAGCAGTGTCCAGTCTAACAGTGAATACAGCAACAGAACCTCAGAACCAGCAGTGTCCAGTCTAACAGTGAATACAGTAACAGAACCTCTGAACCAGCAGTGTCCAGTCTAACAGTGAATACAGTAACAGAACCTCTGAACCAGCAGTGTCCAGTCTAACAGTGAATACAGTAGCCTTTTTAAAAACCACCTTGTGGTTTTTAAAATGTTCTAAAACATCTGTTTGTGTGTGTGTGTGTGTGTGTGTGTGTGTGTGTGTGTGTGTGTGTGTGTGTGTGTTTAGTGTGTCTGTTCGCTCTCCTGTTCGGCGTCGTCTGGTCCATCACAGGAAGTGAGTGTTTACCTGGTGGGAACCTGTTCGGCATCGTCATCCTCTTCATCTGCTCTGTGCTCGGAGGGAAGCTGGTGGGAATGATCCAACTGCCCACGCTGCCCCCGTTCCCTCCACTGCTTGGTACAACCCAACATCTGAAGCAAAATATGTTTTATTTTATTATTGTTTAATATATTTGAGTGTGTGTGACGTGTCTGCATGTGTGTGTGTGTGTGTGTGTTGTAGGCATGCTGCTGGCAGGTCTGCTGCTGCGTAACGTTCCCTACATAACGGACGCCGTCTACATCGACACTCACTGGTCTGCAGCTCTGAGGAACATCGCCCTGTCAATCATCCTGACCAGAGCCGGACTGGGCCTTGACCCGTCGGTGAGCACGCACACACACGAACACACACACACACACACACACACACACACAGAGTACAGTGTACTGCACATACGTCATGACCATGTATGTGTGTGTACATGCAGGCGTTGAGCCGTCTGAAGGCAGTGTGTGTGCGTCTGGCGATCGGTCCTTGTGTGGTGGAGGCCTGCGTCGTCGCCCTGGTGTCTCACTTCCTGTTGGGTCTGCCCTGGGTCTGGGGCTTCATACTGGGGTGACAGACACACACAAACACACACTTCATTATGAATACAGCAGTCTGTACCTGTGAATATAAGAAATAACACTGTGTGTGTGTGTAGTTTTGTCCTGGCTGCCGTGTCTCCGGCTGTCGTGGTTCCTTCGATGTTGCTCCTGCAGAGAGAAGGATACGGAGTGGAGAAGGTAAACCTTTAGCTGCTCAACACATCAGTCTGATCACAGGTGATTCTGCAGTCTGCTACCAGGGGGAGCAAGAGGAAGGCCAGAGAGACAACACTAGAACCTCACCAGTCACCACTAGAACCCCCTATAAGACCCCAAAAACCTCTTTGATGACCACTAATACATACAGAACCACCTGACCGTTCGGTAGTTATGAATATAGACCTTAAAGACCACAAGAATCCTCCCAATGAGAAGAAGAACCTTCTGAACTATCCTTAGAACCTCCTCAATCATAACAAGACCACTAGATGACCTTTAACGAGCACAAAAACCACCCCTTTAACCTCCTCTCCATCGACTAGAACCTTCTCAAAGATGTGTAACCATCCAATGGACTCCTAGAACCTCATTAATCACCACTTGAACCCCAGCAACACAAAAAAACTGAACAATCTGATGAAGCAGGCTGGCTCTGTGCTGGGGCCTGCTCTGCAGCTCCTGCAGCTGGTTGTGGAAAAAAGGATGCTCCACAAACTGCTCAGTATTATGGACAACTCCCATCCACTACATGACCTCCTGCTCAAACAACAGAGCAGTTTCAGTCGGAGACTCCTGCAGCTCCACTGTAATGAAGACCGCTACAGGAGGTCATTCCTACCAACTGCCATAACTTTGTATAATGACTCCCTCTGTGCAGAGAGAGGAGACTCATTCTGGAACAGTTGAGCTGATAGACATAATTTGCACAAGTTATTGCACGAGTCCATATGTATATTTTTTTAATGTATATTTTTTAAATCTGCTGCAATGAAAGAATTTCCCTTCGGGGATAAATAAAATACTCTAACTATCTATCTATCTATCTATCTATCTATGAAAAACATCTTTGATGACAACTAATACGACAAGAAGAACCTTTTAAGGGATCCTTACAACCTCCTCACTGCCAGCAAGAACCACCAAACAGACCGCCAGAGCCACCTACAGTATAGGTGTGCCCATTAGAACCTCCTAAAGGACTCCTAGAACCTGTTTCCTGTTTGAGTCTACTACTCTCCAAGATCTTAAAAAGGTGTTCAACCACCTAATGACCACCTGAGCTGCTAGATTCATCAATAGAACCCTAATAACTTATTTATTGTCATTTTGTGATGTTGCATTGATGTTCTTTTAATGTTCTAATAATGTTCTGTGTTGTTCTTTAGGGAATCCCCACCCTGCTGATGGCTGCTGGGAGTTTTGATGATATTTTGGCCATAACAGGGTTCTCGACCTGCCTGGGCATCGCATTCTCTACAGGTCCGTACAGGAGAACATGCTGTGTTCTGTTTTATTTCAGTTCCTTTCTGGTCTCTATGATGTGTTTGTGCTGCAGGTGCTACATGGATGAACATACTGAAGGGTCTGTTGGAGGTGGTTGGAGGGGTCATAGCCGGGCTGGTCCTGGGCCTGTTCTTGTGCTGCTTCCCCAGCAAAGACCAGGTGAGAGTGGTTGGTTTGTTTCTCTGTTATAGATTTTAAATATAAATTAAACTGAATGGATTCAATCTGTATCCCTGCAGGAGGACCTGGTGTTGAGGAGGACCCTCATGTTGTTGGGTCTGTCCATATTTTCTGTCTTCTTCAGTCATGTCATTGGTTTTGCCGGAGCCGGTGGTCTCTGTACGCTGGTGCTGGCCTTTCTGGCCGCTCTGGGGTGGAAGACCAACAAGGTGACGCACATCAGAATCACTTTAATCTGGATTAAACCACTGAATCTGTTCAATCTGGTTTGAGTTCAGTTTAATGTTCATCTTTACATTCAGGCGCCGGTGGCAGCCATGGTGGGTCGGTCATGGGACATCTTCCAGCCGCTCCTCTTTGGTCTGATAGGAGCAGAGATCACCATAGCAAACCTCAGCCCGAGCACCGTGGGTAAGGACCACACTCAGAACAACCAAACAGAATGTGATCTGGACCTCATAGGAACCAACTGTTTTGACACTCTTTGTTGGTCTGGTCTCGGTTCAGGTTTGGGTCTGGCCTGTATCAGTATTGGTCTGGTGATCCGCCTTCTTGTCACCTTCCTTTTGGTTCATTTTGGAGGATTCAACCTGAAGGAGAAATTCTTCATCTCTGTGGCCTGGCTGCCTAAAGCAACCGTACAGGTCTGTGTGTATACCAATGAAACATGACCTATAGAACCTCATCCTCATAAGAACCTTCACATCGACCCCTAGAACTTCATCAGTGACCACAAGAACCTCATCATTGACAAGAACCACCTGAATGACTCATAAAACCTCTTCCATGACTACAAGAAGCTTCTAAATTATCATTAGAACCTCCTCATTGACCTCTTCCTCTTTAGTGACCTCCTTAATAACCCCAAACCTTCCGTGACAAATAGAAACCTCTAAAAGACCTCTAGAACCTCCTCAATGACCTCTTCCTCTTAAGTGACCAAGAACCTCCTCAATGACCCCCCAAACGTTCCCTGTGGTGACTAGAAACCTCTGAAGGACCACTAGAACCTCTTCAGTGACAACATAAGACCACCTTAAGGGCATACAGAACCTCCCAAACTCCCCTCTAGAACCTTCCAAAGGACCTGCAGAACTTCCTCAATGACTACACAACTTTCCTGAAAGACTTATTTCCATGCTCGTGTGAGTTCAGTTGAAATAAGATGTTTTAGAGGTGACCACTGTGTGTTTATTTTATGTCGGTAGGCTGCTATTGGCTCCAAGGCGTTGGACATGGCGAGGGAGGAGGGCGATGCAACCTTAATTAAGTTCGGTTTGGATGTGCTAACATTAGCCGTGTTAGCCATCCTGACCACAGCTCCTATCGGGGCCCTGGGTATCGGACTGGCAGGACCACGCCTCCTGGCCCGGCAGGTCAAAGGTCAGCACACACACCCACACACACACACACACACACACACACACACACACACACCTTTGTCTTTTTGTGAAGATATTGACATTTTTGACTTCTCATTCATGTCAGATGAAGAAGGCGGAGCCACAACTCCAAACAGCAATGGGATTGGTCAAGAAAAAGACAACTCGACCCTTGAGAGCAAGCTATAAAGCTTCTGATTGGACAAACAGAAGAAAGCTAAATATTATATTACACACCTTAAGTTAACCTTCGACAGGTGCAGACATGTTTTTTAAATGTTCCTTTCATGCTTTGTTACCTCTGCTGTAAATGACTGATATGATTAATAATGAAAGAAGAGAAATGAACACTGGAGCTCAGTTCAACAAACAGATGTAAAGTTAGAAATGAAATAAAATTAGACAGTAAATCAAAGTCACATTAAGAGATTTACAGCATCAAACATGAGAAAATAATAATAAAAATGTTTCACATGTTTAAATTATGAAAAGTAAGAAACTAATTTAATGAACCTGTTACATCAAAAGTAATTTAAAATGAAAGATTTACTGTTTAAATGTCTGACATAAAGTCAATATTTGACTCACTGACATACAAATAATTAATGAAATATAACTTTTTGTCATTCCTTACATTTCATCTGTTTTTCTGGCACAAATGGGCTTCCATACACGTGTTCATTATAATGTGCTAATTGTAAACTGGTGGTACAAGTCAGGCGTTCATGTTTTTAGCTCCATGTTGGAGACATCAGAGCTTTCTCAGTCATTATACTCAATGTGTATTTACACAAACATTAGTATTTTCACTTATTATTGATTCACAGTTCAACAAGTCGTAGGAGCTACGCTATGCAATGTTAACTATTTAACGTTAGCATATTAGCAGAGCAGCAGCAGAGTTAGCTAGCTAATGTACATGTAGTTATATTTATTCACTCTCTTTAAAGTACCAACTGTCAACACTTATATGTCATTTTAGTTTTTTAAAGTCGACTACAGGTGAGCTAATTCATCATTGCTTTAGGGTAGTTTATAGAAGAAGCTGTCTGAAGGCAAAAGTGTTTGTAGCTGTTTGAAATGTGGGTGGAAGCCAAACATGGCAGAAATATGAATATAATAGAGCTAACTTTATAGATGGAGACAACAACAGAATTAACAACATCTGTCCTTTTGAGTCAAGGACTTCCAAAATCATCAGAGTTTATTAGATTATCAGTACTAATTAAGCATATTGTAATTCTTTTCTATGTCTTATCATTCCTATTGTAATTATCTTCTGTAATTCCTCGTCCTATTAAGATGAATGTGCTGCTTATCAAACAGGCCTTTAATGAAAAACTTAATAAATACTTCAACTCCACAAACTCACAATGTGATCTCTTTATTCAAGTTTCATTCATTAAAGTCATTAAGACAGATGTCCTACGATCAACAGAAAGATTCTAACTAAGCCAGCGTTTGTCTAATTTCAACCACAATCATCAACCTCCATGTCTGTGAAGTGAATCCACAAACTGCAGTTCCTCAAACGTCCACTTGAGGCTGTTAGTCGTTATGATCACCTTTTAGTTGTTATGGTCACCTGTGGGTTGTTATGGTCACCTGTGGGTCGTTAATGTTTGATGTTTTCACCATGTAAAGTGTCTGAGTATCAAGAAAAGCACGTAAATAAAATGTATTATAATTATTATTATTGTTATTATTATTGTTGTTGTTCTTATATTTGTTGTTATTATTATTGTTGTGGGTCGTTGGGGTCACATGGGTGTAGATGGTTGTTGAACGACTCCTGGGCAGTCAGTTAGAACTGAAGAAACCTTTTGGATGAAACGTCTGCCACGCACTAAGAGAGTCCAGAGAGAGTCCACGCTAACTGTTGACGGACATGAGAGCGGTATCTATCTGAACATCTGATGAGTAAATCTCAGAAAATGTCGCCCTTTTCCTTTTAAACAAAGTTTGAAATGAATATTTTAGTTTTGGAAAGTGTGAAATGGTGACAGCTTTCTTTCATTTCTGATGAATCTGAAGTGGATTCATTGTCTTGCAGCTGTCTGTTGTTTGAGCTGGTCAAAGGAGATAAGGCCACACTTGATGTGATAAACAGGATGTGAGCTTTGTCTCTGGTTTCTCACTCTTGTTATCTCATCGATGGGCAACAGCAAAAGCATAAAAGTATAATCTGTGACACGATATGTTTAAAAGAAATCAGAAAATCTGATGAAATCAAAGGTTCATAGATGAATACCAGAGCTACGTTAGCTATATAAATATAATACAGTGTACATATATTCTTTTTTCTGCTCTGGTGTGTGGCGTACCCCACCCCCCTCACAGCCCTTCTGTGGTTCATTTAACAGGATGTTCAACAAACCACATGTGCTGTTGCTTCATGCTTATTGAAACTTCAGCATGCAGCCAGCATGAAGGCGATACTGCTGCTCCTCTGTAAGTAAACTTCATAATTCACAATTATCTTCAGAAACACGACGCTGGATCACTTTGAGTCAGACCGACATTCGAACAGAGACATCGCTGTTAGATTATTTGAATTATAGATTATTTGAAAGGGAATGAAGATGTTGAATTGTTGGATTGTGATTATTGAAGATGAATAATGAATCGTGTGACTCCATCTGCGTTTCAGTGTTGCACAGACTCTCCCAGACGTCCACCGCCCACGATCACGGTAAGTTTGATGTCTGTCTTTGACCGTGCAACCGTGTTTCCAGATAAGTTGGCACACATGTGAAAACCTTTTATACAAATATGTAAATATCTATTTATTCTGTATTTTATTATATTTTCACGTCACATTGTATCGAGTAGTTCAAACTACTTTACTTTACTTCTCATGGAAAGTCCAAAACACAGCCTGTGTTTTCGGTAAAACCTCTTTGAGGTGTCCGCTGTCGGCTGCCCACTGCTTCCTGTCTGTCTGAAGGCTGCTCACTGTCTCGCTGCAGACAGACAGACAGACAGACAGCAAACACCCCAAAATGACATATAACATGTAGTAATCATGTCGGGGACAGGAGAGGAAGACAGGTGACATTTTAGAGTTCATCTGTTCGTCAATGTTGAATGAATATCACACAATAAGAAGTGATGTGTCACTGACTTAATGTGCCAATATTCAGTATAACAGCACGGCAGCAGTGTAATATTAGTCCTACACAGCTGACTGTATGAACACAGTTTATCTTTGTGGATTATACTGATGCTGAATTGACAATCAGACTGTCGATGCGTGATGTCCTTTATCTCGTGTTTTTACGGACACGTAATGAACGGACAGCGCAGGGAGCTTTAGTTTAGTTCAAACTGATAACATGTTTATTTTGGAACGTTCTGTCAACGCTACAGAAACACTAGGAAACTGCTAATTATGATAAGGTTGTCTGAATGTTAGTTTTTGGTTTGATTAATGGTTGCGTATTGATTACTGACGGTGACTGTTAACAGAAAATGGTCGATCCTTGTGTGTGTTTAAACTAAACGACTCTCATCCAATCAGATTACTTGGTCTGCAGGGGTGTCAGACAAGATCATTTCATACGTCTAGTATTCATGGCCTGCCGAAAAATCGCACTCCCACCGCTCATACTACAAATCCCACAATGCACTGCAACAGCCGCCACTTTGTTTACGAGGACTGTGTAACATCCACGTGTCCCATCACAGGTGAACTTTAACACATGAGACCACTGTTTCTTGTTTCCTGTTTGTCACCAACAGTCAAAGCCTCACCACCATTGTCACTAACCCTATTAAAGTGGTTATTATGGTTACCGTGACGATGAACCTCCTCTAACTTTTGGCCCGCTTTAACCACGATGAAACCCAATCAACTCCAACCAAACCTTCAACAAGCTGATGATATGACATCACCATATCAGATAACACACTGAGCAGACCAACTGGTTTGTTCAGGGTTATCCTTGTTTGTCCTGGTTTGTCCTGATTTGTCTCTGTTATTCCAGACTTGTCCTGGTTTCTCTAAGTTGTCCAGGTCTGTCCCAGGTTTGTCCCAGTTTGTCCTGGTCTAAGTTATTCTGAAAGCACAGCTAGACGTCAGTCCACAGGGGCAGTGGACTCGTGTCTGCGTCATTACTCATTAGTCGTGTCAACGTTTAACGAAGAATTTAAACATCATGGCACCAAATTAAAAGAAATAAAATGAAGTTTGTAAATGAGTTTAAGTTTGATGATAATAAATAACTTCATGTTTCCTGGTCTGAAGTCTGTAACTGCACACTTCCTTCTTATGATATGAGTTGTACACACATATGGAAGTTGACAGACCACAGCATCACATCCTGACGCCTCGCTACTTTCGATCTTTGAGTCTGCCTCAAAGAACTGAATACACAACAACACTGAGCTTTAACTTTATGTTAGCAGGTAGCTACATTGGCTCAGTGTTAGCCGTATTAGCTTTGTTATATTAACTTTAGCTCTACAGCTGCTCATCAATGTTCCCATCATAAAGTCTGTAGATCACTTGTGTTGGTTGTAAATAGAGTAAAGGTGTTTCTCCTTGTCAGCCTTCGTGAAGACGTCCTCTGGCATGACTCAGTTCTTCGAGTACGAGAACATCTCCGTGAGCTGCGAGCAGTTTGGCCCTGATTGGACGGTGTGGAGAGTGAACACGTGAGTTCAGTGAGCACACCTTTGCTTTCATCTTTATAAAAGATTCATGAACTGACGTGACGTTCTTGCAGTGACGGGGTGTTTTCCCAGTGTGGCTCCGGTTGGGGCACCAAGGCCCCGTTTACCTGCAAGATGAACACCATCAAAACTACAGACAGCGGACAGTACTGGTGTCAATCCAGATACGGAGACTGCAGCAACACTGTCAACCTCGCCGTCAATAGTAAGACTTCTACGGCAGGTTCTACTTCCTGTTTTATGAAGCTACTCTCTCAGGATGAAACACACGCAGGCTTTGATACACGATGATTACACATGATTCAGATCAATGATTTTAAAGGGAAGCGAATCATCATTAGGATGATTCAGACGTCTGAAGAAAGACTGCTGACACAGCGTGAGTGAATGTATCAGCATTGACCGCAGTCGAGGATGTCTGGACTCAAAAAGTGCTTCAGTAAAAGATGTTACACGCTTATATATGTCTCCATATTTATCACACATCATACAAACTATAATATTTTGCAGAGGGGTGGAAGAAGCAGGACTGCCAAGATAGCATCAAGCACCACCACAGGGTCATGCATACACCGTCCATTCTCTACACTGTCAATAATTAACACACCTACAACCACCGCACACGTTAGTAACCGACCTGTTTGAACACAGCGACAGTGTTTCTACCTGTTCTGAAGGCCGTCTATAGAGAGGGAAGACGTCACGAGGACAGGTATGATAAGGAGGGACGACGACTAAATCCAACGGATGTCAACACCCTGTGCACTCCAGACTATTTAACTATGTAGCTGCTTAGTCGTGGTAGAAGCACCGAAGCACATGGGAGGCCTGTCAGGAGGACGTTACAGTAATCTAGTGTTGAGATGAACACAGCTTGTGTCAGGAGTTGAGTAGAATGTTGAGTTAGGTAAGGCATGACCGGGCAACTGAGGATACATGATTGAAGAAGGTTAGTTGGTCATCAGTCATAACCCCTAAGTTTCAGGACATAGGGAGTCAACTCTGATGTTGATGGAGGTGATGTTCCTTCATCCAGATGTGGAGATATCTGAGAGGCATTCAGAGACCAGAGCAGCAACATTCTTTTAAATGTTTGGTTTGTTACTGGTCTATAATTACTAATAAGTGAAGAATCAAGATTGTTTCTGTTTCTGTCTTAACGTATATTAGTCATATTCATCGGCCAACATTGATGTAATGTTTGAAAACCATTTTGAATCTTTGTGAATGGATGAAATGCTGAAGTTTGTCTCTGTGTTGAGGTGGAGCAGTGATCCTGCAGAGTCCTGTCCTCCCTGTGATGGAGGGAGATGATGTCACTCTGCACTGTAAAACAAAGAGCGCTTCCTCCAACCTCCCAGCTGATTTCTATAAAGATGGCTCCCTCATCAGGACTGAGCCTACAGGTCACATGACCATCCACAAGTTCTCCAAATCTAACGAAGGCTTCTACAGGTGTCAACGCAGAGATGACAAGTCTCCAGAGAGCTGGCTGCTGATCAAAGGTAAAGTAACACCACCTTCAGCAGCATCTAGTGGACGTTAGAGGAACTTCATTTGAACTTGTTTGTGTCCTCAGAGTCTCATGTGGCCTCGATCAGAGTGACGCCCCCGTGGTCGCAGATACACGAGTATACGGACGTGAATCTGAGTTGCGATCCGAACAGCAGCTCTCATGGTTGGAAGGTCTGGAAGACCACGAAGGATTCCAGCGGCAAGGAGATCGTGAAAGTCTGTCCAGTGGAAAGCTCGAGTGGCTGTTCTGTTCAAACAGCAAAGAACAGTGACGGCGGAGTCTACTGGTGTCAGTCTCCTCAGAGGCAACGGAGCAACTCAGTCGAAATCCTCGTCCACAGTAAGAGCAATGACTTCAAAGTCAGTCCCAGTTAGCAGCATGTTACTTAGCTCTGTTCTGTCTGCTCAGGTGGAGCAGTGATCCTGCAGAGTCCTGCCCTCCCTGTGATGGAGGGAGATGATGTCACTCTGCACTGTAAAACAAGGAGCGGCAATCCCCCAGCTCATTTCTATAAAGATGGCTCCCTCATCAGGACTGAGCCTACAGGTCACATGACCATCCACAACGTCTCCAGGTCTGATGAAGGCCTCTACAAGTGTAAAAGCACAGCAGAGTCTCCAGAGAGCTGGCTGCTGATCAAAGGTAAAGTTACACCACCTTCAGCAGCATCTAGTGGATCAGATTTGTGGTCAGCTCTGATGTGACGTGATGTGTCAGGTGTGTTTTTAATCATTAACCTGACTGGGTGCGTTTGTTTTTCTCACCTCCGTGACTCAGCCCCGTCAGACCTGCCCACCGCTGATCCAAGCCGGTCTGTGCTGGTGCTGGTGCTGTTACGCCACCTGGTGGTGCCCTGTCCGTACATCATCGCCACAGTGATCATGGTGTCCGTGTATCGTCAGAAGCCTACAGGTAAGAAAAGCTAACAATCTAGCATGTAGCATGTGATCAGTCAACTGTGATTGGTCAATTAGCGGTTCTCTCTCTTCTCTCTGCAGGAAAGAACACGCCTGTTTCCATGACGATGTCTCAACTCGTCGAGGACGACGAGGAACCGGACCAATCTAATTATGATGACATCACCACCGAGTATAGCTTCTGAGCTAAACTTCCCTTTGTCGTTTGTTCGTCTGTGACGTCCAAATATTTTCAACTGTTTGATGCCTCGACTTCCTACTTCCCAGCAGATTTCTAGCTAGCTTCCATCTCCATGACGTACCCGCAGACTGTCTAAAACCTGGACGTAGTCTCCGTGACGTCCCCGCAGACTGGCGGTGCTGTCGACCACACAGGCTGCAGATGCTTCCTCAAAGACGATACGAGACTCCTCAGTGTCAGCTGTATTAGCTTTGTTATATTAACTTCACCTCTACAGCTACTTATCAATGTTTCCGTCATAAAGTCTGTAAATCACCTCGGTAGTGTAACGTTATTCCCTGTTGTTGTTGTTGTTGTTGTTGTGCAGGCACACTCAACAACCTACTCGGCCGGGAATGGTGTGCTGTGACTTTTCTAAGAGTTTCACCAAACGGTTTTACCAAAAATCACCAAAAAAACCCGCCAAAATTTACAATGGGTGTGTATTGGTAGAACGTTCCAGAGCTAGAGTGGGTGACATCATGGAGAGGGAGAGAAACGTTTGTCAAAAAATACATTTGCAAACGGCTCTCGTGGCCACAAATGTCACTCTACAGAAATAATTTATACATAGAAACGTAGGAAAATTCGTGGGCTACGCAGCGATATCACTGCTGAAGCTGTCAGACTTATAGTTTTGGCGGGAGACGCACTGATGCGCCAGGATCACCCACCGACAGCCCCATCTACTCCCATGTAAACTGGAGGGAAAATTTCTGAAGGAAAGCAGACAAACCAGTTTGTTTTCATCGCTCTAAAGGTCACATTTCTTCACTTTAGCCACACAAAATATATATGTATACGTTCAGGAAGAGCTCAGGATGCTCACAGTCAAGGCCGTTCAGTGATACACTCTACCGTTTGGCATTAGTGGCCACTAGTTTGGGGCAGTCAGAGCACAGCTGTGGATAATTGCTCTGACCTGCAGGTGACCCCTGGTTGCTCAGCCAACAAGTCTTTCAAAATAAGGGTCCCTTCAAAATAAAAGTCCTTGTAAAACTAAACCTTATAATTAACAGAGACAAACACACTCACGCACACACGCTCTGACAGCTACTTAATGCATGGGTGTGACGGGGCCAGAGTCAGACACACTCAACATTTCTTTAGACATTTTCTAGTTCTTGTTGCTGTTATTGTTGCTGTTATTGTTGCTGTTGTTGTTGTTGTGCTTGAAGACTCAGTTAGCAGCAGCTAATTAGCGGTTAGCTATTTCAGCATGCGGTTATGCTAAAGCTACGTGCACACATGCTTGTTGACATTTTGAAGCTAATAAACATAAAATGGAGGCTCCATGTTCATCACTTGATTCTCGCAGTGTGCAGATGAATGATGATTATTAATGACATCAACAGACCATTTTATCTGCAGAGGAAGTTGTCGACCACAAACAGACAAACAGCTGAAGCAGGCTACACCCTTCACACCTGCCAACAAGAGGAAGCTGCTGCAACACTGTCAAACTTAACCGTGACGTCCCCGCAGACTGTCTAAAACCTGGACGTAGTCTCTGTGACGTCCCCGCAGACTGTCTAAAACCTGGACGTAGTCTCTGTGACGTCCCCGCAGACTGTCTAAAACCTGGACGTAGTCTCTGTGACGTCCCCGCAGACTGTCTAAAACCTGGACGTAGTCTCCGTGATGTCCCCGCAGACTGTCTAAAACCTGGACGTAGTCTCTGTGATGATTGCCTTGTGGATGAAACCTTTGAAGGATTCCAGGATTCTATTCAAGGACTCCTGGAGCTTTCTGAAGGACTGTGTTAGTCTTTTTAATGACTTCTTTTGGACCTCTCAAGGTATCCTGGAACAGATTTAACCTGGTTTATGAGTGTGTGTGTGTGTGTGTGTGTGTGTGTCATTGAGTGGGGTGGCAAGAATGTTGTGTGCGTCACAACACACACACACACACACACACACACACACACACACACAATAACCTGTGTTTTTGTGATCAGCGACCTCTTTCTCTCTAATCAGGTGATTGATGAGCTATTCTTCGTGTGTGTGTGTGTGTGTGTGTGTGTGTGTGTGTGTTTAATGACCCCCCGCCGGCTTTGTCCCAGTCAGACGAAACTCCGCCCCCCATTCAGCCTCTGACGTCATCAACGACGCACATAAAACACACACACACACACACACACACCTATCCTTTGGACGATGTGAACCTCGGTAGCCCCGCCCCCTTTCCACAGGAAATAGTTGCTAGCGACGACCCCGTCGCCGCGGTGACGGTTTACGAGGTGGGCGGGATGACCGAGGTCAGAGGTCACGAGGGTCTGAGAGAGAGAGAGAGAGACATCGTACAGTATGAACCAGCTGCAGGTAACCACGGCAACGGAGGCAATTTCAAAATAAAATCCAAAATATTTTCAAAATAGAAGAAAAATACTTTCAAAATAAAAGACTAAAACACGAGTCTGAAGACAGAGAGACGTCGAACACGTCTCCTCGTCCTCGTCTTAGACGCCTTGGAACAGAACCACCACCACTCCTTGAACTCCCACTGGTATCCTTCAAAGACTCTGATCCTTTTCAATGACCGAGACGCATCATTATTAAGGCCATCTTCAGATACCTTTGGAAAAACTCTGCAACCCCTGGAAAGTCCTGGAACCCCCTCAAGAACCATTTGAGCCTCCTCGTTGACCTTCTTAAAGACCTTGAAACCCCTCAAGGTATCAATGAATCTTCTTCACATGGGCCAGTACCTTTGCAGGAGTTTCAAGGGTTTTTGAGGAGATCATTGAATAGGTCCCTTGAAACCCCTGAAGGTATCCAGGAGCCTCCTCAATGACCATACAGCCTCTTCACATAGGCCTACATCTGAAACCTTTTAAGGGACTTTGAAGAACTGCAGGAACCTCCTCAAGCACCATTCCAGTCTCTTGCCTCTCACGGATCTTGGACCCCCTCAAGAACTTCCAGGAAACTGTTCAACCACCCTGGAATCTCCCCAAGGACCACGTCAGCGTCCTCACAGATCTCTGGTACCTTCTCAGGACCTTGTAACCCCTCAAGGAATTCCAGGACCGCCTTGTAATTAAAAAAAGATTTTTTTTTATTTGTGAATGATTTTTTTGTTTGTTTTTTTTTGTCATCCTTCATGTCTGATTGGTCGATTGACACACACATACACACACACTCTGTTCTATCTTTGTCTCTTCCATTCACTGTGTGTGTGTGTGAGCCGTCGTCGTGGGTAACAGCGGTAAGAATGTGTGACATCACAGGTCAGAGTGATATAAAAGGCATAGCCGGTCGTCTGCACGTAGATCACGACCCGTCCTGACAGCGAGACAGGACAGACACAGACAGCGACTCTGACCTGATAAGCTTCGTTTTTATTGGACGAAACGTTTCAGCGACCGACGACCGGCAGAACCTTCCAGAGCCTGTCGAGATATTTTCTTAAATTTGGATTTTTGTCTTAAATTTGGATTCTTGTTGGATTTCTTCTCGTCGTCTCTCCATGTAAGTTTTCACTTCTTGTTACTCACTTTGTCAAAGTCTTTGATGTGTTTGTCGTGAAGCTGAAGAACTTTTCAAACTCAATGAATTCATTCAAATTAAAAGAGTGAACAATCAGCAGCACAGGTAGGTAACCATGCTAACAGACAGAGAGCAGCATGGAAACATGAAGCAGTGACAGTCCAGCATGGATCTCTGAAAAGTTTTTCTCTCTAAAATAATAAATAAAATAATAAAATGAAGAAATAAAAACAGTTTAAGAACGTTTCCAGAACATCATTCAAAGATTCAGAGTCAGTGTCTGTGACCTTCGACCCCTCAGGCCGTCATGTGACTGTATGAAGGATGCACAGACAAAGACAGATGTTCTCTGGACCGGAACATCTGACACCGATTGACGGGAGTCTGAGCTCGTGGCATGATGGGTAACCTGCTCCATTAATCGCCATGCTGCCGTCCAGACGACGTCTTCTTCTGAGACGTCCAGGTGATGGAACACCATCAGTAACTATCCCACCTCCTGTCTGTAAATGTGGATGTGGGTGGAGGAGTTCTATCATCACATGTTGGAGTTAATCTGTTGGATCGTCTCTGAGACTTTCAGTCAGTTCATGAACAGCTCCATCAGCTCGATAGCTCCATCAGCTTGTCAGCTCCATCAGCTCCACGTCTCCATCAGCTCCACGTCTCCATCAGCTTGTCAGCTCCATCAGCTCCACGTCTCCATCAGCTCCACGTCTCCATCAGCTTGTCAGCTCCATCAGCTCCACGTCTCCATCAGCTTGTCAGCTCCATCAGCTCCACGTCTCCATCAGCTCCACGTCTCCATCAGCTTGTCAGCTCCATCAGCTCCACGTCTCCATCAGCTTGTCAGCTCCATCAGCTCCACGTCTCCATCAGCTCCACGTCTCCATCAGCTTGTCAGCTCCATCAGCTCCACGTCTCCATCAGCTTGTCAGCTCCATCAGCTCCACGTCTCCATCAGCTCCACGTCTCCATCAGCTTGTCAGCTCCATCAGCTCCACGTCTCCATCAGCAGAGTGCAGACCAGCCCCCTGTGGTGGAGAAGCTCCGACAGCTTCCTCCGTCCACTCAAAGACTGATCCACCTGACATGACCTGATCTGATTGGACATGTCTATGTCACATGATTTTTATCTTAATATGTTCTTTATGAACCAAAACAGCAAAACAAACAGCGTGGCTGCTTCTGATTGGTTGATCTGTGAATGAAGACATGTTTAAACGTATAACGTGGATGAGGATGCAGGCGTATCTGTTGCCATGGTGACGTGTTTATTGAATCTAATTTTCCTTTCTTTTCATTTCCTCCAAACAAAGATGGCCGCCTCACCTTCTTTCCTTCCTCTCCTCCTCCTCTTCATCACCGTCGCCGTGGAGTCGAGACCTTCACCTACACGAGACGACACACAGGTGTGTGGAGACCATCATCATCTTCATCATCATCATCATCTTCATCATCATCATCATCATAATCATCTTCATCATCATCTTCTTCATCATCATCATCATCTTCATCATCATCATCATCTTCTTCATCATCATCATCATCATCATCATCTTCATCATCTTCTTCATCATCATCATCATCCTTGTCAGTCTTCATGAAATCAGGATATCATAGAGACTAAACTCGCTTAGACATGTGACTCATGGACAAGCCCCTCTGTGCAGTGACACCTGTGGGTCGTTAAGGACACCTGTGGGTCGTTAAGGACACCTGTGGGTCGTTAGGGACACCTGTGGGTCGTTAAGGACACCTGTGGGTCGTTAGGGACACCTGTGGGTCGTTAAGGACACCTGTGGGTCTTGATAACCTTGAACAGATACTCGACCTGATAACTTCACACACATGTTGACTGTATGAAACAAACAATGTGTGCTCATATTTAATGAGTTCTGTGCTGGTTGTGAACTCATTTGATTAATTAATTGACAAATTAATTAATCAGTCTCTCTCGCTCACTCTCTTCAGGTCTTACACTCTCTGTTCGGCTCTCGTCTCTCCTCTCTCATCCTGGCCCCGCCCACCTCTGATGACATCACAGAGGGCTCAGCCGGACGCCCCCACACCTCCTCCTCCTCCTCCTTGTCTGCCTCCAGGGGATTGGCTGTGATGAGTCGCGGCGCTGCGAGGGGATTGCCCGGCAGGCGGCGGCAGGAGGCGGCGGTCCCGCGGTTCTTCCTCGACTTCCTGCAGCGGCAGTCTAAGATGAGGAGGCGGAGCAGGAAGTCGATGGTTGGAGGGAGGGGATGCTTCGGGATGAAGATGGACCGCATCGGCTCCATCAGCGGGCTAGGCTGTTAGAGACGCAGTTACCACGGTGACGTTACCATGGCGACCTCGACTTTGTTTGAACTCTGTGAAGTCACGACAGGTGACCCCGAGCTGACCCTGCATGACCTCTGACCTCTGTCCGGCAGTCAGAGACTCCATGTTGGAACTTTACTAACGAAGGACTAATTGAAAGGAAACACCTGTACACAGGTAGACAACAGAGAGTCCCTCTGGAACAATGCTAATGACCTCTGACCCCTGGCTACAACACAGCCAGCAGAGCACTGTGTGTGTGTGAGAGTGTGTATGTCTGTGTGTGTGTGTGTGTGTGTGTGTGTGTGTGTGTGGACAAACTGCACTCTGCTGCATGACGCAATAAAATAACGAGAAACTCCACGTTGCTTCATTTTGTCTCTGTGTACTTCCTATGCGTAGCAGCTAGTGCTATGAGCTAGCATCAGCGTCTACCTTCAGTCAATCTAAGTACACGCTTAATGGTCCCATGAAAAACAGTGAAAACAGGACATTTTCATGAATTTATAAAAAACAAATAAACAAAAAAACGGATGCCTCGGACAGGATGTAAAAAGTGGACATGTCCAGGCAAGAGAGCCCTAACTTAGCGACCTTTACATCAGGTAATGGCAGCTAATGTTAGCAGTGAGTTAACTTGGGGGGAAAAAGTAATGTAATTAAAGGTCCAGTGTGTAAGATTTGGGGCCTCTATTTTCAGAATAAGGCAAACATGGAATATAATATTCATAACTATGTTTTCATGCATGTATAATCACCTGAAAATAAGAATCTTTTTATGTTTGTTACTTAAAAAATATCCTTTTATATCTACAGTGGGAGAGGGTCCCCTTTCATGGAGGCCGCCATGTTGAAACACCTTATTTATACAGTAGCCCAGAACAAACTAAATACTGACTCTAAACAGGGTCCTTAAAGTGTTGTTTCTCCTTTACATTAGGAAGGTGAGGGTGATGTGAGGAGATTACAATGCAGTGATTGGACCACTAAATGCAACTAAATTCTACACACTGGACCTTTAAGTTCCTAACATTAGCTAATGTTAGCTTTACATCCAAGCCAACTGAAATAGCTAATGTTAGCAGTTAGCTGCATTAGCTACGTCTCAAAACTAGCTAAATATAAGCATCATTAGCTTATAGATTATATATATTATCTACTGCTACTTATCAGTGTTTCCATCATAAAGTCTGTAAATCACCTCGGCAGTGTAACGGTATTCCCGGTTGGTCTCAGAAACTGTGCTCCAACCCGGTCCTGTCAAGCTGCTGAGCCCGGTTCTGTTAGCATGCTAACGGCAGATTCAGATAGCAGTTAGTTACTTTAACTAAGTGGTTATGCTAAAGCTATCTGTCCATCATAAACTCACACACAAACATCAAGTTTGACTTAATGGACATTTTAATATTAAATAAAATGGATCACATGAGACAGTTAAATATTTAATATGTTGTAATTTTAACATTAGTTCAGTTATAAATATTTTATTTGTCGTATAGATTGCATTTTCCCGCCACTAGAGGTCGACAGGGAGCCATTTTGGCTCCGTCTTCTGTCACGTGACCGGGTCATCGGCTTCAGCGTTAGCTCGTCCGGCTAGCAGCACCTAGCTCACCGTTAGCACCGTACCTGCCCAGCAACACGGAAACAAACCCGGCAGAAGCTCTCCTCCACAGCGGGGCGTTTTGTTACTGATTACCGGCGCTCTCTCACCACCTACCTCCCCCTTTTTTTTACCGGCTCTCCCGCCTCTCGTCCCTCCTCCTGGTCCACGGTCGTTTGAAGCTGGAAACATGTCGGCGGTGCAGCGGATGAAAGTGGCGAACGAGCGGCATAGCAAGACCATCACACAGCGGGGACACGTCCAGAAAACATCGGTACCAGACCTCCAGAGCTAACGGCTAACAGAGCTAACGCTGTGCTAATGATTGTTGCATCAGCACACCGCTTTGCTTTAACACTGTTTAACATTAATTAGCATTAATAATATTCACATTTTCATGTTGTAATCTTTGTTTAAATGTGACGGAGGCAGCGGTGCTAGCTTTTAGCTTAGCTTTTAGCTTAGCTTTAGCATCAGGAGCTACACAAACGAGCTCAGTGTGACGTCACGCAGCCAGCAGCGTGATTAGACGTCACTGTCGACCGTCTCCTCGGAGCGGCACGCTGTAAAATATGTGACCGCAGACTGACGCCTGTCTGCCGGACACTTAAGGCTGCAGCCCGCCGGGCGCACGGCCGGAGCACGGCGCACAGCTGGGGACATTTTTTAAACCTTTCTCTTCTTTGGGCGGAGGCGCGCGACAAATCACAGCTGACAACGTGTGTGTGTGTGTGTGTGTGTGTGTGTGTGTGTGTGTGTGTGTGCGCGCGTGCATGCACGCGTGCATGCACGCGTGCACAGCTCAGTGGAGTTTGTGATTAGCACTGTTAGCTTAGCTCACTTTGCATGGTGCTGTCATCTGTAACAGCAGTGTGAGATGAGGAGGCCGACACACACACACACACACACACACACACACACGCTGTAGTTGCAGATTGATTCACCTTCAGAGGCTCAGTGTAAGATGACAAACTGTGTGTGTGTGTGTGTGTGTGTTCAGCTCATGTAAACGTGTGTGTATCTCACACTGGACCTGTAACAGTGAGGTGAGACGTAGCTGTCGTCTGTCTGTTGACAGACTGACAGCGACCTGCGCATGAACACACACCTCAGTGTAACACACTGATCACATGTTGTGTGTGTGTTACTTCACATATGTTGAAGTTTTCTGTTGCTATGACACAAGCGTGTGTATCAGCCATGTTTGTTAGTCTTTATCTACCCAGAATGCTCAGCTCTGTGTGTGTGTGTGTCTGTGTGTGTGTGTGTGCCCGTGTGTGTTTCAGCGGCCTGTGAACGAGGAGAAGTCTCCGGTGGGTCCTTGGCTGCTCGCCCTGTTCGTCTTCGTGGTTTGTGGATCAGGTGAGTGTGAGACAGGTGTGCTGTGAGTGTGAGACAGGTGTGCTGTGTGTGTGAGACAGGTGTGCTGTGTGTGTGTGTGTGTGTGTGTGTGTGTGTGTGTGTGTGTGTGTGTGTGTGAGAGACAGGTGTGCTGTGTGTGTGTCAGACAGGTGTGTGTTCACAAACATCAGGTGTTCAGTGTCGTTGACAAACAGCTCTGAGTCCTGAAACCCCCCAAGCTGGTCTATCACCTCTGCTCTCACCTGTCTCACCTCTCTCTCTCTCTCTCTGTCTCTCTGTCTGTCTCTCTCTCTCTCTCTGTCTGTCTGTCTCTCTCTCTCTCTGTCTCTCTGTCTGTCTCTCTCTCTCTCGGTCTGTCTGTCTTGCAGCCATCTTCCAGATCATCCAGAGCATCAGGCAGGGCATGTGATCACCTTTGACCCCGGAGCTGAGCCTGTCACATGATGAGGGGGCGGGGACATGTCGCCATCATGACCCCACCCACACACACACGCACGCACACACACACACACACACACACTGTAACACACACACACACACTGTAACACACTTGTTCCTGTGGAGTTAAAATCTGAGCTGGTTTTCTTCCTCTCTGTCTGTCTGTCTGTCTTGTTTGTGTACTTCCTGTTGATGAAGCTGATCAGATATTGGTTATTGATTGGTTGTCAGATGAAGTCTTAACTCTCTCTCAGTCGTCAGCTGATCTCTCTGCGCTCACGGCGTCCGTTTGTTTGACTGAAGCCGACGTGCTGCTAATCACGTGACACCCACAGGTCACATGACTGATGTCAGATTTCACATTAAAAGTCCTCCAGCCTGCCTGTTATGGCTTGTCTTTTATTGTGAAGTCATTACAGGAAGTGTTGAGCAGGTTAACGGTTGTTTTCGTGTCACATGACCTAAAGAACAGGTGAGACAGGTGTTAGAGTGATAGCGAGCTGCAGTGTTCACGTCACACTGCGTCCATTAGAAGAGTTTCTGTCTCTGAAGGACCGGTCCGGTCCGGTCTGACCTCCTCCTCCTCGTCCTCTTCCCTCCGAGCGTCTCTGTGCTCACGTTTACACTATTCACTTCCTGCAACAAGTCTCTGGAGACTTCACCTCGAGGAATGCTGCGAGCCCGTCAGAGACAGAACCAAACTTCAAGTGGACGATCACGCGTTCACTCTGATTCACACCTCGCTGTAATAAAACACTGATGGATCAAACAGTCAGGTGTTCCTGTCCACTTCCTGTAAAGACTTCACACTAAAAGTCTACCAATAATGGTCAGGCTTTTAATGTGAAAGGTGTCGTCTGAACTCAACCTCCATGTTTTATTAAAATAAAACAAGACGAAAAAGAAGAAGAAGGTGTGAAACACAGAAGGAACGTTTAAGCAACGTTTTAAAAACACAAGAAACTAAAGTTGTTGTGGTTCATGAAACGTGATCAAATGATTTCCATTCATTTTAATTCAAAGTTTGTTTCTTTGTGTTGCTGAGTGAGTCGTCTGCACGGATCAAAAGGATGAAAATATAAAACATTTCACACCTTCAAAATAAACAAACGGAGATTTCTGGACTAAAATCAGCTCAGCTCAGTTTAAATGAAACTTTTCTTCCTGTCAGGAGGTCAGAAAACTCTGAAGTTGCCTCCAGATGGATGGAAAACTTTAAAGTTGTAAGTTTGGACGTCAGCTTCAGTCAAACTCTCCGGTGACGATGTGGTGACGTGGTTTTTAAAGCCGGTGTCGCTTTAGTTTTTTTTTTCTTTTTTTTTTTTCTTTTCTTTTTTTCCTTTTTTTTTTGAAGCAGTCAGAGAGGTGAAGAGCTCAGCGACTCTTCCTGCTGGGCGACATGCTCCGCTTTTATACAAAAATAAACCACAGATATTTTTCTCTAAACGCCTCTGATGTCTGTGTCCTCTGTTCATTTCACCAGATGAAGGTCTGACACCTGCAGAGGTTCAACCTCATTTAAACTGATGAATCCAGAGGTCGTTCTGTTATTCTGAATATCAGCACTCTGATTATCTCACAGCATGCTAATATTAGAATAACAGAACGACCTCAGTGTGATATTTTCTAGTAATAAGTGACAACACGAGTTTTAGATTGGTATAGTTGGTATTAGTTTGGGATATTACAGCGATAACACACACGATGGAGTGCTGTTCTACTGAATATTAGCATTGTGGTTATCTATGACTGAATCACAGCGTGCTAATATATTGAATAACAATGATCTCGGTGTGAGATTTATTTTATTCAGTTCAATTAGCTCCATTTATGAACACTAATAAGTAACAATAGATTTTGTTTGTTGCCATGTGAAACCAGTAAAACCTGTAAAGTTTGAGATAGTTTGGGATATTAAACAATAACGCACATGATGGGAGTGCTGTTATACTGAATATCAGCATGGCAGGTGTTCCACAGCTGGACTGGAACTGCTCTGTTGCTGAGCAACACGTCAACGCTTCCTGAACATTAGCCTGTTAGCTACTTTGTGTCAGCTCGTATTTTGCTCTATAAAACTACACAAATACTCAAAGTACATGTAACTCAAAGCTGTACAATACTTGAGTAAATATCTACGATACAGAGGTTGACTTCCTCCTGTCCTGTACTTACATATGCTACATGCTAGCTCGTCTATGTTGAATTTACAACCAAAATCTATCGGTTGATAGATAGATAGATAGATAGATAGATAGATAGATAGATAGATAGATGACTTTATTGAGTCCATATGTATATTTTTCTTATGTATATTTTTTTATGTATATTTTTTAGAGGTAGAACCATCTGTTCTTCCTCCTCAGAGTTTATTCAATTCTATTTGTGTCACTATTTTTCCCGCATGCCTGTATATAGTGTTATGTGTTACTGTGTTACTAGTAATGCTGCTGCAACTAAAGAATTTCCCTTCGGGGATCTATCTATCTATCTATCTATCTATCTATCTATCTATCTATCTATCTTTATTAATCCCTGAAGGGAAATTAGGTTGTCATAGCAGTCCGGTATATTTGAATACAATAAAAATACAATAGAATAAAATACTGAGGTAGAAAAAATAAAAATAAAAACACAGAATGGGACAAGGACACTTAAAAAACAGATAAATAGGTAGATAAGGTGTAGTGGCAAGATGATGGCAATAGTACTGATGATATGATGGTAATGTTATTGTTAATAACAGTATATAATAATAATAATAATACAGTATATAATAATAATAATAATAATAATAATAATAATAATAATAACGATATATGGTAATAATGGCCGCAACAGTATGTAATAATAATAATAATAATAAGCTTAGAGCCAACAACAGACTCTGCCTTGATGGAGCTTTGTTGATCACGGACAGCAGTGTGCAGGTGAGATGTGAAGGCAGTGGAAGTGTCAGCTGACAGGACTGACACCTGATGCTGTGAGGTGAACACTGGAGATGTGTGACTGGTTCACAGGTGAAGTGTCAGCTGGAGTGAAAGCAGCTGAAGTGTAATCAGAGCGCGGGTTAAATCTCTGTTAAAGCAGGTGAAGTGAGAGCAGCTCCGCATCACCTGCTCTGACTGTAACATCAATAACACGGTGAGTTATGACCACCTGAAGGCGGGACACCTCCTCCACCTCCACCTCCACCAGCCTGGCCTGCCTCCCACGTAGCTACGCAGTGACGTCAGAGAAAGAGAAGATGGCGGCTGTGCTGAAGGCGGAAGGTAAAGGAGCTTTAACACCTCCCGCTTGGTCCGGTCCGCTTTCATTTAACCCGGGTTAATTCACGGTATATATCCAGGGATAAGTGTCGGCTGTCAGGCCCGGGGGTTAGCAAGCTTTGAGCCCCGGAGGTTGAGCCCTGCAGCTCGGCTGTCGGTGCTCCAGAGGAACTGCTGTTAGCATAGCCGCGGCTAGCAGCTAAAGAAGCAGCGAAGAACAGTTTATTTATTAATTAGTTAATTAATGTTTTTGATTGGTTCCGTTTGGGTCAGAATGATGATGATGTGGTGACAGACTCTGACGGGTTACATCGTGCTGTCGCCTCGTTACAGTTTGTAATGACGCCAAACTGACGTTAGCTTCATGTTAGCAGGCTTAGCGGAGCTCAGCGGGGAGCTCAGCTCCTGTGGCCGGGAAACGAGCTCCGAGAGGCCGCCACAGCGGACAGGCGAGACCGCGGTCTGAGCCCGGCCTCTGGGGAGGAAGGGTGTGTGTGTGTGTGTGTGTGTGTGTGTGTGTGTGTGTATATGTGTGTGATGTGAAGTATTATGGTGCTGACGCTGAGTGTAAAAATCGGAAATGTTATGTAACATACATACACACACGTAAACACAGACTTGTACAGTGTCAGTTATCAACACACACACACACACTCTCCATTTAATGTGGGTGCAAATTCAACAGTTGCTAGGCAACAGGGAGCTATTGAAGGAGTGTGTGTGTGTGTGTGTGTGTGTGTGGAGCCAGCCAGTTAGCAGCTTGGATTTCAGGTGTGTGTGTGTGAGAGAGGATGCTGGTGTCCTGTTGCAGACCTGGTTTGATCAGACTATTGACTTTGTGTGTGTGTGTGTGTGTGTGTGTGTGTGTGTGTGTGTGTGTGTGTGTGTGCGCGCGCGCACAGCGGGGCAGTGCGGGCGGCCGTGCGTTGTGTGAGACTCTTCCTACATGGACTCGTCGCCATGAGTAACAAGGAGATGGTTTCCACAGAGACAGGTCAGTGACAGCACACACACACACACACACACCTGCATCAGCTGTTGTTGCTATGGTAACCGCCTGTTGTCGATGACCTCACGGGGACGGCTGGCGCCTCTCAGAGGCCTTGTGAAGTGGCTTCCAGCGGTTGTAGCTGTTGCCATGGAGACAGCAGCTGATGTTTTTGCTGCTGACGGGATGTTCCTGTCTCCTAGCAACAGTGTGATTACATCATGGACGCTGATGCTAGCTCATAGCATAACTCTACTTCCTGTGTGTGTGTGTGTGTGTGTGTGCGTGCGTGCAGAGAATAAAGGACAGAGGAAGGTGTTTCTTCCTAACAAGCTGTTGGAGTGTCTCCCTCGTTTGTCCGGTCTGCCTAACGAGCGGCTCAGGTGGAACACTAACGAGGTGAGTGTGTGTGTGTGTGTGTGTTTATTCCTGCTCTATGATTGGCTGTTTATTATGAAACATAAATATGAATAAATAAATCTATGAGCAGATTAATTAACGATTACATATATGCTAATTAAGGGGGCGGTCCTAAATCATTCTGAAGCAGGATTGGTCAGCTCAGTTTGAACAGAGACTGTTCATCAGTTAAAACATAAGTCATAATTTATTGTCAGGAGGCAGTCTGTGTTCAGTGACAGTGTGTTTGATCTCATGAAGCTGTGAACAGACTCCTCATGAACTCTCTTCTCCTCTCTCCTCCTCCTCTCCTCTCTGCAGGAGATCGCTTCATACCTGATATCATTTGACAGACACGATGAGTGGCTCTCCTGCACACTAAAAACCAGGTACACACACACACACACACACACAGGCTTAGTGACATCACTCACAGGATGTGACATCACTGGTGTTTGTGTTTCAGGCCGAAGAACGGGAGCATCATCCTCTACAACAGGAAGAAGGTGAAGTACAGGAAGGACGGATACTGCTGGAAGAAGAGGAAGGATGGAAAGACGACGAGAGAGGACCACATGAAGCTCAAGGTCCAGGGCATGGAGGTGAGAGAGGAGAGCGCCACCTGCAGGACATAAACGCAGTGTCAGCATTAAGCAGGAAGGAGTCCTTTCAAAATCAAAGCCTTTAAAAGCTGTGTCTGCTTTCAGTGCCTGTACGGCTGCTACGTCCATTCCTCCATTGTGCCGACATTCCACAGACGATGCTACTGGCTGCTGCAGGTACACACACACACACACACACACACATAATGTGTCATATTTCAGTGTGTATAACTGTGTGTGTGTGTGTGAGGCAGAACCCAGACATCGTGCTCGTCCACTACCTGAACGTGCCGTCCCTGGAGGATTCTGGGAAATGCAGTCCGCTGCTGTGTGCGGTGTCCGACCGCCACGACAGCGTGAGGTGGAGCCAAGACGACCTGCTGAACCAGCTGAAGCCCATGTGTAAGGCCACCGAGTAATCGGATTACAGTGAGGAGTACGTGATGTTAGCATGTAGCGTGTGCGTCCTCACGTGTTCCCCCTCTCCTCAGTCCACAGCATGAAGTGTTCGGTTGGTTCTGGTGATTTCAGTATCGAGGAGCTGGTTCAGCACATTCTGGACCGGCAGAGAACCAAACCACAGCCGCGCACACACGCCTGCCTCTGTAACGCTGCCCAGGGTAACGCCTCTCTGTGACATCTGTGACATCACTATGACATCACTCTGACCTCACTCTGACCTCACTCTGACCTTACTTTGTCTGTGTGTAGTCTCTTCAGGGGTGAACATTCCTCACCGCTGTAACAGCACCAAGCATCGCATCATCTCCCCCAAACTGCCGCCGTCCTCCTGCAGACCCTCCCACTCGCCACTCTCCTCCGAGGCGGGGGAGGCAGCGAGGGGAGGAGGAGGAGGAGGAGGAGGAGGAGGAGCAGGAGGAGACGCTAAACTGCCCCACCTGCAGGCTCAGAGCAGCCCCGCCTCATCTCCGTGCCCCTCGTCCACGTAAGTCTTCCTCACTGGCGCCTGATGTCATGACAGGAAGTGGGCGGGGCCGTCTGATCTCTCTGTTTGTGTCTTGTAGCTCCGCCTCCTCACCCCCCCAGCCTCACAGGGCCGGCATCGCCGTGGGCAACCACGCCAACGGCTTCTACGACCGCCGCAGCAACCTGACGACGGTGGCACTGCCGCAGAACGCCGTGATCGTCATGGCAACGACTATCGCGGGAGGACAAGGGGGAGGTGGCGGGGGAGGAGGGGGAGGAGAGGAGGCGGCGGTGGCACAGGGGGGCAGCCTGTCACTCACACACTCCGGACAGTTACTCCTCTCCCCCGCCCTCCCACCTCCTGCCTCCACCAAGCCCTCCTCCCCTGTCCCTCCCTCCTCCTCCCCCGCCCCTGCCCCCTCTCTCCCTCCTCCTCCTGTCCAGGCGCCGCCGGGCGTGGCCACCCTCTCCCTCACCCTCCTTCCCTCCCCCGTCATTGGAGGGCTGCTCCTCACCCCCTCCTCCTCCTCCTCCTCCTCCAACACCTCCTCCTCCTCCTACACCTCCTCTTCTCTCTGCTCCCCTCCTGCTGCTGCCCCCCCCCTCTCCCTCCTCCTCGCCCTCACCTCCCCCACCTCCCCCCTCCTCCCTCCCACCCGCCTTCGACCCGGACTCCTTCCTGAACTCCCCCAAACAGGGTCAGACGTACGGCGGCCCGCCTCCCCCCTCCTCCCCCTCTCCGGTCCTCTGCTCCTCCTCGCCCCTCTACCCCCCCTCACTCGCTCTCTCCCTCTCCCCCACCTCCACCCCTCCCTCCTCCGTGTCCCCTCCCTCCTCCCTCTCCTCCTCCTCTGAGGCGGACAGGCGAGACTCCGCCCCCTCCTCCTCCTCCCCCCCCTCGTCCTCCCTCCCCCCCTCGCTGGCCCCGCCCCTCCTCCCCCTCTGCCTGGAGCTGGAGGGGGAGGAGGCAGGGGGCGATGCAGAGGAGGAGCACGGTGATGATGACGATGATGAAGGCAGAGCTCCGCCCACCAAGTTGGCTCTGCTGCAGGTGAGTCTTAAAGGGACAGTACGTCTTATTTCAGGCTCCACCTCCTTCAGTCTTAAAGGGACAGTACGTCTTATTTCAGGCTCCGCCTCCTTCAGTCTTAAAGGGACAGTACATCTTATTTCAGGCTCCGCCTCCTTCAGTCTTAAAGGGACAGTACATCTTATTTCAGGCTCCGCCTCCTTCAGTCTAAAGGGACAGTACATCTTATTTCAGGCTCCGCCTCCTTCAGTCTTAAAGGGACAGTACATCTTATTTCAGGCTCCGCCTCCTTCAGTCTTAAAGGGACAGTACATCTTATTTCAGGCTCCGCTTCCTTCAGTCGACTCCAATGGTCTGTTTCTTTTCATTCAGACAAGCCACGCCCCCTGCGGCTCGTCTCCACGGCAGCAGACAGGAAGTAGCGCTGCGTCGCTGCTCCTGGTTTGTCAGGACTCAAAAAGCCAGCCGGCCAATCAGACGAGGCGGCAGGCAGACGGGCAGCAGCCATTGGTCCTGGGACCGCCCTTTAATCACCTGACTGCTCCTGAAGCGCCGCCCCTCGCTCAGATGTCCCATCAGCCCCTGCTGTCAGTGTTCGCTAATGCTAAAGCTAACATAGCGAGCACCGACGCTGACTCCGCCCCTGCTGCTGTCGCCATGGATACCACTCAGGTGGCGGCCCCGCCCCCGATCCAGGTAAAGGAGGAGAGTAGACGGGTGTATGAGTCCGAAGACACCTGCATGGACACACACCTGGAGGAGGAGGCGGAGCCGTGTGAGCGTGGAGGGGAGGAGCTCGACATCTCCTTCGACAGCCAGTTCCCTGACCTCATCTCTGACCTCATCACTGAGGAGGCCAATCCCGTCGTAGCTCACTCCACCGCCATGGCGGCGCCAAACACACCTGTCTTCCCGGCCGGGGTCCGATACATGGTGCCGCCCCAGCCCTCCCCCTCCTCCTCTTTCCTCCCTTTTCCTCACCCGCTGCCCTCCTCCTCCTCCACACGCCTCGCCGCCATCACGGACTTCTCCCCAGAGTGGTCGTACCCCGAGGTAACCTCAGCCAATCAGGAGCCAGCTGTCATTCATATTTATTTAAATTAAATTAAATTTTATTGTGTCCTATTTTTTAATGAATAATGACTTTATTAATGAATTAATTATTTATTTATTAGTTATTATATTATAAAATCATAATTGTGTGTGCTGTTCATCTGTTTGTCCACCAGGAGGCAGCACAGTGTTGATTAACTGTGTGTGTGTGTGTGTGTGTGTGTTCAGGGAGGTGTGAAGGTGTTGATAACTGGACCATGGAGCGAGCTGTCGGGTCGGTACTCGTGTGTCTTCGATCAGAGCACCGTCCCCGCGTCGCTGATCCAACCTGGAGTGCTGCGCTGTTACTGCCCAGGTACACACACACACACACACACACACACACACACAGGTTCACAGTAACAGACCCGGTCCGGTCCGGCTGCTGAGCTCGGTCAGTTCTGATCGGTTCTGTGTGCTCTCTTCCAGCACACGAGGCCGGTCTGGTGTGTCTGCAGGTTCTGGAGTCTGGAGGTTCTGTTTCCTCTTCGGTTCTGTTCGAGTATCGAGCGAGGAACGCCAGCTCACTGCCCAGCTCTCAGCTCGACTGGCTCTCATTGGACGGTGAGCTACAACACCTCCACCTGTCACACTGCAACACCTCCACCTGTCACACTGCAACACCTCCACCCGTCACACTGCAACACCTCCACCTGTCACACTGCAACACCTCCACCCGTCACACTGCAACACCTCCACCTGTCTCACTGCAACATCTCCACCTGTCTCACTGCAACACCTCCACCTGTCACACTGCAACACCTCCACCCGTCACACTGCAACACCTCCACCTGTCTCACTGCAACACCTCCACCTGTCACACTGCAACACCTCCACCTGTCTCACTGCAACACCTCCACCTGTCACACTGCAACAACACCTCCACCTGTCACACCTACATTTCTGCTGTGAAGTTGGACATTTGAACATGGGGACTTATGGAGACTGACTCACTTCTGGAGCCAGCCTCAAGTGGACGTTAGAGGAACTGCAGTTTGTGTCTGTTCTGACAGCTGTGGAGGTTCATGATTGGTTGGTGCTTGTTTGCGACTCAGTTAGTTGTTGGTTCATTAGGTTGTGGGTTGGTTGCACACACACATCTCTCTCTGTCTGTCTGTCTGTCTGTCTGTCTCTGTCTCTCTCTCTGTCTCTCTCTGTCTGTCTGTCTCTGTCTCTCTCTCTGTCTCTCTCTCTGTCTCTCTCTGTGTCTCTCTGTCTGTCTCTCTCTGTGTCTCTCTGTCTCTCTCTCTGTCTCTCTCTCTGTGTCTCTCTCTCTCTCTCTCTCTCTCTCTCTCTCTCTGTCTCTGTCTCTCTCTGTCTCTCTGTCAATTCAATACAGCTTTATTGGCATGGGAAACACATGTTAACATTGCCAAAGCAGGTGTGACATACAAAACAACAAAAAGCGTAGAAAATAAAAAGCATAAAATACAGGAATAAAAATAATAATTAAATTGGAAAATTGTGCTTTCACATAGATGTGCAGTATTCTAAATAATGAAGTAAAGGGCCTATATACAGTTAAACGTTAACTTTGTAAGAATAATAAAATATGTACAGAGTAAATGATGTCCAGCAGGAGGAGGTGGTCTACGTCTGTCCTTCCTGTCCGCTGGACGTCCTTCTGTGGTCACAGCAGTTCACAAATCTTGCTGCTATGTTTGCACATTGCTGTACTTCACCCAGCAGGTATGGAAGTTTTTGGATCTTGTCTAAGGTCTCAAAGTCTTTCTGGGTGTTTGTGATCTGTGGGAAGTACGTGTCTCTGATGTAGAAAGTGCAGCTCGGTCTCCACCTCGTGTTGTGTGCAGTGGGTGCACAGTCTGTCTTCTCTGGGGAGCCAGGTCTGTCTGTGACGGCCTTTTTCCACGGCGAGGCTG
>CP136875.1:1040000-1045000 GCA_033000465.1 Sciaenops ocellatus
GACAGACAGACAGGTGAGCTGCTGTCAGTGTCACAGACAGACGGGCAGGCAGACAGACAGGTGAGATGAAGGTGAGTGTTGAGCTGATAAACAGGTTGAGAAGAACAAATGAACCTGAGTGGAAAATCCATTTAAAACATGTCTGCACTCACTCCACCTCTGATGTCATGGGATTTTGGCAGAGCCAAGAGTCCACGAGCTAAAATAGACTGTGTGACAGAGAGACAGACAGACAGACAGACAGACAGACTGTCCATGATGACACTGCAGATTTACCATCATCAGTCATGAAACAAAGAGACAGTCATAAACTAAAACACTGTGAGGGGAGCTAACGTTGACTTCATAAGCTGGCTAACTGAAGCTAACTGATGTCTTTGATGAACGTGCGTACGTTCAGTTGGAGTAGTACCTCCTAAGCCCCGCCCCCTTTCTCTCTTTGCTCCAATCACAGTTGAACAAGCCTCAGCCTTCCTGTACTCAGATACTTAGGTCAGTTGGTCAGTTTGTTAGCTGGTCAGTTGGTTAGTTGGTCAGTTGGTTAGTTTGTTAGCTGGTCAGTTGGTTAGTTTGTTAGCTGGTCAGTTTGTTAGCTGGTCAGTTTGTTAGTTGGTCAGTTGATTAGTTTGTTAGTTGGTCAGTTGGTTAGTTTGTTAGCTGGTCAGTTGGTTAGTTTGTTAGTTGGTCAGTTGGTTAGTTTGTTAGCTGGTCAGTTGGTTAGTTTGTTAGCTGGTCAGTTTGTTAGCTGGTCAGTTTGTTAGTTGGTCAGTTGATTAGTTTGTTAGTTGGTCAGTTGATTAGTTTGTTAGTTGGTCAGTTGGTTAGTTTGTTAGCTGGTCAGTTGATTAGTTTGTTAGTTGGTCAGTTGGTTAGTTTGTTAGTTGGTCAGTTGGTCAGTTTGTTAGTTGGTCAGTTAGTTGGTCATTTGGTTGGTTTGTTAGTTGGTCAGTTGGTCAGTTTGTTAGTTGGTCAGTTGGTTAGTTTGTTAGTTGGTCAGTTGGTTGGTTTGTTAGTTGGTCAGTTGGTCAGTTTGTTAGTTGGTCAGTTTGTTAGTTGGTCAGTTTGTTAGTTTGTTAGTTGGTCAGTTGGTTAGTTTGTTAGTTGGTCAGTTGGTTAGTTTGTTAGCTGGTCAGTTCGTTAGTTTGTTAGCTGGTCAGTTGGTTAGTTTGTTAGTTGGTCAGTTGGTTAGTTTGTTAGCTGGTCAGTTCGTTAGTTTGTTAGCTGGTCAGTTGGTTAGTTTGTTAGTTGGTCAGTTGGTCAGTTTGTTAGCTGGTCAGTTCGTTAGTTTGTTTGCTGGTCAGTTGGTCAGTTTGTTAGCTGGTCAGTTGGTTAGTTGGTCAGTTGGTTAGTTTGTTAGCTGGTCAGTTGGTTAGTTTGTTAGCTGGTCAGTTTGTTAGCTGGTCAGTTTGTTAGTTGGTCAGTTGATTAGTTTGTTAGTTGGTCAGTTGGTTAGTTTGTTAGCTGGTCAGTTGGTTAGTTTGTTAGTTGGTCAGTTGGTTAGTTTGTTAGCTGGTCAGTTGGTTAGTTTGTTAGCTGGTCAGTTTGTTAGCTGGTCAGTTTGTTAGTTGGTCAGTTGATTAGTTTGTTAGTTGGTCAGTTGATTAGTTTGTTAGTTGGTCAGTTGGTTAGTTTGTTAGCTGGTCAGTTGATTAGTTTGTTAGTTGGTCAGTTGGTTAGTTTGTTAGTTGGTCAGTTGGTCAGTTTGTTAGTTGGTCAGTTAGTTGGTCATTTGGTTGGTTTGTTAGTTGGTCAGTTGGTCAGTTTGTTAGTTGGTCAGTTGGTTAGTTTGTTAGTTGGTCAGTTGGTTGGTTTGTTAGTTGGTCAGTTGGTTAGTTTGTTAGTTGGTCAGTTTGTTAGTTGGTCAGTTTGTTAGTTTGTTAGTTGGTCAGTTGGTTAGTTTGTTAGTTGGTCAGTTGGTTAGTTTGTTAGCTGGTCAGTTCGTTAGTTTGTTAGCTGGTCAGTTGGTTAGTTTGTTAGTTGGTCAGTTGGTTAGTTTGTTAGCTGGTCAGTTCGTTAGTTTGTTAGCTGGTCAGTTGGTTAGTTTGTTAGTTGGTCAGTTGGTCAGTTTGTTAGCTGGTCAGTTCGTTAGTTTGTTTGCTGGTCAGTTGGTTAGTTTGTTAGCTGGTCAGTTTGTTAGCTGGTCAGTTTGTTAGTTGGTCAGTTGATTAGTTTGTTAGTTGGTCAGTTGATTAGTTTGTTAGTTGGTCAGTTGGTTAGTTTGTTAGCTGGTCAGTTGATTAGTTTGTTAGTTGGTCAGTTGGTTAGTTTGTTAGCTGGTCAGTTTGTTAGCTGGTCAGTTTGTTAGTTGGTCAGTTGATTAGTTTGTTAGTTGGTCAGTTGGTTAGTTTGTTAGTTGGTCAGTTGGTTAGTTTGTTAGCTGGTCAGTTGATTAGTTTGTTAGTTGGTCAGTTGGTTAGTTTGTTAGTTGGTCAGTTGGTCAGTTTGTTAGTTGGTCAGTTAGTTGGTCATTTGGTTGGTTTGTTAGTTGGTCAGTTGGTCAGTTTGTTAGTTGGTCAGTTTGTTAGTTTGTTAGTTGGTCAGTTTGTCAGTACAGCAGCTGTCTGTCTGAAGGCAGATCGATGACTGACAGCTGATAACAGGAAGTGTTTCCAGGTTTAAACTGTCTCTCTCTCTCCCAGTCATTTATAGCCTCACTCGTCCTCGTGCATGCCGGAGAGTCAGAGGAAAAACCAGAGGGGGGGGGGAATGTTTCCTACCAGCTGGAGGGGAGAGAGGGGGGGGAGAGGGGGAGAGGGGTGAGACAGAGCCCGGTGCTAACTCTAACCCTGACTCAGTACGTTTACATGCAGCAAAAAATTTGAATTTCTGATGGTATCAGACAGTTCAGACTTTTAAAATGCTTGTAAACACCTTAATCCGACCTACTTCGGACCATATCGGACGTCTCAGAATCGGATAAGAACACCTAGATAATTCGTTCATAGTCAGCTTTTTAACTCCATGTATACTCAGCAGTCGGATCTAAATCGGATTTTGCATTCTGCGCATGCTCGAGAATTTCCGCCGGGGCTTTCACCCGGAACTGAAAGGAGACGTCGTATTAAATAGCGGTGTTGTTGCTTTTATATGCATTATCAGGAGGAAAATAATACACGAAATGTACGCTACTGTAGCATCGTCCATCTCCTCGTACGCCATCTTTGTTTGAATGCCGTCAGATAGTTTGTTGTTGCTGATAAGTAGAGGTCAGCCGGACGCGGCTCTTTGTTGAGAGGGCTACAGCGCCACATAGTGTAACGGAATCAGCCATGCTCCGGACATTTATCCGATTCTCTGAACGGCATGTATACTCAGACAAGTGATCCGGTCTGATGCATGTCTTTATCTGATACCATCAGAAATTCAATTTCTTGCTGCATGTAAACGTACGGAGTGTCTGACCAATCAGAGGTCTGCAGTGTTTTTACCTTCTAACATCGACACAGCGCAGCTCGAGCCGAGCCGAGCCGAGCCAGGTGACCTCTGTATGCTGTCACATTACTAACATTACTGTCTGTCTGTCTGTCTGTCCTTGCAGTGGTTTGAGAGGAGGATTGTGGGAGTTTGTGAGCGGATGATGAGAGGAGGGCGATGGGGAGGAGGAGCAGGAGGAGGAGCAGGAGGAGGAGCAGGAGGAGGAGCAGGAGGAGGAGAGAGGCTTCATCACTCTGTCCGTCACCGCGGGATGACGCTGCTCCACCTGGCTGCTGCTCAGGGATACACACACCTGATACACACTCTGATCCACTGGAGGTGCACACACACACACACACACACACACACACACACACACACCTGATACACACTCTGATCCACTGGAGGTGCACACACACACACACACACACACACCTGATACACACTCTGATCCACTGGAGGTGCACACACACACACACACACACACCTGATACACACTCTGATCCACTGGAGGTGCACACACACACACACACACACCTGATACACACTCTGATCCACTGGAGGTGCACACACACTCAGGTACACACACACTGACTTGAGGTGTTTGTTGTTGTAGGAGTGTGAACAGCGACAGTCTTGACCTGGAACAGGAAGTCGATCCTCTCAACATCGACCACTTCTCCTGCACGCCGCTGGTAAAACACACACACGCACACACACACACACACACACACACACACACACACACACACACACACACACACACTCACTGGGCTCTGATTGGCCAGGTCCCACTTTAGTCATCAGCGGTAACCATAGTAACCATAAGGGTGTCTGAAAGGTTCCCAGGTTTTCTTAAGAATGTAGCAGGGATTTCAAGGATCCTTGAAAAAGTAGCCTGGAAATGTGCCTGAATGGTTGCCTATGGCTACCTGCTGTTACATACTCTCTTGGCGTGTTTTAAGCGTGTTGTGTGTTCCAGATGTGGGCGTGTGCTCTGGGCCACCAGAGGGCAGCAGAGCTCCTGTATGGCTGGAACAGTTCAGCTCTGGGGATCCCTGATTCGCTGGGACGCCTGCCGCTCGCTGTGGCTCGCTCTCGTGGACACACCCGCCTCGCCACGGCGCTGGAGGAGCTGCACACGCACACACACATGACGCCCAGGGACACACACACGCCTCCGGAGGACACACACACGCCCTCCACGCCACAACCACAGCAGCCGCTGTCTCCGCTGTCCACCAGCCCGGACACAGGTAACGCACACCTGCTGCTGATTGGTCCAGTCTGATGAAGGTCGTGATTCCAGCGCTCTGATTGGCTGTCTGCCTTCTCTTCAGGTCTGAGCTCCTCCAGCAGCCTCCCCTCCCCCAGCGACCCCTCCTCACCCTCACCGAGCTCTGCCTACTCGAGCGGCCCCGCCCCCATGGACACCTCCCCCTCTTCTCCTTCCTCCTCCTCTTCCTCCTCGCTGCCCGTCTCCCCTCCCTCCCCCTCCTCCCTCCCCCTCCCCTCCCTCCCTCCTGTGTCTATGTGGGGGGAGGAGCCTAATGCCGGACTGAGCACAGGTAACACAGGTGCATGTG
>CP136875.1:1050000-1147500 GCA_033000465.1 Sciaenops ocellatus
CAGCTCAGCAGTGAGGTCACAACACAAAGAGAAAGCACACACACACACTCATCATGTCTCTATGTGTGTGTACATTGAGAGCAAAGTGTAAACCGAGTGTGCGCACACACACCGGGCCAATAAAAGTGATTCTGATACTGAACTGCTCCTGACAGCTGTGTGTGTGTGTACGGGTTAGCTTAGCATCACTGCAGGCGCTCTAAAGAGGAAGTATCACACCCTGCACAGCATCAGTGTGTGAACATGAAGTGTAAAGATGAATGAAGTATAAAAAGGAATGACGAACAAACACATTAAAAAAAAGAATAAAAAATAAATCGACACAAGAACAGAATAAATGAACACATTTCAAAAAGAATGAATGAATACAGCACTGTTCGTTTAAGTGTCAGTGAAGGCATCATTTAGAGTCACAGTTCACCTGATCAGGTTCATGTGTTTGGACGGTGGGAGGAAGCTGGAGAACCCTGAGAGAACCCTGAGAGAACCCACACAGACACGGGGAGAACATGACATCTCCAGCAGGCTCGAACCTCAGTTTGAACCTCAGCCTGAACCTCAGCCTGAACCTCAGTTTGAACCTCAGCCTGAACCTCAGCCTGAACCTCAGTTTGAACCTCAGCCTGAACCTCAGCCTGAACCTCAGTTTGAACCTCAGCCTGAACCTCAGTTTGAACCTCAGTTTGAACCTCAGCCTGAACCTCAGTTTGAACCTCAGTTTGAACCTCAGTTTGAACCTCAGCCTGAACCTCAGTTTGAACCTCAGTTTGACCCTCAGTTTGAACCTCAGCCTGAACCTCAGTTTGAACCTCAGTTTGAACCTCAGCCTGAACCTCAGTTTGAACCTCAGCCTGACCCTCAGTTTGAACCTCAGCCTGAACCTCAGTTTGAACCTCAGTTTGAACCTCAGCCTGAACCTCAGTTTGAACCTCAGCCTGAACCTCAGCTTGAACCTCAGCTTGTACCTCAGCCTGAACCTCAGCCTGAACCTCAGCCTGAACCTCAGTTTGAACCTCAGCTTGTACCTCAGCCTGAACCTCAGCCTGAACCTCAGCCTGAACCTCAGTTTGAACCTCGGTTTGAACCTCAGCCTGAACCTCAGTTTGAACCTCAGTTTGAACCTCAGCCTGAACCTCAGTTTGACCCTCAGTTTGAACCTCAGCCTGAACCTCAGTTTGAACCTCAGTTTGAACCTCAGTTTGACCCTCAGTTTGAACCTCAGCCTGACCCTCAGTTTGAACCTCAGCCTGAACCTCAGTTTGAACCTCAGCCTGAACCTCAGCCTGAACCTCAGTTTGAACCTCGGTTTGAACCTCAGCCTGAACCTCAGTTTGAACCTCAGTTTGAACCTCAGCCTGAACCTCAGTTTGACCCTCAGTTTGAACCTCAGCCTGAACCTCAGTTTGAACCTCAGTTTGAACCTCAGTTTGACCCTCAGTTTGAACCTCAGCCTGACCCTCAGTTTGAACCTCAGCCTGAACCTCAGTTTGAACCTCGGCCTGAACCTCAGCCTGAACCTCAGTTTGAACCTCAGCCTGAACCTCAGTTTGAACCTCAGTTTGAACCTCAGTTTGACCCTCAGTTTGAACCTCAGCCTGAACCTCAGTTTGAACCTCAGTTTGAACCTCAGTTTGACCCTCACAGCTCTGCAGTAGGTCAGAGGCAGCTGCTCCATACAGAGGAAGGTCAGTGATAACTGCTGAGAGAGATGTTGAGAGATTATTTAAAGGTCCAGTGTGTAGAATTTAGTTGCATTTAGTGGTCCAATCACTGCATTGTAATCTCCTCACATCACCCTCACCTTCCTAATGTAAAGGAGAAACAACACTTTAAGGACCCTGTTTAGAGTCAGTATTTAGTTTGTCTGTTCTGGACTACTGTATAAATAAGGTGTTTCAACATGGCGGCCTCCATGAAAGGGGACCCTCTCCCACTGTAGATATAAAAGGATATTTTTTAAGTAACAAACATAAAAAGATTCTTATTTTCAGGTGATTATACATGCATCAAAACATAGTTATGAATATTATATTCCATGTTTGCCTTATTCTGAAAATAGAGGCCCCAAATCTTACACACTGTACCTTTAAGAAAACCTTTGTCATTCATTATTTATTACTTTCTTTGTATTTATTCATTTCATTGTTCTTTATTCTTTATTTTTTCTATTTCTTTGTTTGTTTGTTTTTCATTTCTTCATCATTCATTCATTCATTCGCTCGTTCATTCGTTCATTTATTCCTTCGTTTGTTCATTCGTTCATTCATTCATTTTCTTTTTCCCTTTTTTTTCATTTTTACATTCTATCGTTCTTTTTTCTCATTTTTTCATTCTATTGTTCTTTTTTCCTTTTTTATTCTATCATTCTTTTTCTGTCTTCTTTTCATTCTGTCGTTCTTTTTTCTCATTTTTATTTTCTTTTTTCCGTTTTTTTTATTCTATCGTTCTTTTTTTTCTTTTGTCGTTTTTTTGTTGTTTTTTTTCCCTTCTTTTTCCACTCCTTTTTTCTTTCTTTGTTTTCTTCGGACAGCTGTGGCTCGGAGGTACAGCGGGTCTCGACTAATCAGATGATGATTCCTGGCTCCAGCAGTCTGCATGTCGAAGTGGGCAAGATACTGAAAACAAACTGCTCCCTGCAAAATGAGAAAAAAAGGAACGATAGAACAAAAAAGAGGGAAAGAACGACAGCATGAAACATGAGAAAAAAGAGGTAAAAAGAATGATAGAATGAAAAAAGAACAGAATGAAAAAGATAAAAAAAGAGGAAAAAAGAATGATAGAACAAAAAAGAGGGAAAGAAAGACCGACAGCATGAAAAGATGAGAAAAAAGAAGACAAAAAAGAACAGAATGAAAAAAATGAGAAAAAAGAAAATAAAGAACGACAGAGAAAACAGGAAAAAGAGAACAGAATGAAAAAAAAAGAACGATAGAATAAAAAAGAGAAAAAAGAAGAAAGAGGAAAAAAGAACGACAGAATGAAAAAAGAAAAAAGAACATTTACTTGTTTCCCTTTTATCCAAAGCGACTTGCAGGGAGCAGTTTGAGGTTCAGCATTTCGCCCAAGTGCACTTCAACATGCAGCCTGGAGGAGCCGGGGATCGAACCGCCGATCAGCTGAATAGTGGACAAGGCACTCTACCGCTGAGCCACAGCCATCGGAACAAAACATAAAGAGAAAACAGGAGTGAAAAAAACAAAAGAAGAAGCTAAAAACAAAAAAACAAAAATAAGAACGGCAGAGTAGTTTCTTTTTTTTTTTTTTTTTAAATTCTCTTATAAACTCTTAGAAATGGTCGAAACAGCAGCAGGTTCATGTCTGTCTTTTGTAGTCCTGTTCTCATCTGTAGGCGGCATGACACAAAATCAGAGTATAAATATAATAAAATCAGAATATAAATATAAAAACATCAGAATATAAATATAATGAAATCAGAATATAAATATAATAAAATCAGAGCATAAATATAATAAAATCAGAATATAAATCAAATCAGCGTATAAATATAAATATAATAAGAATATAAATATAAAAACATCAGAATATAAATATAATAAGAGTATAAATATAATAAAATCAGAATATAAATAAACTCAGAGTATAAATACAATAAAATAAGAATATAAATACAATAAAATCAGAGTATAATTATAATAAAATCAGAATATAAATAAAATCAGAGTATAAATATAATCAAATCAGAATATAAATAAAATCAGCGTATAAATATAAATATAATAAGAATATAAATATAAAAACATCAGAATATAAATATAATAAGAGTATAAATATAATAAAATCAGAATAGGCGTTTTCGTGGTTCTTTTGGGTCAAAATAAAATAAATGTATCGCGATCATTAACCAGACTGCAGAGTTGTGTTGTGGCTATTGCTACTGAATATTTCTGCTTCTTTTCTGAGAAATGAGTGAAAGTCAGGTTGTTTATGTAGCAGGTTAAAGAATCAGAGTTTTCTTTCATTAGGCCTGAACATTAAATCAAAGAAAAGTTCCTGAACATGAACCGTTATTTCACGATGCAGAGTCGCACATGATGTCATAACTGTCTCAGCACATCTCAGCCGGGTATTAATCGATCAACACATCACACATCAACACCAGATCTTGACGGAAAATACACATTTTATTCAGAAGACAAGTGACAGTGACATTTTGTTCACGTCAGCTTTAACCAAACACTATGAACTCTTTTAGAAAAGTAACTGCAGCTTTAAGGAAGGACGATCTTCATTAACCTTAAATCACTTCAGGAAGTTTTGGTGGAATCTGAAGTCTACAGGAAGTTCATTCATTTTACAATGAAACAAAATAAAGTAAAAAAAAAGAGCACTTTAACCTTAGTGTCTCAATACTTACTTGAAAATATAACTTAAACAACAATAAACAAGTATAGACAATACTCATTACATACACTCAAACACACTGACGAGGACTAGATCCATTGTCTATGTTTGAATACGCAGTGTCATTTGTGTTTGTTGGCAGGTCGCACACTTCCCATTGACTGATCTAGCTTATCTGCGTTTACTCATCAGAACAGCTGAAGTATGAGCGATCACTCTCATACTGGTGGAGAACCGACTGAAGGTAGCACCGAGAATGCTACTTTGTTACCAGTAACGTAGCTCATGTCCCAAGTTTCTATCGTAGAAGATAATGAAACACGTAGGGTCACTTTTCTTCGTTGGGCGGTGGTACTTTTTAGCTTTGTTGACACACTAACTGCTCCAGTTTCAACAGCAGTTTTCACTTTTTGGTAAGTCAAATAAAAATAAAAAAACACAAACTGTGATTTGGCACTTCAACAACGCAACACAACATTAACAACATTATGGAGACGAAGTTGCAGATGAGTTCAGTTTGTTTTTAGCGGAGGCCGTCTTGCTAAAGCTAGATTCACATTCTACATGAAGACTGCTCCTCCATCATTTGTCCGTCCTGTTAGTCTGGTGACGAGATAAAGTCAAGATTGTGTTTACAGCTGGGTATAGAACCAATGACGTTCGTAACACTGAGAACTCAAAGGTGCTAAATGACCAGATTCTTAGCATCCCTTCATTTATTTAAGTTCTTGTACGGCAGCTTTGTTGTTAAATTACCATTTATTTTGGTATTTGCGCTGAGATTCAAGTATTGTCTCGTTATCAATATGAAAAAAACAACAACTTCCTGATACGCAGCGATAAGAGTCTTTAGAACGTGAGCGAATGTTTCAGATTATTCTGCCGTACACGCTGCAACAACAAAGATTTTCTGGTGACAGCCAGTGGAGTCTTTTTGAATCAAGTATGCGAATAATAACACTGGTGTCGCAGCTGCTTGTCTACACGTACACAAGCATATCACGACCCTTAGCTAGCAGTTAGTGAGCATCGTCATTCCCGTGATAACTGACCCGCGCTAAGTCCCGCCCCTTTTTGCTCTGTGCTCCAATCACAGTTGAGCAATCCTCTGTCAAAACATCAGTCAACTTCTCTTCCCTTCCCATATGTAGATACGATGTGTGCCAACTTCATGAAACTACAACATTTTAAAGATGGTTTGAAGATAAGCAACATAAAGCTAGCATGTAGCATATCTAAGTACTGGAAAGAAGGAAGTTGACAGAGGTCCAAACAGAGGCTTGCTCAACTGTGATTGGACCACAGAGCACAAAGAAGGGTCATTTCCTGTATTGCGTGAGCTGCTATCACCTCTCGAGCTGTTTGGTCCGTTAGCTTGTTAGCTGAACATAAAGACCAGAAAACCGCCCATGAGTTCTACAAAACCACAGGTTGGATTTACTGGCACACCTGGAAACTTTTTTACACCTTAAACTGAAACAACAACAACAACAACAGTCTAACAGTAACAGTGGTTAGAGTCAAACACCTCGTTTTCCTGACAGTCAGTTGGAGTTTATAGATTATTCTACATGTTATTATTAACATGAAGATTAACTGCATCATTACAGTTTTGTGGACGAGGTGATCCTACCGTTGTAAACACAATAACCTCTTCCTGAGTCTGCAGGAGAGAGCAGACAAAATTGTTTCTGATGTTCAAGTTCTCTCGTACAGAAAGTCAGGATGGACGCCGTTTAAACTCGGCTCAGTAATCTCTGCCGTCGTCACTCGTCCCGTCCCGCTTCTACTATCCTGTACCGCTGTCGGCAGGACGAAGGCAGCGCCACGGGCCACGCGAAAATGACGGGAACCGTCGTCTGAACGTTCCTCTCCAGGAAACCGAAGATGGGGTTCCACCACGTCCTCGATAGGTAGTTGTTGGGAGCTTGACGCAGCGCCTGAGCAGAAATATACGAAAGAAATTAAAAGTGATTCATTGTTTTAGTCAAAATCTTTCAAATGACGACGACACATTTGAAAGTGTAATCTGTAACGAGTCCTACAGATTACAGAAAATGATTGATTACTGATCATTTAATCGGTCATGACAGTGTGTGCCGTTGCGAGCTCTCACATGTGTGTTGGCCATGGTGTGGTACCACCAGAAGGTCCTGGTGGTGGCGAAGTATCCGATGACCACGTCGATGCTGTAGTGCTCGTGAGCGATCAGGATGCAGATGACTCCCGAGGCGCTGAGCAGCCAGCAGAACCAGTGATACCACCACATCCACCGAGGAGAGTCTGAACACAACACAAGACTTTTATTCGTGTGTTCACTTGAATTCTAAAAGTTCAGAGTTCAGAGATCATTCATGAACTCACACTCTTTGATGAAGAGGTAGGACAGCGTCAACATGACCGTGTGACCGCTGTACAGGAAGTCGCCACACATCAGGTGAGAGCCGGTCAGAGACAAACCTGAACACAACAAACAGACACAGGTGTTAGATACTGCCCCCTGCAGGTGGAGGGCGAGCTTTGACGGTTTTAATGTTGTTTAAGTAAAATAAAAAAAATCATTCTCTGTTGATCTAAAAGTGATTTAATTCAAATCAAAGAGACTTAAAGAAACTTTACAAAACCTCTTACTTCCTACCATTAGGGTGGCAAAATTCTGGGAATTTTCAAAGTTGGAAACTTTCCATGGGAATTAACGGGTATAAACCGTGAATTTACAGGATTGAAGGTTGGCCTTTAATTTAAAGAACTTTAAGTCCGTGTAAAGTCAGAATAAATATGAGGTCTGAGTTTGTCAGACTAAAGGAGAACGTGTTATTAACCACCCAGCCAAATTTGAATGATTAAAAATATCGACAACTTTATGAAATCAGGTGTCAAAATCAGGTAAAAATGAATTCTGTGGGGGGCGTGTCCTCTGGAAGCCACGCCCGCTCGTGGGAGCATCATTGCCTCAGCGTGTCATCATTTTATGACCATTTATGAGGCTAACTTGTCATGATGCTAGCTTACCCACAATTTGGAATATTTCCCCTTATCTTTCTCTCTAACTATTCACCGCACATTTGTACATCTTTAACTGAACATTTACATTTTTCTGAAGTCAGCTCAGCAGGATTTTCTGCTTTCATTCTATAAAATGTTGTTAAATCAAAGTTGTGTTAAAAAGGTCAAAGTTCAGCGTTACCTCCTCCTGAGATCAGCCTCAGAATCCTCCAGATTTTCCCAGTCGAGTCATTGTACAGCTGCAAACAGACGAAAGAACATTTACTGATGATGATGATGATGATGATGAAGACAGAGCGTGCGGTGAACAGGTAGACGTAGCGTTAGCGTACCTTTGGAGCGCAGACCATGTGTTTTCCAGGCACCGGCAGCGTGGTGATGTACATGGTGACGCAGCGATACATGTAGAGAGTCCCGATCAGGAAGAAACAGCGACGGCCCACGATAGCTCTGAACAAACAGAACAAGTTTAATACGTGTTACATACGTGTCCGTGTTTCACAGCTCTAACGTGCTCAGCTGATGGTCGTACCTGTGTTTGAGGAAGATCCACTGGACGAGCCACAGTCCGACCAGGATCAGCCCGTTGACCTCGGTGACGGTGAACGCCCACGGCACTCGGTCCATGTAGTCGAAGAACTTGTCGGGCAGCGGCGGGCTCACAGACTTGTCCGGCACCCTCTCGTGGACGATGGTGATGACGACGGTGGTGAAGACGAGGTTGAACAGGGCGTAGAGGAAGGCCACGCCCGTCTTCCACCACTCCTTGGGGAGGTGGTTCGCCCGTTCCTCCGGCACGGTGATCTTCACATAGTCGCAGTGTTTCCTCAGCCCGCTGCTCAGAGAGTGGATCAGCTGGTTCTGTTTGAATATGCTGCTCAGTTTGCCGCCCTCCTGATGCTTTTTGCCGCCGTGTGCATCAGCGGTGGGCGACGGCAACGAGGTGAGGCGGGTTGGGTTACCGTTAGCAACCCTTGAAGGATGAGGAGATGAAGGGGGGTTCACTGTGGTCACGTTAACCTCAACATGGGGACGGACGTCGTCATTGTCCTGGATCAGTTCTGATGCTGCCATTGATCGGCCTGTTGGGTTGATTCTTTGGCCAATGAAGAGGAGTTTCTCTGATTCGTCAGCCAATCACAGTCTTTGTAACGTGTCAGCTGACCAATAAACGTAAGCTTAAGACGCTGTAGCAGATTTAAGTTTCATAAATATTCCTCACTGACCACTGATCAATAATCCTGTATCAGCGATCGATCTTTGGTTGGACGGAGTCCACGATCATTGATTGGTTCTGTCAACAGTGAAGTCACACAGAGGAAGGTGATTGGTCAATCAGGTCTGGATGATTCACAAACCTAAAAACAACGAAAAACATGTTTTTTACTTTTCAGGGACAAGTCAAAGATTTCATTTGTTTGTTTTTGTCTTTTCTGCTTTTTGTTCACTCGACAACAAACAAAAACTAGAACATGTGAAAAACAACAAAATATGAAATGAGCTGAAAAACTACTAAAGTTTAAAGTCTGAATGAAGTTTGTAGCTGAAAGTATGACGGAGCAGCGAAAGTTGAAAGTTTGTTCCATTCATTTTAATGGAAAAATCTGAACGTGGAAATAGTTGAATATTTTAAAAAGTATGAAAGGTACAAATTAGTAAAATACACACTATAATGTGCCGAATGAGCTGAACGTTGTGATATTTGAATGTTTTCTGTAGGACAAAGTATGTCGGAGGAGTTAGGTGACAAAAACTGAGGTGCAAGAATAAAAATAAAGATTTGAAGAACAGCAGCAGCTGTATATTTACATTCTACTAATTTCAATGTGACGTTTCAACTCAAGATTTAATTCTTATTTTTAGATTTGATTTATTCACATATTTTTAACTCTTTAACACTCATCAAGCTGTGCGACCCACAAGAGACACATTAAACACAAAGGTCAAAAGTATCGCAGAAGATCCTACATTTCCCATAATGCAACTAGATAGCGTCTTTACATTAGAAGACATCATTTTCTGACTAATTATAAACGATTATTTTAATATAAAATAAATTATATTAATCAACAGTGAAAAGACTCATTAGTTTCAGGCCTACGTCAAAATAAACGAAGGTGTGACTGCCAAAGATCCAACAAGAAATACTGGTTTAGAAAAAGATTAGAAAGTTGATTCTCTCACACACACACACACACACACACACACACACACACACACACACACACACACACACACACACACACACAGAGCAAACAGGTTGTTGAAGGTGGGAATGACAAAGTCTGAGAATGGACAGAAGAAACTGTGTGAGAGGACGAGTGTGTGTGAGAGGAGGAGACGAGGAGGAAGAGGAGGACAAGAAAGAAGAGGAGGAGGAAGAGTGGAAATATCCGATGAAATTCGAGCAGCAGTCACAGACCATGTTCTTGTCCATGGACTGACAATGAGGGAAGCAGGACTTAGAGTGTGTGTCCACCACAGTGAGGACATTCAGAGAACAGGTTCAGTATACTACTGTAATTTACTGTACTACACTACATGCAGCTGTTTCAATACACATTTGTAAAGTTCATCACTGTGTGTATTGTACTGCACGAATATCTACTTTTTGTAGAACTGCAACAAACAGATAGTCTGGCCCTGAACATTGTGCTTTCCATTTGTTTACAGACTGACTGCTCGATAGATTCTGTCTGGCTGCAGGTTCATATGAACAAAGAAGAAGAATTACAGTATCACAGAGACAGAGGACGAGTTATAAAAAAAATATGAAAAAAAATATGAAATTTGTTCTGAGATTAAAAATATACTTCTCCCTGAGAACTATATGTTTGAACAATGTGTTTCTATTGTTTGGTGTATTGTTTACTGACTGCTTCATAGTGTCAGTCATTCTGATCGCTTTGTTTCTGATCTGAGAGCAGTGTTTGGTTTATGAGCACTGGTAAATCTGCTCTGAGGTGAAAGTTTGATTTTACAAGAGGAGTCAGAGGTTTTGTAAATAGTGCCTGAAGACGAGGTTTGTGTTTAATGTTTTCAGAAAATGGAGCAAGGTTTCAGAAACTGTGTTTTACAAACTGAGAAAAACTGTAATTAATTAATTAATTAACTCCTGTTGATCTACACTGACCTGTGATCAGGTGAATGGTGTCTCTGTCATTCGTACGTCTGTTCTCACACTATGTAACTTTGGGCTCCGGGTCGGGAGAAGTACGTAACGCTTTACGGCACTAAGTCACACACCACCAACTATTTCACTGATTTCTGTTAGCTGCTGTTAGCTCATGTTAGCTCAGTTTGTTAGCTGTGCTGCCTGCACTGTGAGCTCAGAGCACCGGGGGGAGTGTTATCACAGCGATACGTGGCCGTTCTAGTCAATGTTTCAAACCCCACCGGTTCCGCCGCGGTCCGGTTCAGAAGTGTCCCAGAAGCGGGCCTCCCCGAGCAGCCCGCGTCAATTTAACACAGAGCACCTCGAGCTGACAGGAAGCCAGACACAGACACAGCAGTGGATTTTCAAAATAAAACACCTCATGCAAACTGCCGGTCGTAAAAACAGACAAAAGAGAAACAAATGAAGTACGTAGCATATTTCCACATGTAGAAGCTTATTTAGAAGAACATGAACCAGGAAAATGACCAAATCTGAGCAAGTGAACAAAGTCTGGAGGGATAGACGCTTCTGAAACGCTCCCGGGGGGTTTGAAGTCGATGCAGGACGGAACAAAACATGACGTGCCTGGTGAGGTTTCAGGGTCAGAGTTTGTACCACTGGGAGGAAGAAGAAGAAGAAGAAGAAGAAGAAGAAGAAGGAGAAGAAGAAGAAGGAGAAGAAGAAGAAGAAGAAGGAGAAGGAGAAGAGGTTTACAGGCTCAGGAGAGTGCTGCTGGGTGTTCTGTCAGAACAGGAGCTGGGTGCAGAGACATAAAGTTTGTGAATAAACAGATCGGTCAGGTTAAATCTGGGTGAGTCATCTCTCTCTCTCCTGCTAAATACCTCCTCTGCCTGCTGCCTCTCAACAACATTTCACACTCAAGTGAATGTGTGCTGATCTGCACACGTGTGTGTGTGTGTGTTGCACAAAACACACGAGTCAAACACGGAAAGTTTGACTTGTTATCCTGATGAAAATAAACACGTTTCTGTACTTTAAGGGAGAAAACAGACGGGAAACAGTCCAACTAACTGTGGTTGTTCCTAAATATTCTGAAAGTTTCACGTATCAACTGGAATAAAAAATGAAATCTAAAACTTTAGCCGCTAAAATAACACTTCAGTTGTTTTTGAGTGTTTTCTGTCTCCTGAACGTTTGTGATGTCACTTCCTGTTTACAGAGACACTGACTCTAACGAAGTTAAGAGACCATGAGAATTCAATTTCCTACTAATTGGAGCTGATTCACCGACACAAGACGGACGGACGGGGAAACAAACTGTTCACCTCGTCTGACAAACACCACCATATAAAAACAGGACACACACATCCTGTAAGTTTATGTTAAACACACACACACACACACACACACACACACACAAACTCCAGCTCTGATAAATCTGTACAGAACATTTCATATTCCAGCCGAGCAGGTCGGCATGCAAACATTAACGTCTTCTTCACTGAACCTGAGCTAACACGTGATATCATGTCGATACGATCCGAGATATTTCATCTCACTACACGAGTTAAAAACGGTGAAATCAATTCCAGACTGTGAACAAAGCTTCAGTAACTGTTGACGAGAACGTTTTCAGGCCCAGCAGTCAGCAGCTTCTATGGACATAATGGCAGAGGAGAAGAGAGCGAAGAGGACGCTGACGGAGGAAGCTAAGAAGAGAAAAGGAGAGAGTGAGCGAGCAAGAAGCCGCCGGACAAGAGTAAATCTGGGACTGACTTTTAGTGGTTGGTGAGAGCTTGGTGAAATAAAAGGCTGAAAGACAGACGCCGAGCTGGGCTGACTGCTGTTGGACTAGTCAGTAATATTAGCTGGCTGCTATGTCTGCTGTTGGTGACCTTGTTGATCATGAGTAATGTAATCAGAACAAATACTCGAGTACAGCTGAACATAGTTACCACAAACACTGATTCACAGAGATGATGGTTTAAACATTAAGCTTCAGGAGGAAGCAGGAAGTCAGACCATATATGGACTGACACATTGTTAGTTTGATCATATATAAACATTAAAGCAGCATATCAGGATATTTATACATTTTTAAATGACTTGAACGATGAATGGATTATTAAAGATTCATTTGGTTTTTCTGTTTTTTGTTCTTGAACTAAATGAAACGTTTTAGTGATCAGCTGACAGGAAATGGTCGTAACTTTAAATAAAAGGTAGAAAACAAAGTTAGTCGGTTAATCGAGTTTTTCTGACACAGGCTACATGAAAACTTTAAACTTGTGACCAAAGCGAGCTGCAAACTTTTAGTCCACGTCCTTCATGTCGACGCAAACAGGAAACACACCTGTGTGACGGCGCGCGAGGCACGTCTCTCACGTCAAACAGGTAAAAAAACAAACTCGACAAAGTTTCCTCAAAGCAGACAAACTCACCGTGAACTTCACAGCTCTACTCCAAACTTCTTCTCCTCCACATAAACTTCTCCTCCTCGCGACCTCCTGGTTAACTGTGATGGAGCAAGCGCGCCTCCGGATTCTCCGTGTGAACGCGAGCACGCGGCCCGTCCCACCTCGTCATCGCCCCCCCCCCCCGCAGGTTCCGCCCTGCTTGACTCACATCCGAAGATGACGTCGATGACTCACCTGAGTTTCGGCAGCATTCGGGATTTTCCGTGAAATGGAAGTGAAGATGACAGAAATCAGTTTTTATTCACTTTGTGACACAATAAAATCAAAACCTTCAGTCTCACTGATGTAATGAAGAACTTCAGGAAAAGAACCACTTAAAGGTCCAGTGAGTCATTATTATGACTACGTCCAGGTTTTAGACAGTCTGCGGGGACGTCACGGAGACTACGTCCAGGTTTTAGGCAGTCTGCGGGGACGTCACGGAGACTACGTCCAGGTTTTAGACAGTCTGCGGGGACGTCACGGAGACTACGTCCAGGTTTTAGGCAGACTGTGGGGACGTCACGGGGACTACGTCCAGGTTTTAGACAGTCTGTGGGGACGTCACGGAGACTACGTCCAGGTTTTAGACAGTCTGCGGGGACGTCACGGAGACTACGTCCAGGTTTTAGGCAGTCTGCGGGGACGTCACGGAGACTATGTTCAGGTCTTAGGCAGTCTGCGGGGACGTCACGGAGACTACGTCCAGGTTTTAGACAGTCTGCGGGGACGTCACGGAGACTACGTCCAGGTTTTAGACAGTCTGCGGGGACGTCACGTAGACTACGTCCAGGTTTTAGACAGTCTGCGGGGACGTCACGGAGACTACGTCCAGGTTTTAGACAGCCTGCGGGGGCGTCACGGAGACTACGTCCAGGTTTTAGACAGTCTGCGGGGAAGTCACGGAGACTACGTTCAGGTCTTAGGCAGTCTGCGGGGACGTCACGGAGACTACGTCCAGGTTTTAGACAGTCTGCGGGGACGTCACGTAGACTACGTCCAGGTTTTAGACAGTCTGCGGGGACGTCACGGAGACTACGTCCAGGTTTTAGACAGCCTGCGGGGGCGTCACGGAGACTACGTCCAGGTTTTAGACAGTCTGCGGGGAAGTCACGGAGACTACGTTCAGGTCTTAGGCAGTCTGCGGGGACGTCACGGAGACTACGTCCAGGTTTTAGACAGTCTGCGGGGACGTCACGGAGACTACGTCCAGGTTTTAGACAGTCTGCGGGGACGTCACGGAGACTACGTCCAGGTTTTAGACAGTCTGCAGGGACGTCACGGAGACTACGTCCAGGTTTTAGACAGTCTGCGGGGACGTCACAGAGACTACGTCCAGGTTTTAGACAGTCTGCAGGGACGTCACGGAGACTACGTCCAGGTCTTCCTCCTAAATTTGAGATTTTAAGTCCTAAAAAATGAATCAAAAATGGGATTCATCCAGAAGAAATATGTAAATAAATCTAACTTACCTCAGCGGCTGCAGATTGTATTGTGAGAATTTGAACTTCAGTATTTCTAAAATATGGAGTATGAATTCTTTTCAGACTCATCATTAAAAAATTTACATATCACAAGCAAACTTTGGATTATTTGCACATTGAAGACTTAAAATATACTTAAACTTATAAATGAAGTAAACCATCCGATGATCACGTGTGTTGTTTCTAACATGTTTAGAGACGACGTGACGTGAAGGGAGGGACGGAGGAGGGAAGGTCTGTGGCTGGAGTTGTAATTTCTTCCAGCAGAGGGAGCACACACACCTCAAACACACACACACACACACACACACACACTGAAGAGGTTTTTATGTTCCCTCCTAACCGTAACTTGTAAAATAGATAAATGAATGTAAAGTATCAGAAAAATACTGTATAAATTGTGACGATCTGTGTCTATATATATATAGACAATACATTGTCTAATGGGTGACCAACATAACTTGACACGCATGTTGGAGGTTCTGCCTTGTATGTTGTTTATATGTGGTACATGGAAAAGCACATATTATTACTTCCATGTACTGCAATATACATGAATTTAAAGTATAGTAGTAGCAATAATGTTTAAATAAAAGTGATACAGAATATATAAACGCGAGCGTTGTTCTGGATTTTAAAGAGGAGGTGTTTGACCTTTGACCTGCAGCCAGCTGAGATGGAAGCAGACAGCTGACAGAGTTTGTGTCTCAGCCGAAGACTCAGTCTGAACTTTCTGCTTCTGACCAGCCGGCCGACAACATCTGACGTCTAACATGGACAACGCCGACGACGTGTTTAATCCCAGGTACGACCTGCAAACCTGTTTGTCATCTACGCTTCGTGTTTCTACAGACTCATTCAGACACGTTTAAAGTGTGTCGTAGCTGTAAATAAAGGTTATATGGAGGTTCAGACTCCCTGCAGACGACACTGAAAGGATAAATCAGGAGCTCAGAGTGTTTGTGGTTCAGATTTTTGCATTAAATCAGATTATTCAGATTATGTAACACGTTTCTTTCTATGTTGCAATTATTCAGTTTCTTATTCATCTCCAGAGAAGTTGCCTCAGTTTTTGGGTCTTTTTCAAATAAATATTTGTTGATTATTTTATAACTTTATTGGGGCTGACCCTTTATTGTGTTATTGTGTTAGTGTATTATTTATTAAGTTACTTTTCAGATTTATCAGTTTATAAAATATGCTTTAAATGAAGCTTCCCAACAGTATAAACAGACGTTACATTCAGACTGAGCTTCGACAGTAATGCATCAGGAATATAACAATAATAATAATAATAATGATGATAATAATAATAATGATAAATACTTTAAAAAGAAGCATTTTGCTTAATGGGTACATCTACTTTTGATACCTTAAGTACATTTTCTGATTTTAGTTTAGTTTAACTTCAGTTTTGCACTCAGGACTTTCACATGTGACACACACAGTAACAGTATTTATATACATATATATATATGTGTGTGTGTATGAATGTATGTATATTGAAGTGAAGGATTATTCCTCACTGTTGCCATTTGACTCGTACCAGCTCACGTTATTTATAGTATGAAGTCTGACGGCAGCTGTTGTTTCTCTCTCTGCATTTCGTTGATTTAGCAGCAGCTGCACGTGTGTGTGTGTGCGTGTGTGCATGTGTGTGTGTGTGAATTACATTGTGAGGACATACAGTGTATCTGTTCACACACTCGCGTTGTGGGGACTCAGCTACCATTTGGGGACCAGCGATATAATTTAGGATCAATGCATCAGTGTGAAGATTAACTTTATTATTGTGCGATTTTTGGTAAATTAATGTGGAGTGAGTCTGTAACCATAAAGAAACCACAATCGTCCACGAGGGTATAAAGTGTTTACACGCTAACTCTGAAAGACAATGAACAGAACAGAGCAAACAATAATATGGAACACGTTTACTTCATGTGCCATCGTCGTTCAGGGGATTTTCCCTTTGATAACAAACTTGTGTAGATAAGTGTGTTATCGTCAGCTGAGCGCGTTTGTGTATTTAACGAGCTGACGGAGCGCACTGGTAGCCGTCTGCTTGTCACTATGCAAATAGGCTGGTTTCAGTGTATGTGCAGTACTTTGATGGTATTAATATATTCCTTCATCACATGTGTCAAAACTTCAATGACGGCTCTTTCTATGCTTTCATGTCTCAGTTCACTTCTCTCGTTTGTTGTTACCTCACCTGTTAACTTACCTGTGAGCTGTGTTAACGACTTTATAACGTTACTTTCTTTAATCTGACAAAATTAATCCTAAAAACTTCATTTTGCAGAGCAGTCTTAACATTTCAAGCTTTTTTTAATTTAAATCAACTCGTTTAAAAATGTTTAGAAACACGTGAGATAAGGCAAGATTCAGAGAAAAATAGATTTTAGAAAATTCTTGATACAGGTTGAAATATTCCTGTTACACGAGCTTACACAAGCTTTTATAAGGTAATAAAACAGTTGTAATTTAGTTGTTACTTTCCTCCTGCTAATTATCTTTGTGTCCTTTTAAGAAAAAACACCATCTAACCTGTGAAACAGAAGAATAAAACTTTAAGAGAGTTAATATTGTCAGAAAAGTGTTGAAATTATGAGACATGTTTTAATTTTAATGAATAAACTGAGACAGCTCTTTGTTTGGAAGTATACAGGCCGACAGGTGTGTGTGTGTGTGTGTGTGTGTGTGTGCTTTAATCCACCTGTCAGTCAGGTGTAAGACAGGAAGTGCTTTGAAGCTGATTGAGACAAAAGGATTCATTTCATTTCTGTTTTGATACAGAAATGAAATCACAAACAAACTTCCCCATATCAATTATTTCTGACATTTCACTCTCTTGACAACGACAAAAACGTTTACATCCTTCCTTATAGATATCATCTATATAAACGTTTGATTGGCGTGTTGATGACATCACTGCTTCTCTGATTTGCATACTGTCAGTCGGCAGGCGCTTTTAGCCACGCCCACTAAAAGTGTCACTGAAGTCATTTTAACTCTTTAATTTACATTTTAAACTTTTTGGCATGAGAGATATCGTGACGTCTTTTCTTGCTTCTTTATGTCACAAACACTTTTTAATTTGAGACAAAATATCTGTTGAGACTTTATCTGAACTCTTCTTATTTGACTTGAGACTCAACCTGAAATTATTATTTGTGACTTGAATTTAATTTTCCCACCTACAAAACCTCGGTCAACTTCTTCCTTTCCTGTATCGATGCATGCTACAGGGTTAGGAAGGGTCAACTGAGCTGAGATGTGGCTTGAAGCAAAGGTTTGTCAGACACAGATCACTGTTTTGGGGGAAAAATTTTATTTAAACTTTATGTATTTTTTATGTTTCATATAAGAAATAGTTTTTCTGTCTCTCAGACTGGCAGCCGCTCTAATGAAGCTCAATCCGGAGGATGGCGAACAGATCGTGGAGTATTTTAAAACTCACGCCCTGCTGACGAGAGAGAAAGCATGTAAGAGCAAATACATGCGCATGTGTTGCATTAAACATTACATGACCATGTTACAAGACCACTAAATGAATGATCAATAAACAATAAACTCTCCTGTGAATGTAGGATTGATCAAGACCTGTTTTTTTTATTCAAGTCAACAGATTAACTGCAGGAAACACTGAGATACAAAAACAACAAAGAATTATCAATATTTTCTTTGTTTCTGTCTTTAAAGGTCCAGTGTGTGGCTCTACTTACAGATTTAAATATTCATAATAAGCCTTCTATATCTTTTATGTAGTCCATAATGTTGGGTTTTTTTTGCATGTCTAATAGACACCGTCGTATATCCTTCATACTGGGAAGGAGAAGGTGAGGCGAGGGGGTTACAATCAATAACTACACATGTACATGCCATTAAATCCTACACACTCCTGGACCTTTAATCTAAAGCTCATGTGCCTGTACTTAAAGAAACATGGTGTGGCAGAACAGGAACATTCACGCAGGTAATGGCGCCCCCTCGTGGATGAGTTGAAATGTTTGTATGTGTTTGTTTTTAGTGCTGCAGGCGTCCGTCAGAGATCAGAAGAAACTGCTGGTGGAAAACGGCAAACTGAAGAAAGACATCGAGCAGCTCAAAGCTCAGCTGCAAGAAAAACAGAGGAGACGCACCGGTAAACCCAGACAGCCGTTTAAAGACTAAATGTCCTCACTTTGCTCAACGGTCCTCTTTTTGAATATTTGAAACCTGGTCCTCACAATGATAGAAAGACAAACACACACACACACACACACACACACACACACACACACACACAACTGGAGATGATTATTTTAATTTAATAAAAACTTTATGAAGTCAAAACCTTTTAAAGATTTGTTCTAAAGATAAAATAAATGAAAATAATAAATTAAATTGCCTCATTGCTCTCTTTCAGCGAAGGCTTTGCTCGCCCCGCCTCCTCCAACATTAAGCCCCGCCCCCACCACATCTGTCAATCAACCTCCCTCACCTGCTGGAGCAGCAGCTGCTCCTACAGATCCTCCTCCTCCCTCCTCACACGACCAGAGAGAGAGACAGAACAGAAGGAGGCGAGGAGAGAAGAAAGGTGAGATGACAAAGGAAAGAAATGAGGAAAGGAATGAAGGAAGTTAAAGACTGACTCTCTCTCTCCCTCTTAGCTCGTCCCACCTTAGACTCTCCTACCTTGGGGGCGGAGCCTCGGGTTGACGTGTCAAGACTGGACCTGCGGGTTGGACGGATCCTCAACATCCGGCGCCACCCGCTGGCTGAGGGGCTGTCGGTGCAGGATGTGGACGTGGGAGAGGACGCCCCCCGCGTGGTCGTCAGCAAGCTGGAGGAGAATACTGACTTCGAGGAGGTGACGCAGTTCATTATTTTATAATATAGTCCATATATATATATATACATACATACATATATATATATATACACACAATCATATAAACTTTGTGTCCGATATTTAGCTCCAGGGCAGCCTTGCCGTGTTGCTATGCAACGTCAAAGCCTATAAGATGAAGGGATTGGTCTCTCAGGCCCGCCTCCTATGTTGCGCCGCCTCCAACAACGACGCAGAGCTGTTGGCTCCGCCCACAGGCTCCACCCCAGGAGACAGGGTTACCTTCCTCAACTACCCTGGTAACCATGGTTACGACAATAAAAATAATGACTGAATTAATTAATTAGTTAGCAAATCGTTAATTTTAGCGTGTGTCTTGCAATTTAAAATGGCTGCCATGATACTGGTGGAAGTGGCTTCCAGGTAACCATGAACTCCGCTCTGTGTGTGTCCAGGTGAGCCGGACAAAGAGCTGCAGTCCAAGCAGAAGGTTTGGGAGCTCCTTCAGCCCGACCTGCAGGTGGACAGCAGGGGCGTAGCTAACTATAAAGGCTGCAGGTTTGAGGTGAAGGGGAAGGGGCTATGCAGGGCCCCCTCCCTCACCAACTGCATCATCAGATAGACACAGCGAGGGGCCACGCCATACAGGACCAGAAGACAAGCTGAAGATATCACGATGCTTTTATTGTGAAAAACCTGCTAAACAGCTAGCTAGTACCAGTGCAGTTAGCTTACAAAAGATGTAAACATTTAATTTCAGTTGCATCACTGCTGATTGTTGATTAAAACCTCTTTCACATCTGTTTAATTTATCATCGTCTATTTCATGGTGTTCATGTCGAAGTACTGACTGTGTGTTACACCCCCACCACTATGCCAAGCTAGTGCTATGAGCTAGCATCAGCATCTACCTTCCAGTGAACACTGCCGGACCAGAACAGAACCTCTGAACCAGCAGTGTCCAGTCTAACAGTGAATACAGCAGCCTACCGAGGTGGTTTTCTTGCCGGGTTTGGCTCCTGGCATCCCGGGCTGAGTCAGTTCAGTTAGCTACACGGCTGACCGAGCTAACCACAGTTAGTGCTTAACTAATTAGCAATCTTTACATCAAGTAATGGTAGCTAATACATCATAGCTTTACATCCAAGCTAACTAAGATAGCTAATGTTAGCAGTTAGCTACATTAGCTATATCTCAAAACTAGCTAAATCTACAACATTAGCTTATATTAACCTGGTCCAGTCCGGCTGCTGAGCCCGGTTCTGTCAGCATGCTAACGGCAGATTCAGTTAGCGGAAACTAATTAGTGGTTAGCAGAGACCTCTGTCCGGACTCTCAGAGCTCTGTGATGGTTCCTCGCTGACAGGTGGAGCAGTTGGTCTCTCAGCGGTCGTCCTCTGATCGACGGCCAATCACGGCTGTTGTCCAAGAAGAAGACTCCTCCTCCCACCTCTTCAGCCAGAGCTCTCAGCCAATCACTGGCCTGTGTTAGGTATACTGAACGGTGAAGCCCCGCCTCCTTCAGGCGGTCAGTGTGCGTGAGAACGAGTAAAGTGTGACGACGCCATTCTGGACCGAAGAGAGCCTGAAAACACACAAATCATCTGAAAGATGTCACAGTGTGTGTGTGTGTGTGTGTGTGTGCGTGTGTGTATGCGTACCTCCACACGCTCCTCCAGGTGTGTGTTGCCGTGCGGCAGATCAGCTCTCACAACGAGCACGACCACGTGCACGCCCTCCGGGCAGAGCTCATGCACGCTCATCGGGCCGGGCATCACGGGGGGCGTGTCAACCACTCTCAAGGTGAGGTCAGACTCCGCCCCCTGTCTTCTGAAATACCTTGAGAAATTTCGCGTGCGGCGCCGGCACTCTGTCGTCACGGAGACGCCGTACATGCAGGCGCCTGTTTGGAACTCCTCTCCACCTGTCGTAACCGTGGCGATATTTGAAATGAACTTTCACATGAAGAAGAGTTTCGTGTGTTTGCAGCTGAAATATAAAGATAAACCAGTAAGACACTGACCAATCAGAGCATTCCCCACAGAGCTCCTCCCACTCTGTTTGTCGCCTAGCAACAGCACATTCAGGGCCAGCACGTCCCGCTCGTCGTCGTCATTGCAGCTGGGGAGTCTGAATGGGGCGTTGCCGTAGCGACTGCGTTCCATGCTGAGGGTCATCTCATGACACGAACACGAACACAGTTAGTTATCATAACATTAGAAATATTCCACAGAAAACTTCCAGGTACAATATGTAACTTTGCTTTAACAGTGACCTCTAGTGGTTAAGAACTGACACTGTCTCCTCCGTCACCTGATGAAGCTCACACAGGTTGCCAGGTTGAAGATGAGCTCAACATGTTCGATATCATGAAGCAGCTTCTATGTCGGAATCTGACTGTTTCACAGCGTCACGTTCAGCTTCATAAACTCCTCTGTGCACCTCGGTAAAAAACACGGGAAAGAAATGACCCGGTCAGTCGTCCACACGGACTCTACGGCTCACTTCACTGCCCGGGAAAGCAGCCTCCTTCTCGGGCAGTAAGAGCCGAGTAGGTCCCTCTGTTGTTTACCAATGATGATGATTACGTGACGTGACTTCAACACTTGAACTCAGTGACTTCATAACTTCACACAGCGTGTTGCAGGTTGAGTCTTTGCAAACTTTATGATGAATTTATACATAGAGGAGTCACCGTTGAACTCTGTCCCGGAAAACATCCTCCGCCTCCCGCAATGAGAGCCGGGCAGGTCCGTAACTTTTACAATGTGTTTGTCACAATCTGACGGCGTCTTTTAGGATGTCCAATATTTACCGTGTTTCACCTCGTGTCCGCTCACGGAGCTCCTCAGGTCGGACACAATCTAACGTCCAGTCTGCTGATCCGCTTTGTTTGCTTCCACGGCTGGAGAACGTTTCATATCTGGCAACCCGGAGCTTCACCATGAGCCGTGAATTTCAAAATAAGAAACATACCGACTGTATAATTTATGAAGAAGCTTGTATTTGTTTCCTCAATCTGTGATGACACCGCATATTTATTTATGATTGAACACGGTAAAAATGTGACGTGTTGTTCCTTTGAACAGATTTTTATACATAGAACGTTCAATCAGTGAATTACAAGAATAAAATCATCTGAATTTACAAAAGTGAGTCTTACCTGCTTTAACTCACCAGGAAACACTGACACACACTTCCTGAACTGACACCAGAGACGGTGTGTGTGTGTTCGTGGTTAAAGAATAACCAGTGTGTCGCTCTCTTTAGTGTTTCAGGTCGTAAAACTGACAGACATCCCGTTAACGAAGATTTAAAGGGACACGTCAGAGGGGAAGTATAATGTGTGTGAATATTAAAGAAGTATGTTGTCTGAATGTTAGTTGTTGGTTTGATTAATGTTGTGTATTGATTACTGACGGTGGTCCATCTTCGTTACTCTCTGAACATTTCATCGCGTGGACGTTAAATGTAAAATAAAGAGTGCGTGCTGCAGAGACAAACATCATCATCTGGACTGAAAGATAAAATAATCTGAAGTTTCACTGATGATTATTATGAACACACACACACACACACACACACACACTGTTGATGGCTCAGAGCAGAAAGCTGTTTTAACTTTAACGTTTGAATCACGTTATCAGCAGCAGAACAACACGTGTGTGTGTGTGTGTGTGTGTGTGTGTGTGTGAAACTGTGACATCAAGGAAACGAGGAAACACACACACGGCAAGGTGACGATAATGCAGATAAGTGTGTGTGTGTGTGTGTGTGTGTGTGTGTGACCTGTACTGAGTGGGCAGTGACAGGGAAGCCGGGGAACACGGATGGAAGAGTGACACAAGCATGTAAAAGATAGTGTGTGTGTGTGTGTGTGTGTGTGTTATCTTTATAACAAGCATACCCAAACTGAGGACAGCGATGCCCGACAGCAACCGACCACAAGAGAGGGAACATGTTCACACAGACACATTGTCTGCTGTGTGTGTGTGTGTGTGTGTGTGTCAGCGAGTCTACAAACATCAAAATTTGATTCTCAGTTTATGGAAACGAACAGAATGACTATATATGGTGATGTTTCAGCATGAGCACGTACTGTAAAGTTTTTGTAAATCTACATATGTTTACTAAAGAGGAGCCGACTGTAGCTGCTGTTAGCTAATGTTAGCTCAGTTTGTTAGCCGGGCTGTGAGCTCAGAGCACCGGGGGAGTGTTAGTGTTTGTACCACAGGAGGTTTGGACCACCGGGAAGAAGAAGAAGAAGAAGAAGAAGAAGAAGAAGAGGTTTACAGGCCCAGCAGTCAGCAGCATCTATGGACATAATGGCAGAGGAGAAGAGAGTGAAGAGGACGCTGACGGAGGAAGCTAAGAAGAGAAAAGGAGAGAGTGAGCGAGCAAGAAGCCGCCGGACAAGAGTAAATCTGGGACTGACTTTTAGTGGTTGGTGAGAGCTTGGTGAAATAAAAGGCTGAAAGACAGACGCCGAGCTGGGCTGACTGCTGTTGGACTAGCCAGTAATATTAGCTGGCTGCTGTTGGTTTCACGTTTTAATGAATGTTTTTTACGACAGCATGAAGACAGAAATCAGCGCTTATCCCTCTGACGGACATTTAAATGAGCAAACTCTTTAACTGTGCGGTCATAAATAACTTTTATCTGCACAGATGGAATCACTTCCTCGTGTCTTCACAGCCCGTGGGCTTGTCTTTTCCTCTTTGGTAATCTCATCACCGCCCACCAGCTCTGAGAAAAACATCCACTGCCTGGATCCAGACTCACATGTTAATATGTTACTTCAACATGACCAGAACCAGAACAGAACCTCAGAACCAGCAGTGAGCAGCTCTAACAGGGAGTGCAGCAGCCTTCTGAGGTGGTCTTCTTGCTGGGTTTGGCTCCTGGACTGCTGCTACTGATCAATTTCCATCATAAAGTCTGTAAATCACCTCGGTCGTGTAACGTGTCACCAAAATCAACCAAACATCAAGTTTGACCTCATGAGAACTTTAAAATAACATAAATGATGAAGAGTCAGAAACGTGTTGGATCTAACATGGTTTTAATCATAAACACAGATTATTTGATTTGCATTTAAAATACAGAAACTTCTCAAACTGTTCAACATTCATCCAGAGTACACGGACACATACAGAGAACTCTTTCACAATAAAGCAGTGCAATAAAACAAGATGTGTTTTAACGAGGCGACAGTTCACAAGTTTGACGACGTTAACGAGTTTCTATTGGCGCCAAAACGGGCGTGAGCTCAGGAGAAGAGGCGGGAAGAGTTTCAGTGAACGGACGGTCTCATCCACAAAGTAACCAAAGATCAGCTGTTTTTTTACGGATCAGCTCGTCCCTGATTGGACGAGGACTATCGAGCGCTTTCAAAATAAAACAAATTTCTCTAGGCCAAAACAAATGGACTTCTGTCAGTGCAGTTCTGGACTTCATCATAAATAATCAAAGATTTCTCCCTCATGCGAGTGAACATATATTTTATCTGGTTTTTCAAAATAAAAGCACAACACCCTGCAGGCCATGCATCAGGTTTTCATCCCATCGGTGTAAATGGAGTCAAACCGGATTTCAAAGCGGTTTCCACTCGTCTAGACGCTCGGGAGGAAACTGAAGCACAAAGAGTTTCACGTCCTGCTGAGTGTGTGTGAATGCAGCCCGACAGGAAGCTGATTAGCATGAGATACTGGGAGAGTCTGAAGAGGAGGAGGTCACACAGGTGTGAACAGGTGTGCTTATTCAACACTCCCTCTGGTTGTTTCCGTCTCGCTCTCGTCCGTCTCGGTCTCCGCCTCTCGTTGCCTCCGGGCTCGGTCATTGGCAGAAAGAGGAAGTCTTTCCTTCCAGGTCGTTCTTTAGTTTTTCTGGCACACATGGAGTCTCGTCTTCGCCACCGCCGCCGCCGACTTTGAGGACGACGACAGCAGCGAGGTGTGAGGGGATGCGTGGCGAGACGAGGACGCCGCGAACTTGGACTTCGTCGCTGCCGCTAGCAGTGACGATGAAGACGATGATGGCGGCGCCTGGACGGGCTCTCGCAGTGTCCGGCAGCTGAGTCCGTCGCCGCAGGGGCAGCGCTGGAACAGCTCCAGCCCGTGGTTCCCCTTCCGGCGGTGTCGCGTGCAAACCTGTCCCTCCCGCAACACCGGCTTGCAGATGCGAGTCCAGAAGTGACGGGCGCAGCACAGGGCGTCCGAACAGTCCGAGGAGCGCAGGCAGGGATCGCCGACCTGACCTGGAGACAGACAAACTGTTAACGCGACAGAAACACGACTGACGGAGCGTCTGATGATTGACACTGAAGCTCCACCCACCTTTACTGGAGGTCCCTTTGACCTCCATCCCTCCTCTCTTCCTCCATCCTTTCTTTTTAGACAGCGGGCTCATCCCTCCGTCCGAGTCCGGGATCCTCTGAGACACAAAGGTGTCCACGTCAGGGACGCAGATATCTGAAGGAGACAGATGGAGACGATTATGAGACGTCACAGTCGACATGGAGTAACCTCGAGCTTGTCGGCTACGTGGTCAAACGTTCAGAGATGCACCGGGTGTTTTATTTTGAAATTCTTACTGTTGCTGCAGCGGTTGCCCGGACAACACATGCCGTCTCTATGGCAACGCCTCTTCCTCCTGCGGCAGGTCTGACAGCGGGAGTGGGCGGGGCCTTTGGTGGGGGCGTGGCAGTAGCTGCCCTCGCTGCACTCCAGGTCGCTCATGCACTGATAGAGCTGCAGAGAGAGAGAGAGTGACGTCACAACGTTTACACACACACACACACACACATGAAAAGCAAAAAACACACGCGCACACACACTCACCGTAAGGTCCAGGCTCGGCTCCCACGTGCTCCTGTTGACCGGCAGCGCGTGCCCCTCCCTCAGGATCACCGTCCTGATGGAGTTCAGTCGGACACGCGCGTCCCCGCCGCGGGAACACGCCGACAGCACGAGCGCGACACAAACCACCAACAGCGACTGATGATGAGTCATAACTGTAAACAATCAGTTACACATTAATTAATTAGATAAATCGAGTCACAGTTAAAATAAAATCAGACACGCGGAGGTGTTTCTATTTTTTTGTCCACCCCGCTTCCACCAATGAACAGCTCTGAATATAAAAACATAAAACACTACAGTGTGTGACGTCACGTCACGAAGACAAGTTTAAAGTTTGAATTTCAAAGTTCAAACGTTTTAAAGTTAAAGTTAAAGAGTTAAAGAGTTAGTCTGACCTGCTGCAGCTTCAGATGTTTAATCCTCGTTAATCCAAACTGTCTCTCCGTCTCGCGCCTCTCCACGTCACTGAACACCTCCACACAGGTGAGACTGACCCGGACTCTGATCCACTTTATATCCACACGGACACGCGACCAGCCCGGTCCGCCTTCAGTACCAGCCCCACCTCCTCCTCCACCATCCGCCCCACCTCCACCTCCTCCTCCAACAGCACTACACACCCCATCGATACCCGCGCGCCCCCCTCACCTATCGATACACAGGGAGGAGGGGGGAGACAAGATGTCCGCTTTAAGTTTGATATGAAAACAAACTGTTTAAAACTCAACGGAACTTCATTATTATTATTATTATTATTATCATGATATTAAATCTTCATCTATCATTTAAATCAGTTAAAATGCAGTTAAATGTATTTAAAGTAAAAAAACCTGAAGCTTTATTTTTATTTTGGGGCTTTGAAATGAAGTTAAGATGATTTTATTTATGAATCCTGAAATATTTTCTAATATGAAACATTCTGTCTGATATAAAATATGAAATGTTTTATAATGTTCAGACTCAACAGAGAACTTTTTTCTGCTCTGAAGATCATTTATTTACTTAAATAATGAATCTTTTAACGACTTTCATATTTTCATTTGTTACGTGTCACATTTAAAACCAAAAGAAAAAGAAAAAAGTACTGCAGTATTGTGCTGCAGTAAAAGTACTTCAGCAGTGCAGTGAAAGTACTTTAGTACTGCAGTGAAAGTACTTCAGTCTGAGTCCAGCAGTGTTTGAGTGACATGTTGTGTGTCGTGTTGGATGAAGTTCACTCTGCAGACAGTCATTCACAGGTCGGGTTACTAATCGTTCACCTCGAGCTACCTCTCTGCTTCTTCTTCTTCTTCTTCTTCTTTGTTTTTCTTCTTCTGATTGGAGCTGAGGGCAACCAGAACTCACAGACCTGGTTCTGTTTGGACCTGGACTAGTTCATGTTAGAAATTATGATGATCAGGGTTAATTATGCTAAAACTAAAGACTTTGAAATATGAAATCAAAACATACGATCACCTGCGAAAAGTACATAATGTTAGCCAGACTGTGAGCTCAGAGCACCGGGGGAGTGTTAGTGTTTGTACCACAGAAGAAGAAGAAGAAGAAGAAGAAGAGGAGGTTTACAGGCTCGGTGCCAGTGTCGTGCCAGAACAGGAGCTGGGCAGCCTCTATGGACATGATGGCAGAGGAGAAGGACGTAGACGGAGGGCACAAAGTCACAAAAATATCAATTTCTACATAATGTTGCTTTAAATTCATTGAAATATTTTGATTCAGTGAATAAAAACTTATATAAATACTTTGATACTGCATGTAAACTAAATACTGCAGTAAAATCTGCCTCATGTACAAACAGCAGACTTTCAGTCCATAGACGATCATCTTGGTTTCTGATCCTCAGGACTGTTTCTGGGTTTTAATGACTGTTATTCTCGGTTACTTGCAGCGACGTGTTTCCTCTCAGCCCTGTAGCGCCACCACGAGGCCGTGATGTTCATCACACACCAGAAAATCAATCCAATGAAAAGTGACACTGTTTTACCACAATCCAAAAACATACAGTGGACGTAGTCTCCGTGACATCCCCGCAGACTGTCTAAAACCTGGACGTAGTCTCCGTGACGTCCCTGCAGACTGTCTAAAACCTGGACGTAGTCTCCGTGACTTCCCCGCAGACTGTCTAAAACCTGGACGTAGTCTCCGTGACGTCCCCGCAGACTGTCTAAAACCTGGACGTAGTCTCCGTGACGTCCCTGCAGACTGTCTAAAACCTGGACGTAGTCTCCGTGACTTCCCCGCAGACTGTCTAAAACCTGGACGTAGTCTCCGTGACGTCCCCGCAGACTGTCTAAAACCTGGACGTAGTCTCCGTGACGTCCCTGCAGACTGTCTAAAACCTGGACGTAGTCTCCGTGACGTCCCAGCAGACTGTCTAAAACCTGGACGTAGTCTCCGTGACGTCCCCGCAGACTGTCTAAAACCTGGACGTAGTCTCAGTGACGTCCCCGCAGACTGTGTAAAACCTGGACGTAGTCTCCGTGACGTCTCCGCAGACTGTCTAAAACCTGGACGTAGTCTCCGTGACGTCCCAGCAGACTGTCTAAAACCTGGACGTAGTCTCCGTGACGTCCCCGCAGACTGTCTAAAACCTGGACGTAGTCTCCGTGACGTCCCCGCAGACTGTGTAAAACCTGGACGTAGTCTCCGTGACGTCCCCGCAGACTGTCTAAAACCTGGACGTAGTCTCCGTGACGTCTCCGCAGACTGTCTAAAACCTGGACGTAGTCTCCGTGACGTCCCCACAGACCGTGCTGAAGTGTTTATTTTCTTTACATATTTAACTTCTTTGGAGTTTTCCTTTAACGTCATATGAAAATCACACAGGTCCTGTTTAAACTATCAGCACACACACACACACACACACACACACACACACATACACACTATCTTTACGTATCTTGATGGTAATTAAACTCTCGACCTTTCAGTCAGCAGCTTTTAACCTTTCCACACTCACGAAACAACGACACCTGCGTGTTTGTGTGTTTGAATCGTGGCGATAGAATCAGAGCTGAAATCATTGATGACAGATAAGATAAACACACACACACACACACACACACACACACAGTAATTATGAGATCATTGAAGAAAACATTTCACACCACAAACACACACATTTCCCTTTAGATAAATGTTGGCAAGATTTGTATGAACACACACACATGCACACACGCACGCACACACACAGTTATGTCATCAGTATCATATTCACACCTCTCACAGCATTAATCCACCTTAAATGTTTTCCTTACCTGCAGCTGTGTGTGTGTGTGTGTGATGTTATCAGAAGTGAAACCAAATATTCACTCTGTATACTTGAATGGATGAAAGGGAAAAATCCAACACTAAGGTTACACAAACACAGAGAACATCGCTGACCTGAGGACAGTTTATATGCAAAGATATGACACGCAGGACAAATATGAAAACTTTGTTCATAGAGCACTTTATGAAATGATACAAACACTCGAGAAAGAAGTATAAAAATGACACAGCGCGGAGTTAAAGGAGGCGAGGGAGCGAAATCAGTCAAATCAAACAATCTTAAATATTTAACCTGCTGAGACCCGGGCCTCTTGTTTGGGGTGCATTTTTAATTTCTCATAAAAACTCAGCATTGTCTTTGAACAGTTTCACAAAAAACTTCTCTGACCACTAGCCGGCAAAGTAACTGTCCCTGAACGTGGACCGCAGGTCTAAACTATTATGGTGCAGGGAAGCTAATGTCAACCTATGAGGACGCAGGAGGTTAAATCATTTATAATCAAGTAAAACAATAATAATAATTACCTTCTGTTCACACTAAAAAGTGATTAAAATGACACTTTAACTCACTTTAACTCAGCCGGATGTAAAGCGTTAACACGAGCTAACGTTAGCTTAGAACTGGAGTCTGCTAACGTGAACAAACGGCCGTCACCCACCACGACACAAAAGTCCGAAGTCAAAGCTAACGCCAACAAAATGTGAAGTATACTGTCATACTGTGCTTTCAGCTGGCTAACATTAGCCTCATGGCTAACATGTTGTCATTGGTTGATAATTCAGCTAGTCAGCTCGTAAACTGTCCGTCCAGGTGTTTGTGGGTTACTTTGTTGACTCGCGTTGACGCTTTATAGATTCTATATTCTGTAAATAAATGTTACACGCTGGACCTTTAAGTACACACAGTGACTGTACCAAAGTACAGTTTGGAGGTACTGAACATATCACAGCCTTACAGCACAACACTAAAACAATCTGTGTGTCGCTGAGAGGACATTGAAACTAATACAACACACACACACACACACAGGGTTGAGGTTTTTATTGAATCTGGTATCGAGGCTGCTGGCTGTTTCATCTGTTTCATTCATTACTCTGACAAGATAATGTCCATTTACACACACACACACACACACACACATATATGTACCCCAGTGTGTGTGTGTGTGTGTGTGTGTGTGATGACAAACAGACAGATGCCGATGGTTCAATCTCAGGTTGAGTTTCTATTGCAGACTCCATTTAAGGTGGACTAACAGGACAGCGGCACCACCCAGAGGAGAAATCCTGAACTGCAGCTGAGACAGAAAGAGAAGAAGAGTATTTATACTGTGAAGAAGAAGAAGTACTCCGATCTTAACTGAAGTCCTAATGGACGTCGTCTCCGTGACATCCCTGCAGACTGTCTAAAACCTGGACGTAGTCTCCATGACGTGGACGTAGTCTCCGTGACGTCCCCGCAGACTGTCTAAAACCTGGACGTAGTCTCCGTGACGTGCCCGCAGACTGTCTAAAACCTGGACGTGGTCTCCGTGACATCCCTGCAGACTGTCTAAAACCTGGATGCGGTCTCCGTGACGTCCCCCACAGACTGAGAGACAGACAGACAGACAGCAGTTCAGGAAGTTGCAGCCCATTTTGTAGTCAAGTCTGCGTCCCCAAGTGGCGACCTCCAGTGCTAAAGTGCTAAAAACTGTAAAACTGTAATGCCCTGAACGTCCACTTGAGGCTGGCTCCAGAAGTGAGTCAGTCTCCATAAGTCCCCATGTTAAAATGTCCAACTTCACAGCAGAAATAAACATGTTTACAGCCTGGTACAAAAAACAGTTTTGGTCTCTATAGCTAATTTCCCCGTTCATGACAACTGCACTGAGGGTGAATTTTCAGTGTCACATATTTTCAGCTGTGTGACGTCACTCTGTCTGTCTCTGGGTGACTCATGTAGGTTTCTATATGTGAGCACCGCCCGCCTCTTTGCTTCCACTGTCTGGGCTGTCTGAGGTCTGACAGAGTTTCAGTTATACAGGAACTGAGGGGACTTCTCAGAAACACACTGTGTGAGACCGTGGACTGTACCCGAACCAGAACCAGAACCAGAACCAGAGCGTGTGTGAGCTGTGAGTACACCTCTCTTTTGAGGGAATGAGGGGCGTTTCTGTGAAACAAAATGAAAAACAAAAACAGTTTCAGTTTGGTCCAAAACGTCTGAAATACAAACACTAACACTGCCCCGGTGCTCTGAGCTCACAGTCCGGGCAGCCCGGCTAACAAACTGAGCTAACAGCAGTCTGGAACACAAAGATGTGTAACCAGTGCATGTTTCAGCCCTGTGTGAGCGCTGTGTGTTGGTTAGTGGACAGTATCTAGCTCTGGACATCAGATATGAAGTCATGTCATGTGATGAGATAACAGCTGAGAGCTGTAACATTGGAGGACATAGAGTGAGTGGAGCAACAGGTCGAGCTACGTAGACAGGATGTTATTGCTTTGAAACCTGCCACATCTTCCGCTAATACAGGAAACCTGCAACAAACGGCTGTGAAGCAGCGAAGCTGCAAGCTTCCACTTCCTGTTTAGTAAGATTCTTCAGCGTGGACTCTAGAAAAGAAATGTTGTGAACAAACATCAAGCCAATGATGCAGATCCATATTGTTACATCGCAAACATGAGCTACTGTACATACACGTTGAAAACCTTCAGATTCTCTAGCAAAGGAAACTGCACTTCACAATTCAAGTCTGTTATTTCAAAACATTTAAATCTGAATCAAAATAAACAGTGATAGACAGTCACATCCTTTTCATTGAGTAAATGTACATCCAAGACAACTTAACCAAAGTTAATCAAAATATGTCGACATCCATTGCTAAATAACAAACTGATCAAGAGCGTGTAAAGGTTGAAGGTTTTACTCAGGGTGTCTATAATTATTATTATAATTATAATGTTATTTTTCTTAATTTAGTTTAAGGCACTACAGCTTGTCAGAGAGCAGCTGTTCTCCTCTGGCCTTGGTTTTGAAGTTAAACTCCTCCCATCTGAGAGAAGCTGCTGTCTGCTGGACTGGAGAGTTCAAATATGTCGACTGGAGACTCTGAGGTCAGACACATTTCATGTTGTTTCACTGAAGTATTATTCCAGGGTTTTTTGTAGTTCTGGACATAATTCTTATTGTTTATAATGTGGTTTTGCTGCTATTCTGGGGATCAGTCAAGGCACCGACTGCCAGCATCCATTCATTTTCTGACTGCTGTATTTTCTTTGTCCAGACTGAGTTTCTGCTGTGGGCAGCTGTAGGTTTCTGGCCTCAGCTCTTAACTTCAACCCCTCTCATTTAAGAGAGCTGGACCTGAGTCACAACAACCTGCAGGATTCAGGGGAGAAGCTGCTGTCTGCTGGTCTGGAGGGTCCATACTGGAGGCTGGAGACCCTCAGGTCAGCAGTCAACAAATATGTTGTGAAAAGAATATAACTATTAATAAGCCAATGGTAAGCCACTGAGCCAGCCAGAGGCTTGTTGTGATCATGAATCTGGTCAAGTCTTGACCTTGTTGTGCTCTTTCCTACAACACTGAATGCAGCTGACAGCTTTCAGGAGGGTGTCCGGTTTGGGAACCTCAGAATTGCATCTCTGCTCTTTGTAGATGATGTAATTCTGTTGGCTTCATCAGACTGCGACCTTCAGCACATACTGGGGGGATTTGCAGCCAAGTGTAAAGCAGCCAGGACGAGGGTCAGCACCTCCAAGCCCGAGGCCACGGTTCTCTGCCAGAAAACGGTGGAATGCTCCCTCCTGGTTGGGAGCGAGTTGCTGAGCGAATGTCGGAGGACATCAGAGGGAAAAGCAGCAAATATATTGTGAATAAAATCTGATCCAGTTTGAATAAAGTTCTGTGGTTCTGGTTCTGTACAGTAATCAGTGAGGCCCGGACACAGATGACTGTAGCAGCCCTCACAGTCACTCATAGACTGGATCAAACAGGAAGCACTCCGCTCCGGCGGCCTCAGAAGAGAGAAAGCGTTTGATTGGACAGCAGACAGATGCGATAAAAACACGTAACATAAATTTTGACTTTGTGGGGATTTTAAGCACATGTTTAAATAAAGTTTAGTTAACTTCAGTACCACTTGAACAAAGGTATTCTACATAAACACATAGGCATCATAATTTTCCTTTGTCCATTAAGTAACACTTTATATTAAGGTGCTATATTAAGTGTTAGTTAACAGGTAAACGGCTTTATATGATGCCTATTAACATTAATATATGTTAATGAAACTATATGTATTAATAATTTAATCATATTGTTTATTGTTAGAGTATAAAACATCTATAAGTACTATTGTTTATAGACTACTTAAGAATATTAATAAAAACTGTTTAAAATATCATTACAGAAACTTTTATTGAATTGTATTACTTATAATGTCATTGTTAAACTTTTAGTAAGCTTTTGTTGTTGCTTCATTACAATTTTAACAAACTTTAATATGTTATTAACAAGCAACGACAAAAGTTTAGTAAACGTTGACACTATTGATAAGTTAAATATCAATAAATGTGTTTTAATGACAGAAACAATTATTAGGACGTCATCAGGCTTTGATTCATGTTCTTAAGCAATCTGTAAACAGTTTCTAAGTACTTATAAACATCGTATCAATCAATAAATCAATAAATGAATCAGACTTCTGGAAAGCATTTCAAAGTGTTTCACACAATAAAACAGCTCTTCAATAACTAAAACAAAACTGAGGAAACACTCGTAATTTGACAGAATACAAGTTAAAAAATAAAATAAATAATAAAATATATAAAAATAAAGTAACTTGATAATAATAAAACACATTCAGATGTATAAATAGACAAAATAAATAAATCATAGTAACAGTATATACTATATATATATATATATATATATATATATATATATATATATATATATATATATATATATATAGCTATATATATAGCTATATATATATATACACATATACACATATACATATATATACACATATACACATATATATATATATATATATATATATATATATATATATATATATATATATATATATATATATAGCTGTAGTGTATACCACTAGTATATAGTAAAAGATGTACTACGTGTTATACAGCAATAAACGTGTTTATGATGCTATTTTTAACATTTTTATTAGGCTTGACAAATGTTAATGTTAATAAGCATCTTATATATTATCTACAAACTATTTATTATCACAAACTGAATATAAAGTGTTTCCGTCACTTCCTGTGTGGACAAAGACTTCAAGTGAAATCTGAGCTCTGAATGAGTCAGTAAAGGGTTAACGTGCCTGCCCCCCTCTTCCTGCCATGAAACCTGTTTTTACTCGCCTCGAACATTTCAGACATTTCTTCAGCCTGCAGGTTTTACGACACTGAAAAGAAGCTTCGAGTCTGTCAGTTTGTCAGTTTGTCAAGTCGCCCTCTCATCATGTTTGCCTCCAGGTTTCTCCACAGGTTCAGCTTGTGCTGCTCTCGACCTGCAAGAATCTACACGGTGAGTTTTTAAAAGCTGAACAGACAGAAAACTTTTCGTTTAGTCTAAAATGGTTTACCTTTAGTAGAATGCAACTTCCTGTTACTACTGTAACTACTAAAACTACTGAAAGTACGACGACAGCATCAGTTTTACTGTTGTACTACTATACTTGTACAAGTATACACGAGTGTGTGTGTGTGTGTGTGTGTGTTTGATCTGTTCTGACATGCAGATGTACAACATGTCTCTCTCTCTCTCTCTTTCAGCCTGCCAATTGCCTCTCTATGTCTCTCGACCCTTCGGGGACTCTCTCTTCCTCCACATCATAACCACACCTTTTTCATACTAAGATGATTCATAGCAGCATTTCCTCTGTGGTCGCTCTGTACACCAGAACAAGAACAGCTGTAGTGTTTGTATTGTTAAAAGGTTGCTGGTTCAAAACCTGTAAGACTGTCTGAGAAAAACACAGGAGCCTGAGTCGATGTAATGCTTTGTTTTTCTCTGACAGTCCGGCTCTGTTTGGTCGGCTTGTGTGGTTTCCAGTTACAGCAGTCGACCTCCACCTAAAGGTAAACTCGCACTGTGGTAACTATGTTCAGCTGTACTCGAGTATTTGTTCTGATTACATTACTTCTGATCAAACATCAACAAGGCCAACAACAGCAGACATAGCAGCCAGCTAATATTACTGACTAGTCCAACAGCAGTCAGCCCAGCTCGGCGTCTGTCTTTCAGCCTTTTATTTCACCAAGCTCTCACCAACCACTAAAAGTCAGTCCCAGATTTACTCTTGTCCGGCGGCTTCTTGCTCGCTCACTCTCTCCTTTTCTCTTCTTAGCTTCCTCCGTCAACGTCCTCTTCACTCTCTTCTCCTCTGCCATTATGTCCATAGAAGCTGCTGAGCCCGGTTACATGGCACGACACCGGCTTCACCAGCTAACAGCAGCTAACAAACTGAGCTATCATTAGTCTCCCGACCCGGAGCCCAAAGTTACATAGTGTGAGAACAGACGTACGAATGACAGAGACACCATTCACCTGATTACAAGTCAGTGTAGAAGTAATAAAATATTGTTGTATATCATACCAGATTAATAAAATGCAACGCTCTCTCTTTCAGATGTGTCTGTTCATTATCGCCTCGGGCGCCCGGTCCTCTCTCTGCGGCTCCCTGCAGGTCAGCAGTGTCATTTCACTCTGACGCCCATGTTGACCACAGTCGGTGACCTGCTGCGTGACATCACAGCGAAGGATCCCGGGGTTCACACCGCCAGCCTGCTCAACGGAGGTAACACAAAAACACATGTGTAACATGTGGTAATGTCTTTACTTCCACCCTCTTTGCAGAAATGTCCACAGACGTTATCATCTTCTAAAATGTCCTCGCTTTGTTATAACGTCCTCACTTTTAACAGCTGAAACTCAAACAGGTCCTCACAAAGACTTACGTACAGGAGCACACACACTAACAATATGACAAGAAAAGTAAATTAAACTTTATTTTCTCTCTCAGATGGACAGAGAATCTCTTCATGCACCTTCATGGAAACGGTTTTAAATAAAGATTTTCAACTGGTCATCAATGACGTCACACATAATGTTGCCGCACTTGGACAAGGTACAACCTGTGTATGTGTGTGTGTGAATATTGTAAGCTTAGCTTAGCATAAACATGTGAAGACACATGTTGAAGTTTGAATATGTGTTATTCAGTATGTGTGATTTAAAGGAACATTCCACCATAAACTATAAAGTTTCTGCGTCCGTCAGGTTCGTCTCACGAGCACGTGTTGGGTCTGGACGATATGAAGTACGTGGTCCACCTTCTTCACTCGGCTCTGACTCTTCCTCAGCAGCAGCACATCAAACACACCGAGCTGATGATCAGACAGGAGGAGCTCAAAAAGCAGCTGGAGCCACTGGAGACGGTACAACACGTCAAATACTACTGAAACACATTTAAAACTCAAACAGGTCCTCACAAACAGGACTGTTGCTAGTAATACATGTTGAGAGATACCCTGTATGCAGAATTTAAATATTTGTGCATTTAGCTTTGACAAAACCAAAATCACAAGAGCAAAAGTTGAAAGAATGGACTAAACCCTTTAATAATGTTGTTCCCCGCTGGTGGAACGCACTACCAGTTCCTACCAGAGCAGGGGCGTCCCTCTCTACCTTTAAAAAACTCCTGAAGACCTCCAGCTCTTCAGAGAGGACCTTCTCTCCTAGCACTCGACAAATCTACACCTTAAAGAATTGTCACTAGCACTTATTACTGCACTAACGCTTCTTATCGCACTATACCTTGATTGTTCCCTTTTCTGTAAGTCGCTTTGGATAAAAGCGTCTGCTAAATGACTAAATGTAAATGTAAATGTAATTATTATTACTGTGTTTGTTTAGGTGAGAATCAAGATGGCGCAGGAGGCGGAGACTAGAGCATCGGTACTGGGGTGGGTGGGGGTTGCCTACCTGTCACTGCAGGGAGGATTCCTGGCTTACCTCACCTGGTAATGAACGCACACACATACACAGCTCAAACATACAGTTTATTGCACTCAGGTGTCCTATAATCATGTTTTTGTGGCAGGTATGTGTTTGCCTGGGACGTCATGGAACCTGTCACCTACTTCATTACCTACAGCACAAGCATGCTCTTCTTTGCCTACTACATCCTCACCAAACAGGTAGGAACCCTTTTTATATCTTTGTGATGACCTCTTCGTGTTCTACAACCAAGTTTTCCAAAAAAAGATGTGCAAAACATTTAAAGTTACAGCCACTCAACAGGTCATGGTCTTCTTCATCGTAACGTAATGCGGCAAACATTTTCAGTCTTTGACTACAGAGCCATGCTGTTGGAATACGTGCAGAATGTGATTCCTGAAAAAGAGGTTGTCTACTCTTAGCATATGTTACTCCAAAACCTGTGTTCACAGATGATGGTTTTTGTTCCTCAGCTCATGCAGTCTGCAGGGCCTGAAGATCAATCATGCACATCCAGTACTGGTTTTTGGCCTTGTCCCTCTTTGTACTTGTAGAAATGTTCCACCAGCAGTCTTCTGCTGCCACTCTTAAACTTTTTTCAGATGTGTTGCTGCCATCAAATATCAAAGTATGGAGTTTAGATGTTTTGCACATCATCACACAGCAAGACAACTTTTTTTGGAAACGGGGTCGTGTGGTTGTTTTAGGGTTAGGGTTCTAGATTGCACTGTTGTATATACATATTTTCATTTGCCTTTTTCTCCTTTTAGTGCATATTTTATTGTTTTATTATTCTATGCTAATTTAAAATATTTTAAAATGTGTTTTGTGTGCAGGATTTCATTTGTCCGGATGTGAGGGATCGTCAGTTCCTTCACTTCTTCCACCAGAGAGCATCTCGGCAGAAGTTCAACGTTGAAATGTACAACGAGCTCAGAGAGGAGCTGTCAAAGGTGATGAACACATTCAAAGACTGAGTCCTGAGGTTTTAGGTTTAGGAAAGGAAACAAGGAATACATTCAGTATTAACACTTTATTATTTGAAGCGCCATTTGATTTCCTCCAAAATGTATTTTTAAAAGTCTGATTTAAAATGACCACCAACAGTTTGTTGTTTAGAAAAAAGGGCGGTCACCAGACTTTCGTGATGATTTGGAGGCTCATGCCTGAAATAATTAAAGTGTGTTTGTGTTTGTATACACGCAGGTGGAGAACGATCTCAGGAGGTTGAGGAGTGCCATTCAGCTGCCGGTGGATCAGACTCAGCCCCAGAGAGCCACCTGAGAGTTTTATTTCATAATTCTTTGACATTAAATGTCTTTTATGTCTTTATGCACATTTTTGTATGTTTTGTTTTGGTCTGCCTTTATGAACGACGCTGTGGAATAAAAATACATTTTACAAGTTCTTATCCTGTGTCAAATATAAGTTTTAAAAATGTATTTTATATGAAAAACCCTTTTATTTCTCTTCCTGTAAAACATTTTAATATTTTTGATGACTCACCCTGCAGTTAGCATCGTGTACATACATTTCTATGTATGCACTAGCTGCACTGTAGAAACAGGATTTTCATTTTGCAGTCTTTTTGGTCACATAAACAAGAAAATGTATTTTATTGAAATTTTATTGGGCACAAAGTGGTATTTTAATACAAATACAGTCAGTAGACAGATAGTCAACTGCTTGACTCTTTCGGTTCAGTTTCGCCTCATCAAGAGTTGAACTTGGTGACTGCAGGCCACCCTGTATGAAGTCTGATCCACTCAAAATAATGAGCCACCTGTCAGAGAGAATAAATAAGAATATAATAACAATATTGACATGGTTCATGATTGTTTGTCTTTTTAGCCTACATGTGTTTTGTGGACTTGAAGCTCGCTTACAACCGAGTCCCCTGTGGGATCCTGTGTTTGGGTACTAAAGGGGTATAGGGTACCAGGTCGCCAAGTGAGAGCTGTGTCTATATTCTCGAGTCAAATATGTTCTTAATGGGTGTTGGACTACACCAAAGTTGCCCGTTGTCTCTGATTCTGCTCCAGCTGAGGAGGTTTGGGCATCTGATTATGAAGCCTTCTGGTCTGGAGTTGTTCCTGACACGTCCCACTGGAAAGAGACGCTGGGGCAACTCGTGATGCAACACTGTATGTAGGAGGACATCTGGAACGTCCTGCTAAACCTGCTGCCAACTCGACCCGACCCGATAAGTGGTAGAGAATGGTAGAATGTATGGATGGATATGTTTATTGTTTTTGTGTATATATGCATTTTCCTCTTGTGTATGTGTACATTTATATAAATATATTTTACCTGTGTATAAACTCCAGGGAATCCTGGCTCACCACACTTATTTCCCCAGCTGACGATGCCCCACAGGTATGATATACCCACTTCATCCTCACAAACCAGAGGACCACCACTGTCCCCCTGACAGGAGTCCACGTGACCATCGAGATCACCTGAACACACACACACACACACACACACACAAATTAACACATGTACAATGAAGATTCGTTTATTCCTTGTTAACCACATGGACACCCACCTGCACACATCATGCCTGGTTTGAAGCGATCTTTGTAAAATGTCTGACAGCCTTCGATGAGGGATACGTTGGCCCAGAGCAACACCTGAGCCGATCTGCCATCTATGAACAAAGTCATTTTCAAACACATATCTTCCTCCATTCCAGAGGACCTCATTTAAAGTTGTGTTATGTGCGTGGTGACATAAAGATCACTGGTAATGTACATACCTGCAGTTCGTCCCCATCCAGAGATGCTGCAGGTGTGGTTTGGTTTAAAAAGGTGGGTGGACCAGGGAACACAGATGGCGCTAATGGCTGGGTTCTCCTCAAAACACTTTTCCTCGAACGGAAGCTTCTCCAGCTGCACCAGAGCGATGTCGTTCTCATAGGTGCTGGCGTTGTACCTGAAGGACAATGTTCACGTTTGTGTGTAATGATTGAGCAAAGGATAGATAGATAGATAGATAGATAGATAGATAGATAGATAGATAGATACCTGGGGTGGATGTGAATGTCTGCAACAGGAACAATGTCAGTCGTGGTCTGCGATCTAAACTTCTTCCAAAGAGAAAACTTCACCATGAACACAGTAGGGTTTGGCCTGGTAAAGAGAATAAAGAGAGACTATTACTCTATAGACTGTATTATTACCTCAAAAAGTACCACCAATACGATGCAAAACAAATGTCCTGAGAAGTACCCTAAACAAATACCCTAAGAAGTACCTTAAACACCCCAACAAGTACCTGAAACTAACATTAAAACAGATACCCGACCCAGAGCCTAAAGTTACAAAGCCCGAGAACAAATGTACAAATGACAATAGTTACACAAAGTTACACAATGTTTCTTTAAACACTCGTCCTACCTGACACAGTGAGCTGCAGTGAGTACCCAGCATCCTCCGATATATGCTCCCCCACAGTCGATCTTCTTGTTCTCCTCCAGAGCAACCTGCCACTGGATTTGAGTCTGCACAGAGACAAATAAGGCAGAATGATAACGGACCAGATGTCCTGGTAACTGTAATCCGAAAGACAGACGGTGTTTCTAACTCACTGGTTTTGCTGGGACTCCTCCCACCACTCGCTTGAATCGGCCGCTGCTCCTTCCTCGCTCGCCCACGTTCTCATCGTCCACTGTGGTCACATTGGGAACCCCACAGTGTAACTTGGACTCCAGATACTCTCGGGTGGCCCTCGTTTCTAGAAACAAAAGATTTGGTGAGGTGATTGGAAGACTTCGTCTTGGGTATATGGGCTGACTTGTGGTAAGATGATCTGGTGAACTAAGGCTTGACTTGGACATTCTTGTTCGGTCCATGGCCTAAAGTAAGTGGACCCCCAAACTTTCCACTGATAGTTAAACACGTAATTCCCAAACCATTAAAGTGCTGTTATAACTGCCTTCTGGTTTCAGTCTTTCCACCAGATGTTGAACCTACTGCAGGGATTTGCTCCCATTCAGCCACAAGAGCGTTAGTGACGTCCAACACCAATGTTGGGTGAGGAAAGAGACAAACAACTCTCAAAGCAGTGGATAGAGATGTCCATATTGTGACCATAAAGTGTACTACCAGTTCTGATGGTACTATGCTGTGTTATTATTTAGGTTACATACCTTCTTTAGGAGAGACATACTCTGAAATAAAGAAAAAGCAAAATCACTACCACCACCACCAACAACAACAGTTCCCAATAAAAGGTACAACCCTCTTATGTTTACATCTTATTACAGGCATACCTGTGTTTCTGGGTCGTGGGTGCACCGATTGTGACTCTGTGGTAAATAGAAATATATTATAAATACTACAAACAAACAAACTTTAACCCCATGAAAGCACTGGATTCAGTCCCTTTTTATGGTCAAACTTTTCTTTTGTCTTACTCAAAGCAAACACTTAAGGAAAGTCCAAAAGTCAACTGATTTTAAAATATCTGTGTATCTCACTGTGGCTTGCTTGCTGCAGTGATTCGTCCATGCCATCCAGACAGTCAATCTGATTGTCGCCGACTGCATTTTTATGCACACACACGCCCGTTTTGCAGTGGAAAGCAGGTTCCCTGCATTCTGATAAACACAAATAATTCACATTAATTCACAAGGTGATCAAATCCATTTATATTTGTGTGTGTCTGTGTGTGCGTTTGGTTTACGTTTGCAGCACATCTCGTCACTGCGGTCGCCACAGTCATCAATTCCATCACATGTCTGGTTCAGAAACACACACTTGCTGTTTGCACATGTGAAGCCACAATCCTCTGAAACAAAAAATAAGTCACAATGCTGGAAAAATAAAGACAAATACAAGAGACAGATTCTCAAAATGTCCCCTGATCATAATGAACAGGTACACTTTATTGACCTTTAATCAGTAGCCAAAGGAAACTCAAATCAGACACCAGCATAGGAGTTAACGAAGCATTCAGATAGCATCTCAAAGTTTAACACATAAGTCCAAAGAATCAAGAATAGAATACGGCACCAACAGAAGAGAATAGAGTGGAATCAGTACAAACCTTTTGTTGCTTGTGACGCGTCATAACAGGTCACTGCAGCGACCTTCCTGTTGCCAATCCTGATCTTGTCATAGATTAAACACTCAGCAAGGGAATTCTCATAACCTTGGCATTGGATGCTAACACAGCTGCCTGGCTGCTCCCTGCTACGGCCGACTGACAGGAAATTCGCTGCACCGCTGTAAGCACACAGCAGTCACATTGTAGGTATACTGTACATCACAGACACACCATACAGCTGATGTAAGCTTGTTCTCTACACATGCCAGTGCACTATGCATATTGTAAACATTAAATATATAAATATATCTCCTCTCACAGTGGATTCCCATGTTCTTTGCAGACCACGTTAGCAGACGCCATGTTCCAAATCTTCCAACACACCAGTAAGTCCTCCCCACCTTCAAGGCTGTTGTCAGGAATGAAGACCTTCACCAGGCCTGTGCCCGAGTCTATTGAACTTTTGAACTTTGGATAATTTTCTGTGGTGAGTGAGAGACAAAGGTAACATTAAACAGAAGTAGGAGTATAATAGTGATATTAAAAATATTACTCATAACACAAGAAACTCACCTTCGCACTTTTCCCCAAAGTGGGACATGATTGGTTTCTTGGTCCGACAAGAGACAGCCATCGCCTGTAAAACAGATTGAAGTATCACTCAGATTTAAAAGTCTGTTCATCGATTTTTGCATATTTTCAAATGGTTCTGACTCTTCGTGAGTTACCTGGCAGTATGAGCGATAGTTCCTTTTGTCCAGCCCACAAACGGGGGCCATGTTCTCAGTGGGACACTGGTAGGGTAGTTTACAGGAGCAATGTCCCTCGATGCAACGCTCCCATGGAGGACAAAACACCAGATCACACGATGCACGAGTAAACCTGACAAATGTTGAAAGAGAGATGATATAGATTATTATTATTACAGTGAAATAAGGATATAGCCTTCATGTTATGTTCTTTTTCATGGTGCAGTGGTTAGCACTGTCACCTCACAGCAAGAAGTTTCCTGGTTCGAACCCGCCATTCAAGTGGCATGTTCTTCCCGAGTTCTCTCTGAGTACTCTGATCCATAATTGTCCATAGGTGTGAATGGTTGTTTGTTTGTCTCAACTATGTGTTAGTCCTTTGATAAACTGGAAAATGGATGGATGAATGGACTTTTTTGGCCACCTAGTGGTTTAGAGTAAGCAGTTTAAAACTGATACATCACTTTGCTTTATGTCAACCCCCAAACAGAACCTAATTAGTTGACATTGTAGTGAACAGAATCATTGTTGCAGCCTAAATGTTGTTAACTGACAAACCAATGGCAGCATTAAGTAATAAAGAATACAAAAAACAAACCAAAGGAAAAAGCTGAGACAATCAAAGTACTCTTACTTTTTTTCCAGACACTCAGGTGGACCCAGAAATGGGTCTTCCTCAGGTGCTTCAGGGGTTGTAGGGGCGGTTGTGGGGGCGGTTGTGGGGGCGGTTGTGGGGGCAGTTTTGGGGGCGATTGTGGGGGCAGTTTTGGGGGCGATTGTGGGAGCGGTCATGTGGGTGGGGTTGGTGACCAGAGAGTTGGTGTGTTGGTTTAGTAACTCCACATCTATGGGTCTGTGCTCCTTTGACAGAATAATACAACAGAAGTATTAATTAACATATTTAATTTATGTATTGATAGTGTCATGTAAGTTTGAATTATTACCCTATGCATTATTTTCTTTTAGACAACAGTTAGTTCAGATTAAGTATTAAACTAAAGCTTTCTGCACTGTTCAAACTCTGTTTAAGAAATACATGAAAGAAACAGTAGACAAAGTGTTTAATTTGATAGTTCAAATTAAAACTGCTAATATGTTTTGTACAGAAACACTAGGTAACTGTAAGTATGACAAGGTGAATGTTAGTTATTGCTTTGATTAATGGTCGTGTATTGATTGCAATACGACATTTAATCTTTGTCCTGCACTAAGCAGAAATACGATGGCAATCCTTCTCAATACAAGTGATAAAAAACACACATGAAACTTTCAGAAATGCAGAAAAAAATAAGGATAACTCACCAATTGTTTCTCATTGTGTTCATTAGAGTAAACGATGGGAAGAAACAACAAGAAAAGAATAACTCCGGCTGATCTCATCCTGACAAAACAGCAAAAAGAAGTTTTCTTCTTTTGCCTCCCGTGCTCCAAAATTTTCTTCCCGATGGAGAAAAGACAAAATAACTCAGACTAGATCATAAAATATGTTTCACAGTGAAGAGCACTGTGTGACTGATGTCTGATATCTGCTCTGTCCACCAACGATGCCATCAATTAATCATTAGCTTAAGTCAATGTGGACACACAGCTGAACTGCAGATTGATTCATCCGACTGATCCTGTACTGTAATGAAGAGTCAGGGGAGGAGCAAAACACAGATTTCCAGTATTCAAACAGAAGGTGGCTCAGTACTAAAGGTCGGGGTTTGAACCCAACGCAGTTGCGTTTGTATCTAACTATAGACCAGAAAAGTCAGGTCTTGTGAACTGGAGAAGGTGTTAACAGAAAGTGGATTTCCTGAAAGTCAGGCACATTTTGACATGTCACAGTCATAAATAATAACATTAATTCATAATAAATAATTCAATTCAGCGGATTCAGTTTCAGGGTCCTGGTATTGCACATGCTGACTCACTGTCAGGCTGGTTTATGGGGATATTTTATTACAGCAGAGCAATAACAGACACGGACCGCGTATAATAAACATTTTAACACTTGGGAGCATGAAAAGACAATAACAAAATTGATACTATTGAGGTGTTGATTAGCTCAGTTGGTAGAGCATTTTGCTGCATGTCATTCCCCATCTCTCTCTCCCCACAGTCCTGTCACTCCTCAGCTGTCTCTGTCAGACTGATACTATTAGTAACCTCTGTGCTTTTCCTACTATGACAGATATCTGCTGGGAAAGGTGACATGGACATTACAAAGAAGTTAATGTTTGCCACTGTATCAATAAAAAGAGTGTTTCAAAATCACTGTGTGCTTATCTGTGAGGCATGCAAACTTCTGTACACACAACCACAAACATCCCACCAAGGTACGGACTGTATGTTTGTTTGTGACTGACACATTACATTATAAGTTTATTTAAGAGGAAAACCGCACATTAAGCTCACCAATGTACACCACCGTAGTAATCAAGCAGGTACCCAAAGTATTTTAGAAGTAATATTAGCTGGCTGCTATGTCTGCTGTTGGTGACCTTGTTGATGTTTGGCTGTTAGCAAAGTTGTCGATTCGTTAGTTTTTGATCAGAAGTAATGTAATCAGAACAAATACTCGAGTACAGCTGAACATAGTTACCACAGTGGGATTACACTCTGAGACTGGAGACAACAAATCACAACAAATACCAGTCTTTACGTTGTGTTGCTTTAATAAATCCACACACAACAGACATAGTAAAACAGCTTTTTTTCCACTTTCTACAGCAACAAATTAAGAAGTTTTTAAACGCAAAGAAACTTTGAATTAAATTGTCTGTCAGTACACAGCTGTAGTCATGGTGAAATATGAATGTGACCTATACGTGGAGGGTTGTTTGAGAATGTTATTAGGAGTTGAACTTAGTCACAGCAGGCCAGCCTGTATGTAGTCTGATCCACTCAAAGTAACGAGCAACCTGGAAGACAAAGAGTATCATTAACAACAGGTTAGACAGTCTGATAATTGGAATAGATCTCAAAAGATATCTTTGCCTTTGTGGGGATTTGAAATATGATGTTCCTCCAAGTTACGAAGGAGTAAAGAGAGTTGGTTAAAAACCACCACGGCTTGCCCACATTTTCAGCCTCTAGTAGCAGATAAGATGGCGGAAAATAAATATTTACCTGTGTATAAACTCCAGGAAATCCTGGCCGGCCACATCCCTTCCCCCAGCTGACGATGCCCCACAGGTAAGAAACACCAAGTTCATCCTCACAAACCAGAGGACCTCCATTATCCCCCTGACAGGCGTCCACACTGCCGCTAAGATCACCTGGACACACAAAACACACACCTCACAGAGTCTTTTCATGAACGCAGTAAACACTGTGGCCTTCAAGTACGAGCGTGCCCACCTGCACAGATCATGCCGGGTTTAAAGCTGTCATTGTAGATTCTCTGACAGTCTTCAATGAGGGCCACGTTGGCCCACTGCAGGACTGAAGATGATCTACCACCTACTGAGAGATGTAAACATGGACGAAGTGTCAAGTTTGCAACAGAAAATGAAAACAAGAACCAAGAACAGGGAGGCTTCAATGCACTAGACTAAGGAATTAAAATTTAGTAGTAGATTAGGGGCAGTTTTAAGACATATCAGCATGCTGGTGTGTTGTTCTTGTACCTGTACTTTGTCCCCATCCAGAGATGGTGCAGGTGTGGTTGGGATGGAAGAGCCTGGTGGTCCAGGGAACACAGACAGGGCTGACCACGGGGTTATCTGAGAAACACTTGTCTGAGAATGGAAATTTCTGCAGCTGCAGCAGGGCGATGTCATTCGCACGGGTGCTGGGGTTATACCTTTGAGCCAGTAAGTAAGTTAGACATCAGATGGATGGTTAGTTGCGGTGTGATTTCACTGACTGGTTATAATTTTACCTAAAGTAATACTTTGCAATAGTTTTTTGATGATGAACAGCAATTAATTAATATCTGCAACTTTCCATGACTTTAAAAAGATGTTGCATCAGATTTCTCTGTATGCTGACGACATCTTACTTTACTTCACTGTTGTCGTTACTACCTCATTAAGTATATTCTACTTGAATTATTTAAAGCTTTTTTAAAAACTGTTTTTAATCAAGATCAGTTTATAGCGACCAGTTACTAACCTCACCAAGAAAAAATCTTTTTCAAATTTAGAATATCAACTCAAAACTTTAAGGATGGTCCATGATCACATGAGCACAGTAGTTTGTTGTACAAGCAGCTGTATGCTAACCTAAGGCAGAAATAGTCATGAACGTGCATACTGAGGGTGGATGTGGACATCCTGAACAGGAACAATATCTGTTGAGGCCTGAGCTCTGGACGTCTTCCAGAGAGAAAACTTCACATTCAACCCAGCGAGGTTAGGCCTGCAAGACAGAAATGGGCGAGACACTACGGCAATGTGTCCGACTGTCAAAATCAAGATAAAGATAAAAACTTTTGAGTTGACTACATGGAAAATTAGATAATTAGTAAAGCAGATAATTACTTTTGGATGTCTGGACTAGAAACAGCATTTTTGTTGAGCACGAGTGAAGGGTTTGATCTAGAAGAGAGAAAAGGATGAGAGATGTCACATTTGTCAATTTGTTCTAAACTAATCACTAAAATCCTAGTTGGTGATTCTGAACAATATTCAGATTACAATGATATAAAACATCTTCGCAGTACAGAAACTACAACCAGAGAAGTATGTTTTGTTGTTGTTATAGTATATATGAGTAAAACTGCTAACGTTGTCACTGACAATACTAGTACTACTTCACGCTTCCTACCTGAGGCAGTGAGCAGCAGTGATTACCCAGCAGTCTCCGATATAAGCTCCTCCACACTGAAGCTGATGGTTCATCTCTATAGCAACCTGCCATTGGATCTGAGTCTGCACACAGAAAATAAATCAGTTTATTGGCCACATGTCCGTAAATGACAGCTCCACCCTGCTGTCTGCTGGTCTGGTCTTTAGCATGTGGTTTAAGGGTTAATAAAGATAATGAAACCGGTTGTGTTGGCTGTCCTCCCAACACTCTCTTGAAGCGGCCTCCTCTTCCTCGCAATTCTTCATATTCATCGACTGTGGTTGTATTAGCAACCCCACAGTGCAACTTGGACTCCAGCTGCAGTCTGGTGGCCGCCGTTTCTACATAAAAACATCAAGTAAACTTTTACTTGACTTTGATCTGATGATGCCACAATTCTTCATGCAATTTCTGAAACTTATACCTACTTATATAACTTCATTATAGTGCGTCATAAATCATTTATTAAATATTTACATCTGCTGAAGTGACAACCAATAAATGATTATACTACATACCACTTTTAGGAGAGGTGTACTCTGAAAAAACAAAAACAGAAAATATGTATCATCGTTACCACGTTACCAACTGTGTTACCATAGAAACAAACAGCGAGTGGGTTACCGTGGTTACCTGTGTTGGTGAGAAGAGGCAGCGACGTCGGTGACTCTGTGTGGAACAGAAAAAATACATTTATGCGAAAATAGCCAACCTCTAGTGCAGAAGAGCAGTAACTGGAGGCTAACGCTGTTCGCTAACAGTTTGAACCAGAATTTCTAGCCGGACTGCAGGTGTGTGTTAGTGTGTGTGACACCGTCATCAGTACTTGTGTGTTTCTTTGATTCGTCCTCGCCGTCCAGACAGTCGATCTGTCCGTCACCGACAGCTTCTTTGTGCAAACACACACCTGAGCTGCAGTGGAACGCTTCATTCCTGCACTCTGACAAACATAAAGACACACTCAGTACAACATGTCTGTGTGTTTGTGTGTCATGTCTTTGAAGATTGCTCATTTGCATATTCAAACATAATATTTCAGAAAACTCGTGACACACTAAAGATAACTGTCACTCGTGGAAGTGTTTGTGCGCATCACCATCTTACTCTTGCAACACATCTCGTCACTGCGGTCGCCGCAGTCGTCGACGCCGTCGCATGTCTGACTGATAGACACACACTTCCTGTTCACACACCTGAACTCACACCTGTCATCTGAAACAAACACACACACACACACACACACACATAAATAAGGGAGTTGAAGTGAAACGAGTTGAATAAAAGTTGTAACTTTACTAACCTGGCGGTTGTACACAGGTTACCGTAGCGACGTTCCTGTTGTCAACGCTTTTCTTGTCGTAGATCACACATTCTGCCAGTGACTTCTCGTAACCTTGGCAACGGATGCTCACGCATTTGCTCGGCAGCTGCTGGTTGTTATGGTGACTCGTTAGGGAAACGTATGAGATGGTACCGATGGAAAAGGCACCGCTGTGCAAACGCAAAGGTCAAATTTAGAGTCACAGCGCCGTCATAATGATAGAACCTAAAGATTCACACAGGTTTGGTGACAACCACCAAATGTTATCTCCACTCACAGTTCATGTTCGTTCCCCTTGCAGGCCACGTTAGCAGCAGCCATGTCCCAAAGATCCTGACACACCAGTAAATCCTCTCCACCTTCTCCGGTGCTGAGCCTGACCACACCCGAGCCCGGCTCGATGGTACTGCTGAACTTTGGCTGCTCGGCTGAAGTGAGAGAAAGATGAATAAATATGCTGATGATGCAGCTGTAGATGAAGATGTTACCTTTTATATCTTTGAGAGCAAACCTGTGCAAGTTTCCCCAAAGTGGGACATGACGGGTCTCTTTTCTTGACAGGAAAAAGCCATCGCCTGAAAAATATTTTTCACTGTTGAAAGATTCCAAGTTCATGTCTGCTCACAAACATTCATGTTTTGGATCTGGACTTATTTCCTGATTTATGAAAGCATCGTGTTCAACCTCCTCCAGGACCCTAAATTCATCTTAAAGGACAAAATGAACATTAGATCTGGAAAATATTCAATCTAACAACTGACACTGGAGCTGTCCTTCAAAGCTGCCCCTCGTGATGTCGCAGTTTGGTGCCATCCTTTGATGGTAACTGGATTTAGGGAACGTTAAAGGCTACAATGGACCCTGCACACAGAACGTGTTGTTACCTGGCAATAGGAGCGGTACTGCTTGTCGTACCCACAAACCTGGGCCAGGTTCTCTAAAGGACACATGTAGGGCGGTTTACAATAGCAACGTCCGTTAATGCACCTCTGCCACGGAGGACAAAACACCAGGTCACATGACTCACGAGTAAACCTGACAGGTGAGAAAGAAAAGGACAAAAGATGGAGGACAAACTGACAAAAAAAAAAAAACGAATGAAGTCCATAAAAATCAACAAAAATCAAACATTCACTTTTTTTGGAGACACTCGTCTGGTCCGAGAAAGTCGTCTGTCTTTGGGGTTGAGCTTTGTGTTGAGAGCTGCGGGGAGGTTTATGAATACAGACGAACGTCAACGCAACAGAAACACAATATGATACAACAGAGTCACACACCAACAACTATTTCCCTCTGATGTCCTCCGGCTGCTCCGCCTCAACTCTCTGTGATTTACAGAGTTTCCTGATGGACAGTGAAGTAAACTGCTGACAGCTGTAGCTGCTGTTAGCTCATGTTAGCTCAGTTTGTTAGCTGCTGTTAGCTCATGTTAGCTCAGTTTGTTAGCTGCTGTTAGCTCATGTTAGCTCAGTTTGTTAGCTGCTGTTAGCTCATGTTAGCTCAGTTTGTTAGCTGCTGTTAGCTCATGTTAGCTCAGTTTGTTAGCTGCTGTTAGCTAATGTTAGCTCAGTTTGTTAGCTGCTGTTAGCTCATGTTAGCTTAGTTTGTTAGTCGGGCTGCCCGGGCTGTGAGCTCAGAGCACTGGGAAGAAGAAGAAGAAGAAGAAGAGGTTTTCAGGCCCAGCAGTCAGCAGCCTCTATGGACATAATGGCAGAGGAGAAGAGAGTGAAGAGGACGCTGACGGAGGAAGCTAAGAAGAGAAAAGGAGAGAGTGAGCGAGCAAGAAGCCGCCGGACAAGAGTAAATCTGGGACTGACTTTTAGTGGTTGGTGAGAGCTTGGTGAAATAAAAGGCTGAAAGACAGACGCCGAGCTGGGCTGACTGCTGTTGGACTAGTCAGTAATATTAGCTGGCTGCTATGTCTGCTGTTGGTGACCTTGTTGATGTTTGGCTGTTAGCAAAGTTGTCGACTGGCTAGTTTTTGTTCAGAAGTAATGTAATCAGAACAAATACTCAAGTACAGAAAATGCAGAAAGTATTTATGTGTATACTAACAGAGTGAACTCACCATGACGGAGCGAGAGATGAAAAAAAACAGCAGCAAGAGACGAGAAACTTTGACAGACGTCATCCTGACGAACACTTTCCTCCTAAAACTCAAAATTCAGACAGTTATTCTCTTTATAAAGGAAGAATTTGACTGACACAAGTCTCCTATTGGCCTGATCACAGACGATGTCACCAGTCAATCATTAACTTGTCTTGTCAGTGTTGATACACACTGTGTTCTGACATGTGGAAGCACATCGTCAAACTTAAACACACATAAACTCATTGTAAACGTCCTGACACAAAGTCGTGGAGCCGGAGCGGAGTGCTTCCTGTTTGATCCAGTCTGTGAGTGACTGTGAGGGCTGCTACAGTCATCTGTGTCCGGGCCTCACTGATTACTGTACAGAACCAGAACCACAGAACTTTATTCAAACTGGATCAGATTTTATTCACAATATATTTGCTGCTTTTCACCTCTGATGTCCTCCGACCACTCAGCTTCAACTCTCTGCGATTCTGTGTGTTCCCTGTTAGACTGGACACTGCTGGTTCAGAGGTTCTGTTGCTGTATTCACTGTTAGACTGGACACTGCTGGTTCAGAGGTTCTGTTGCTGTATTCACTGTTAGACTGGACACTGCTGGTTCAGAGGTTCTGTTGCTGTATTCACTGTTAGACTGGACACTGCTGGTTCAGAGGTTCTGTTGCTGTATTCACTGTTAGACTGGACACTGCTGGTTCAGAGGTTCTGTTGCTGTATTCACTGTTAGACTGGACACTGCTGGTTCAGAGGTTCTGTTACTGTATTCACTGTTAGACTGGACACTGCTGGTTCAGAGGTTCTGTTGCTGTATTCACTGTTAGACTGGACACTGCTGGTTCAGAGGTTGAACAATGAAAAAAATTTGGAAACCGGGAAACCCATTTTCAGTAACATAAAATGAAATCCATGAATTTCACCACAGAAATACAAACATGTACAAGTTAATGTTCAACACTGTGTCAAGAAAACCTGTACTGCTGAGAAATGAGTCACTGATTCGTCATTTAAAATAAATTTTTATCATAAGTAGATGAATATGAAATAAAGTCTAATGAATGAAAAAGAAATAAACTGTTTAATTTCAGATGAATTTATTTGGTTCTGAGTTTGGAACAGACACAGAGAGACTTCATGCTGACAGATCAAACTTCAGATGTACATGTCAATAATAATTATTATAAGAATAATGTTAAAAAAACAAACTCATTATTCATCAAATGTTCAAAGATTTCACTGAGGTTAAATCTGCAGACACATTTATAGTTTAGACCCGTTTCTGCTCGAATCAGCCAAACAAACAGTTAGCTCTAGAAACAAACGACGACACAGAATCAGACAGATAATTAATCACGCCGTTAGTTTACCAATCAGAACATTCCTGATTGTTCGATGAGTCCGAGTCATTCGTCTCTTTGTGGCTGACGAGTCATTATTGTTATACGAGTGTGTAACGCACCGGAAACATCAGCTGTTAACAGTTTTTATAACTCTCAGTCTAGACTTGAGGATTATCCCACAAGTTGAGATAAATATAATAAGTGTAAGTACAAAGGAAGGAAGGAAGGAAGGAAGGAAGGAGCTATTGTGTCCTTGAGTGTATAAAGGCAACTAGCAAAAGAATTATGGCTTTTTAAAATGTATTGCACACATAAAGTAATTTTAGACAGTATGTTTTATCATATATTGCATCTATCATATAAATTAGCTAATACATAATACACACAGCAGAAACTTTTTAGTCCGCCAACATCAGCGATTCCTCAAATCTGTGAAGCTAGCTCGATGTTTTCCGTCTCGACGTTGTTAAATGAGCACAAACTACGTGAAGACGTGGTGTTTTTATTTTACACAAACAGTTAGCTGACCGTTTTCACGTGCTGAAAAGTTTAGGTTTAGGAAGCTAACGCGTTAGCTTTGGTGAACAGTTTGGTTTAGGTTTGTTAATGGTTCTGCTGTTTGTGTCACATTATTTAAATCATGCAGTGGTGCTGGTTTGGGTTCAGGTTAGCTCATGGTTCTGTTCAGTTGAGTCCAGATTAGCGTCCTCGTTTGAATTCTCACTTCTCTAACATTGTGCTCATTTCACAAAAACAGACCTACAGCTGGTTTCGACTGTACACTTTATATACACGTGTAATATGAAGTGGAATGCTGTCTTTTTTATCCCCTAAAGAACATCTGACATTATAAATCTAAAACATTTAGTATAAACACAGAAGAGGCACGCACACGTAGAAACAGTGAACACATGACTCAAAATGAACAATTATTCTCCTATTTTCATTTTTATTGCACCGCCATCTGTTACCGTAAAGCCTGCAATATTGGGTCATATCGCTTCCTACCGTAAAGCACATACAGTCATGTCTCATATAAGAAAACAAAAAAACATAACGAAGAATAACATGCAATGCAAATCCTATAGAAAAACCTTAACGAGTTTAACCCACAGAGACACACGTGAACCGAAGCTCTCTATGAAGAAAGGCTGTGACAATAAAGTTTACTGTAATCTGACAACAAAAACACTTTCATTCTTTAATTAATACAAAAATTTAAATTTTAATCTCATTTAACACAGATTCATATATTATGGCTCTTATCTCAGGATAAATATTTCACCCACTCCAGAATAAACGTACCGTGTACGAAAAAATTACTTTTTGCTTTGTTGTTAGTTATATTTGTCTATATAAGTGTAAATATTCCTTATTTTTCAATGAATAATATTTTATCATTAATATTATTCTCAATATTTTTTTTCTCTCAGATTTTTTGATTGAATTTTGAATTTTACACGTATCACATACACACATATGCTCATACAATGTCCATTTTTCAGAGTGATACAACATGAACATCCCTCCCCTCCCACTAGCCACACCTACAAACCATAATTCCTAAGGAGTATTGTTTCTGGAGTGTTGTAGGATATTCTCAATATTTTTACATTTTTCTTGTACAACAATTTTATTTTTATTATGTCGTGAACATATTTTTATTTTTTTCTTAGTTGGACAGGAGAAAACTTGTTCTTGTTCTTCGTTTTTGACATTTTGTGCTTCAGAACAAACGGCGTTGAAACCGTCACGCCGCGGCTCGTATATCGAGTGACAATGCTAACGGTGTAGCATAAGCTAGTGGTGTGATGCTAAACCTTTTATTAAAATCAATCATGTAACAGAAAACTGATTGACCTAACAAATTTAAACATTGTTGCTTTATGATAATATGACTTAAATTTTGTTCTTTCGGAAGAAAAACTAGCAACATTGGCCAAACAGTCCTTTGGCAGCTTACTAGCATTAGCAGTTGATTACACTTTAGCTTAGCTTTAGGCACGATATTTATTGTCATAACTCTTTGAACATAGAGGACTTTGGTCTTCTGTGTAAAAGTATTATATACTATACCAACAAGCTCCTGAATATTTACTGCACTTGGCGAATGAAGTTGTTCGAAAGTCAAGTTTCAGATCACACAAACACGTGAAGAGCATTGACCGCAGAAAGTCCCACCGGGCCCCGCGGTGCTGCTTTGGTCCCACCAGGAGCGTTTCAGAAGTGACTTTGTTAGCTTGAGCAAGTCAGCTACCGTAATTAAAGTTTCACGTTTGTTTGTTTTCACAATAAGGAGTCGCACCGCGACGCTTCTGGTGGAATCAAACCAAACCACATGTGGCAGCCGCGTCCGGTGGAATTTAGACTTTACACACAAACTCTTGACGGGCCCGAACACACACGGAAACAAACAAACAAACAAAAGACACACATGTAATTTGGTCTTTAGGTTGATACATTCATTTTAAGGGAGAAGGCTAACTGTTAGCACTGTCGCATTTATTCAAGTAGAACACGGAAAAGTGCATCCTTCATTATGATGTTTAAAATGGAAGCAAAGATGCAAATACGTTTTTTTTTTCTTTGTTGTTCGGGATTTAATGAACTCCTCATGTCGATGCTATACGACGTTAACTTACTTAATATGAAGTGTAATGATGTTTGGGGGCGGCTGCATTAGTATAAAACCAGTGTGCCTGTTTCAGTTTGACGCATTGTAAATATTCATCGTGTTCATTCAGTAGTATCAAACTACTCGAGGATGAGGAGGACGCGTCATGAAATGTTTTGTAGTTTTTAAATGACGGCGGTGATTGCAGATCTCTGATTGTGCTTTTTACTAAACTAATCTTCACGTATGTTGTTGATCGACATAATTTGCTGTATATAATAAAATACAACTTCATTTATCAGAAGAAAACAAACATCTTCCTCAGCTCGTCTGTTTACAGACAAAAGTCGAACGTCTACAACAGTCAGACGACTGTCGAGATGAAGCTAAAGCCTTCGCTCTTTTCAAGATTTCGTCAACGTAAGATCGACTAAACGCACAGCAGAGCTGCGTCGTGTGAATAATAAATATCTTTTAATAACTGAAGCAGAAGAAATGATTAAATTTTATTCTCTAATAGTTTCATTTAAAACTGCATTCATAATTTTTTCATCATTGTTTATTGTGTCTGTATGCTAACTGAGGAGACAATGCTAAGTGTAGATGAACCGTTGTGTCTGGTTTGAGCTGATTAGTATACAGACAGATAAATAAATGAATAAATATTTCTGGATTTCTTTCTAATGACGTCACGTTTTGTCCTTCACAGCGCTCCGATAAATAAAAACTTCGAACAGTTCAAACATTTAAACACACACTGACCGACAGCACAGCTTCTTTTATATTGCTGCTAAATGTGCGTTTACAGCTGTTTGTGTGTGTGTTTGTCTTTTCAGTGTGCAAGCTTGAAATGAGTGTATTATATATATGTGTGTGTGTGTGTGTGTGTGTGTGTGTTATAAGCCACGGTTGGTGAGAAGGCTGTGATTGCGTGTGCAAGGACACGTCTGTGTCTGTGCACGTGTGACGTGATGCATTATTAGGAAATCAAACCAAAAGAAGGCAAAGTAAAAAAAAACATAACATAACACACACACTCACACACACACTCACACACACACCTCTCCTTACTGTTTCAGTACACGCTTCATCTTTAGATCTCAAATCTCAGTCAGTATTTATGATCTTCACGATGTGTCGTAACTTTGATACAAAATAAAAATCCACTTCAGTTTCAGGCTGATGTTTGTTGGTGACAGACGTGGAAATATTTGATTTTAGGGCTCGTTCAGACGGAGATGCAAAGCCACAAGATGCTCAGCGTGATAGCAGAGGTCAAAGAGTTGACCAACTGCAACCAAAGATCAAGAATTGGCTTGTACCGCTCTTGGTTTTTTAAATTTCATGCTCTTGGTTTGTGCTGCTAAAAAGACATTTTCAATCTTCTTTGGACCCTCGTGGTTAAATAACTTGTCGTTTAACAGCTGATCTGAGCTGCGTCTTTCTCACCTTGTGCTTTTATATCAAAACGTGCAGCTGTGTTACAGAATTTAAAGTAATAATATGCAACATATCTGCTGTATTAAATCTGAAAATGGACCGTGCTATGTCATTTGAGAAACATGGGTAAATATTGGAGGTGCATTTGAAAGATGCCAGTGAGGAGGACTGACCGGGTAACAGCAACTTTTAGCTCAATATAAGCTAAAAACACGGCAACCACATCACTGCATGAGCCTCGAGCCTGGGGAGGACGATGTGTGGGCAGCAGTACCCATTTAAACCACTAGACGTCAGTGTCAAATATAAAGTTACATATGGTTCCTTTAGAGTTCGAACTTGTCTCCGAGTGAATGAGCCCTTGGAGTCTCCTCACTGACAATAAAAGGTAAATTAGCGTTATGTTGATTAAACTGACATTTGGCGTTGAACCGTGGCTCTTCATCTACCTAATATAATCTCACTGACACTGACAGGAAGCCCGAGCCTGTCTGAGAAGACACGCACGCTTCAATAATCTCATCTGTCCACACAAAGTGAAAAAATAAATAAGGAAAATAAAACAAAATAAAAGGTCGCTAGCAGCGTAGAGAAAGAGTCGGGGTGGACACGTGATCTTAAACTCCGACACACCTCCACGTCTTCATTATTCACTTCAGCTGAACTGTGAGGAGTCATCTTGTGTTGTTTCCAGCTGAGCGTCATGGAGTCCCGACAGGTGAACCTTTGAGGCTGTTGAGGGCAGCATGGATCCTGAAGTGCAGTCTGGACTCCATGGAGTAGTCCTTGTAGTTCATCCTGATGAAGAACACAATCAATCTTTCAGAATCTTAAAGGTTTGAAGAAAAACATCTCAGACAGGTCGTCGTCAGGTAGAAACTCACCTGTAAACGCACTCAGCAGACGTTTGAGTGGCTCTTTCAAATAAAAACATTTTAGCCTTTGTCTCTAAACATACCAGTCGTTCTTTGGAGACTTGAAGTTCTGCTTGTAATTTTCCCTCTGGTGAAATACCAGAGGTACTTCATGTGCTCAGGGGGTATGTGAGTATAGAAGATGTTTAGCTTGATAAAAGTGTAAATGAGGATATATAATGTGTATGAAGGCAGAAAAAAGCTCATTAAAGTTAATTAACGGTGCAAGGAGATATATTACATCATGGTGTACGTGTAGGGATTATATATAGAAGTATATCAAAGAGATAAGGCACGTACAGAGGTATGAGGTTCATTTTATACATACTTTATATATGAAGAGAACTTACTTGGCATTTTGGATGTATGTGGTGGCCTTTGTGAAGTCTCCCTGTTGTTTATACAGCAGACCCAACTCATAGAGAGTGAAGGGGATCAAGTAGTGATCATATCTGATACGACTCTCACTGAAAGTACACACAAACACACAGACATGAGATTACCATAACTGTAGTTATGAACTCGTCTTGAACTCGCCTCTCTGCATGTGTTTTTGTGTTGTTTGTTACCTGGACAGGACTTGTGTGAAGCAGAGCTCGGCCTGCAGTAACCGGCCCAGGTGTTTCAGACAGAGTCCTTTCAACATCTGGACCAGGCAGCTGTCGTCTGGATGAAACTCTGACGGGTCTGAATGAGAGAAAGAGCGCGAGATACATAGGTTAGGTTGCATGACATGATAAAGAAGAAGGTTCATCTCGACTGTGTCTTGAAGACAGAGATACAGAAGGACAGAAGGTCAGAGGGTCTGGAGCTGGAGGGATGAACAGCGTTCTTCTAAAACATGTTCCCTCATTTGGTGTTTTGATGATGGAGGTGGACAGCGCTGTTGAACACTGCCATAGGTGTTCAACCACCTACAGGACCCACTAGAAACCCGCTGGAAGATTACAAGGACCTCATTAAGAACCCAGAGAACCTCATTAGTGGTCACTGGAACGTCTTAAAGAAAAACCAAAACCTCCTACTGGACCCCTAGAACCATTTGATCAAAAGCCTCACAAAGAACCACTCAGGAACCTCCTCTTGATCAATACCACTAAATTCTTCAAACAACCTCTAGAACCTCCTAAAGGAACTCTAGGACCTCTAGAATTCCCCCCAAATGACCTATAGAAGCTTTTCGACCTCTTCAATGACCCATAGAACCTCCTAAAAGATCGCTTGAACCTCCCCGGTTACATACAAGAAGAATATTCTTCCCCAGAATATTCTTTGGAGTCTCAGAATCATGTACTCACGTCAGTAAAACGACAGTAAAACCCGACACGTAACAGTTGTGACTCAAGTTCTTCTTTTAAATCAGTCACTTATCCATATTCAACAGTAATCTTTAAAATTAATACTTCATGTTGAGCATTATCGGGGAGTTCTCAAACCATGCTGCTATGGATTGTAAGTAAACTGTGTAGAAACTGATGAAATAGCTCGACTGGATAAATATATAACATCATCGTCTGCATTAAAAATCTGCTCCGTGACGTGATTGTCGGAGTCATTTTGAAAGTCTCGTGGAGTCACTTTTACTGTTGTTAGCAGTAGATCACGTAACAGCGATGTTATTAACTTACTAGGATCGCTGCGAAGCTGCTCTTCAGCTGTCTCTATGGTAACCAGCAGGGACTCGGTACTGTCGGCTCTCTTCCCGACGATGGTGAAACCGTTCCAGACGTACATCATCTCCTACACGGAGAGAGAAAAACATCGTCCATTACTTTAGAAGACGAACTTATTCAGAGTACATCAAGCTCAGTGCTGCCGTTCAGCCAATCAGAGCTTCCTGATAGATCCACAGATGTGTGTAAATGTGTGTGTGTGTGTGGCAGACATTTATGTGAGTGTACCAGTGCGGGGATGACGAGGGGGATGGGGTTAGCAGCTTTGTAGCGTCTGGACTTCCTCACTGCAAATTTCTCTGTTGGGATCGACTTTCCCGCCAGGCGCTGTTTCAGCCCCTCCACCTGCCTGCACACACATACATATATTTATATTTCCATACTTGTGAAGACCCTCAAGAACATCAATACATTGCCCAGAGCACCAACTCAACGCTATTTATCCATCCAGATTGTTTTGGTGCGACTTGCCAAGTTTTGGACCGTAGACATGTCTGTCTTCTCTTGAAGATAATGGAGTAAGATGTCAATCACACAACAAGGTCTGTGGATTGTCTTGAGTAACCGGGTCATGAATTCTTTCAGCACCACAATCTGAGCACCATCTACTTCCATCATATTCCAGAGAACGACAACATCTCTATGGACGATATCTCCAAAAAAAAAAAAAAAAATGTATTTTAGGTTTTGGTTTAGGTCTGAACCCTCAAACTGTTCTTTCAAGTCAAGAAAATACTTCCTTCCATGCGTTTCTGTGTATATTTCCTTCAATATATTCCAGATTATATTTCCCTTGGATATTTGGTTTGGTGGTGAAATAATGTTTAAAAGAGGCAGACTGACTTAAAAAGCTCCATGATGTCCTCTCCCGTCTTCTTCGCGTCCTCCTCGGACATCATACTGAGGATGGCGGCCTTCTGGTATACGTAGATCGCCTGCAGAGGGTAAAAAACGAAACCTTACACTCGTCCTTCTTAAAGATTGAACCATACTGGGAAATTGTTCTGCAATGACTCATTTTACATAAAGAAAACACAGTGTAACCAAATAAACCAACAAAGTCTCCTCATAGTTTTCTGGTTTACCTTGGACCAGCGGCTTTCCTTGCACAGCAGGTCAGCGTAGTGGTATGCCTGCTGCCACTCCTGCTGGTAGGAGTGAGTCCACATCAGCTCCCAGTAACAAAGGTGATGGATCTGCTTCCACTCCTGCTGACTGCTGATACACTCCTCGTACCTCGCCCGGGCCTGAAACACATAACCAACCTCATCCATCAATAATTCAACCAATAACTCGACTCATTTCTCGCCATCCACCGCTTTACTCCAAGAAACTGAATGTGTCCGTCTGGGGGGGATGTCAGGCAAATTTTCTGTGATACAATTTGGCTTCCTGAACCACAGAGAGGCCATATGAAGAACAGCGTCCTAAAGAAAACACAGCAGTATGTAAATCATGTAATGCAATGCTGACTGAGACAAGTGGGACCACGCCTCACGCAAAGAGATTATTCAAATAGTAGCTACCTAAGTAGACGATATACTGTCTGCTCGCGGCCGTGATTTGTCTCGGTTCAGGTGGTCTGGTTTTAATTTTAGATTGAGGGTTAGGGAGTATAACAAAGGTGAAAAGGTAAAAAGGTGTGTGTGTTTCAGACCTTCTCGAAGTTTCCTCGCAGTGTGGCGATGCGAGCAGAGTAGAAAAGGATGATGGAGCCCTGAAAGAAAAGTTTTTACTTCATCAGCCAATCACTGTCAAACTTGCGCACCAAAATTGTAGGTTTGCATCGTAGTTTAAGTTTATTGATGATCATGAGACTTTCTTTGTCTAGTTGTGCATGTGCTCGGCTTACTTTGGGGTATTTGTGCTGGTACGGCTCCAGCAGAGCTTCAGCCTCCACCAGGTTCCCCTCTCCAGTTCCTGATCAAACATCAACATCATCAACTCCAGCCTCAAAGTCATTCAAGAGGGCTGCACGCAGCATGAAAACTATGTGAAGACCACAGTTTTACGCCTAATACTCCACACATGGGACCAAAAACGAGCCGGACTGCTGTGGTACAAATGTGCTATATCTATAGAAAAAAGGACATGGTGTATTTGTGTTGACCTACCAAGTATCAGTGACACATATGTGTGGTAGAAAAGCAGCGTCAGAGCGCAGAGGATCGACCGCAAACTGTGACTGGAGGCTCCCTCTCTCAGCTGAGATAAACCAAAGCCCTGCACAGAGACAGAAAATGTTAGATTTCATAAAAGTCTACAGGGTAGAACAGAACTCTTCATGACTTTAAATGGTCGCTGACCCTGTTTCCTGAGAATCCAATGAACTCCAACAACCTTAAAATCCTCTGAGGGAGGAGAGACAACATCTGAAGGAGACAGAAACAGAACATACTTAAATCATAACACTTTAAATCAATCAATATGTGTATACTTTATACTGTATCTGCATAATTCTATTTATATCTCTGATTCGCCATTATGCCGATGATATACGGTTATTTTTGGCAAAAAAAAAAACAAGGTGAGTGAATGACCTGTGAAGTCAGCTGAGACAGTTAATGTCAAAAACACAAAACATTACTGAAACCTCAGCAAAAATGAATAGAAAACATCTGGAAGTCATTTTAGTAACAAAACATTTCACATACAAGGACTACGAACTATAAACTTCTGTAAGAAACAACCATCATAGAAAAATGTTTACTCATTTCTTCTTGAAACCTGATGAGAAATGGCTACTTTCAGACTGTACTTTAAGCACTGAATGGAGTTCACTGTTAAAGGTTATATGTTATATAATAAAGCTATAGCATTTCATTTTAGCCCTATATGTATTTTGGTTTGATCTTTTTTGTTTAAATAATGGACTGATTGTGTCTTTACTTTAAATTGTACATTAACATTAAATAAAATATTTAAGGAACTTGTAGAACTTAAAACCATAAATATCATTTATTTAAGATAAGATAGACTTTAATGATCTCACAGCGGGGAAATTCATTTCCTGTGACCTTTTTATGTTTCAGGTTGTTGTTAAGTCAGATGTTTCCCGACATGGCAATAGCATGAGTCCCAAAGCTGGGATTAAAATCGTAGAAGGATATAAACTGAACTCAACTCAAATATGGAGTCATTAGGAAGACACTAACTGACAAAGAAAGAATTGGAATGATAGAATAAAGTACCTCTGGGTCTGCGGGTAGTTTAAATGTGACTGAAAATGTACTGCTGTTAAACTCCTCCCGTCTGGGACTCCAAGCTGAATAAATCAAATCGTCTTTTGAAAAACTCACCAGGTTGAAAGATCCGATGCCCAGCTTGACGCCGCCCTCAAACTGTCTGAACAAATCCGACTGGCCGGCCATGTCCTGACTGACATTCAGCACATTCTGACAATCCCTATTGGACGACATGAAACGTGACATCAACAATCAGGAAGAGGATGAATCAACTTTTTAAAACTTGCCGACGATCGCTCACTTGTATATTTGGTAGCTTGTTCGAATCTTGATGCCTCCTTTGATGAAACTGATCATGTTCTCATCCTGGAAGAGAGACAACGAGGATTCAGTTTCTGTTCATTCAATTAGCCTCATTAGCCTCAACAAGCTGTTCACTTCTACTTCTTCTGGTCTGTCACCTTGTTTCCCTCGACGTGTTATTAAATGAAAAGAATGATGCCATGTTCCACAGAGCAGAATATCCAAATATCTCCATCATATTAAAGTTTTAGGTACAGTGAAGAAATTTCTCAGCTGCACAAATGAGTCAGAAACTTAAAGGTAAGTGAGCTGAGTGGTAGAAGAACTGCAGTTTAACCATTTTTACACAAATCAAACTCAATCTAGTTTTTAAGAGTGCGGCTCAGTCTGCACAGAGTCTTCTGTGTCTCTGAGACTTTTGTCAAGACTGAGAAAATAATAACACTAATTATCTCTATCTTTAGCTCGGAGACGACAGATTCATAAACATACAGTCTGCGTTACAAACCACAAGTGGAGAGTTTGAAGGATGTGGCCGGTTATGAAAATCGATGACATCCTGTTGCACAATGTGAAATTTTTTTTTGAGCAAGAAACCAAAAATCAGTCCGGACCTGAACAAACGTCAGCGTGGCTTTCTGCAGCAGACACTCAGCGTAGCAAATCTCAGCATGCATCTCCTCTGAAAACACAAACACACGACACACACGGTGACTTCCTGCTGCTTCAGATGTTGTTTGGTATTTTTGGGAGGTGAGCTTCCTGCAGGCCGGCGTACCTTCCTGCAGGTTGGACTGTTTGCTGATCAGACTGGAGAGAGATCCGACCACAGAGTTCCTCTTCCTGAACCTGCAGGTACACTCTGGTTATAAAGGCGCCATAATTAACGGTGTAAAAGTTATTTCTCTTCATCGTGACGGGAACACAAATGTTTCATCACCATCCATCATCTGTTCATCTCACCTCTGACAGGTGTGTAACGCCTCCTTGATGGTCGCCATGGCAGCCTGGATGTCTCTGTGTTCGAAGGTCATCGTCGCCTGCATCACCAGGATGCTGCTGTAACCCAACGCATGGTACATGCTGTCCTTCCACCTACACACACACATGTACACACATGTATGATGTCTTAACCGCACATGGTAATTATACCACTATACTGTCGTAGCAGTACTAGTATCATCACTCACAGTCGAATGCAGAAGAAGCAGTAGTCGTAGTGATAACAGTCAAAGTGGAAGTACTAACAGAGGTGGGATCAGTATCAGCAGCAGTAGAGGTCATAGTAATACCACGCTCTGTAGTACAAACTGTGTTTTTATGAATACAGCAGTACACTACAGTGTGTATTACATAATATAGACTTGTTGCCGTGGTTACCATGGTTTGAGGAGGTCCAGGGCTTCAGAGAACTTGTTGTTGAGGACCAGATTGAGAGCGCACTGAGTCTCCTGGATGGCAGTCTGCAGGTCCATCTGACATGCCCTGCACACACACACACACACACACACACACACACACACACACACAACACAACACAACACAACACAACACAACACACAGATACAGTGAAGATAAATCCACCAGTGAGCACAGGAAGTCACCAAAAGTCAGAGAGGAAGTTGATAGGAAATGATATCTCCCTCTCTCACACACAAACACACACTATCCGTTTCTATAACACCAGGCATGTGTGAGCTCATTTCCCGTCAGCTTGTGTGTGTGTGTGTGTGTGTGTGTGTGTGTGTGTGTGTGTGTGTGTGTGTGTACTCACGCAGGTATCCGGTCGTAGGCGTCTTCAAAACAGTCCTGAAAACAACAAAACAAAAAAACACAATCAGGTGACCTCCAAATAAACGAAAACAGTTTTCAGCGACCTGATTGGCTACTCGTGGACGTGAAGACAGCCAATCACAGCTCGGTATGACCGAAAAACTGGAACAGATGAAAAAACAGGAACAGGAGAAGTTTTTCAGAATAAAAGCTGAATTTTTGGGGTTTTTTTCCTCAATTTTTTTTAAAGTTTCCAAATTATTTTGACTTTTCTGAACATTTTTTTTAATTTTCAGGATTTATTCATGAATTTTCTGACATAATTTTGTCTTTGCAACATGAACAAAGATAATCAAAGAACCTGTGACGGACGTCGGATCATTCCGACTTTACGAAACGTGAAAATCTCCTGTCTGATGAAACTCAGGGACTTTCCTCTTTAGTCATTGTTCTTGGAGACGCCACCTTGTGGCTGTTAGATGAACTGCAGGTTCAGCTGTGGAGGCTGCTGATTGGTTCAGTCAGTCTTTGTGATTTCAAATGGCCCAGCCCGGCCCAGCCCGGCCCGGCTCGGCCCGGTGTTTGTTCTCTAACATACAGAGTCCTCAACAAACTGCACTTTCTATTTTTACACCAACGTGTGAAGTTTAAAGTAACAGCATCGATTTCACACACACACACACACACACACACCCACACACCCCCACACACACACACACACACACACACACACACACAGTCTGTCTCTGGAGCTCCAGCAGCTAATAATAGCTTCTTACATAATGGAGTACAGCTGCAGTCACTCAGTGACTCTGCGCCTGCAGGCTGCAGCCATCGACCCACGAGAACCACAAAGACTCAACCATCAGCTGATCACAGATATATCTGACAAATGAATATTGATCTAATCTAATAACGTGTCGTGAATGATAAAACATGTCAGACTATCACAATAATTTGTGGGCGAGTGATGAAGGACGCCTGTGTTCAGACTACAGCTGAGCTCAGTCTAGACCCGAGTTTAACTGTTGATCTACTCTGACCTGTGATCAGGTGAACGGTGTCTCTGTCATTCGTACGTCTGTTCTCACACTATGTAACTTTGGGCTCCGGGTCGGGAGAAGTACGTAACGCTTTACGGCACTAAGTCACACACCACCAACTATTTCACTGATTTTGGTGAAACTGGATCATATTTTATGGAGAAAATGTTTTCTGGTTTTCCCTCTGATGTCCTCCGGCTGCTCCGCCTCAACTCTCTGTGATTTACAGAGTTTCCTGATGGACAGTGAAGTAAACTGCTGACAGCTGTAGCTGCTGTTAGCTCATGTTAGCTCAGTTTGTTAGCTGCTGTTAGCTAATGTTAGCTCAGTTTGTTAGCTGCTGTTAGCTAATGTTAGCTCAGTTTGTTAGCCGCGCTGCCCAGACTGTGAGCTCAGAGCAGGCAGTGTTAGTGTTATAGGAGGTTCTCAGGCCCAGCAGTCAGCAGCTTCTATGGACATAATGGTAGAGGAGAAGAGAGTGAAGAGGACGCTGACGGAGGAAGCTAAGAAGAGAAAAGGAGAGAGTGAGCGAGCAAGAAGCCGCCGGACAAGAGTAAATCTGGGACTGACTTTTAGTGGTTGGTGAGAGCTTGGTGAAATAAAAGGCTGAAAGACAGACGCCGAGCTGGGCTGACTGCTGTTGGACTAGTCAGTAATATTAGCTGGCTGCTATGTCTGCTGTTGGTGACCTTGTTGATGTTTGGCTGTTAGCAAAGTTGTCGACTCGCTAGTTTTTGATCAGAAGTAATGTAATCAGAACAAATACTCGAGTACAGCTGAACATAGTTACCACAGTGGGATTACTAAATTACAACTAAATTTCTCTGGTTTTCTCACTGATGTCGTCGGCTGCTGCAGACATTAAAAACATTTGTTGATCATAGTTTTAAATTTGTGAACATGCTGACAGGAGAAAAGACGGAGTCCAGGTGGACACTGATGACGTAAAGAGGACAGTGTTGAAGTGGGAGGACGGAAAGATGAAGGACGGCTGTTTGTGTGAATCCAAACAGACGCTCGCTGCTCGCACACTCATCGTCTCCTTTCACACCTTCATCGCTCGCTCGCTCACAAACAGATGCTCTCTCTGACTTCACCTCACACTGTTTTTGTCAACACTGAACAGCGCTCCACACAAACGCCATACGTTCCTGCTGCGTGTGTTATTAGGAATGAATGATGTTCTCAAACACACAACGAGGCCACAGGTCAGCTGCTTTGTATCATGTACCAGTACATCAACTGTTTAGTCTGTAACATGTCAGAAAACAAAAGACCAGCCTCTTCACTTTTTATATGAAACTGAAAAATGTACTTAAAAATGTGGAAATTGAGGAATAAAGACTTCTTGTCAGTTTTACTCAAAACAAAACACAAAGCTTTTTTCTTTATTTTTCCACTTCCTCATTCCTTTAATCATGTTTTTCATGCAACTATCACACGATGACAAACATTCGACCTTTCAAATCAAAAGAAAATCCAACAAATAAATCAGATCCAAAGGGATTCGTGTTGAGTATTTTAAATTCTTCACACGTTTATAATCCTAAAAAATCTTCTGAACTGTTTCCTTGCACTGCTGTAACTCTGTTTCCTGGAGATACGTTCAGGTCCATGGTTTATTACCTGTAAAAGTTTGCATAAGCTTACAGTTAAAATTAGACATCTACCAACCTCTATCTCTTCTGGATTTTATCTGTTTGACTTCTGGCTCATTGAAAGTGAAATATTCCTGTAATCTTGACGGCAGATTTCTCTCACATCTTGGTGTAAACAGATCTATCAGTGTAGAAAGGATGAAAACAGGAGATGTGGAAAATGCAACAGCTACACCGTTGTATGATATTACACACAAGGAGAGGTCAACGCCAGAGACGCTTCTCCTGTGACAGCAGCAGCTTTCTAATCAATTAGTCAAGACCTACACACTGTGTCCTATTACCAAACAGACACACTTAAACACATAAACAACCCAACTACTCTCAAGGAGGCTTGGAAACTCCAGAAACCCCCCAGAGTTCCCTCACTGTCCTGTTAAAGAGGCCTGAGAAGCAGCCACCAGAACCTCCTGAAGGACTTCTGAAACCCTCTCCACCTCCCAAACTCTAAAAACCAGCAGATGGCTCTAGAGCATTGAGTATGAGGGTTGCCTCACACATTCTCAATGACATCTTGACTGCCTGTTAATTATGTTCTGCATTATGTTAGGTTTCTCTGGGGTCCTTTCACTTTAGGAAAGACTTTAAGACCCATCAAAACCATGCAATGACCTGTGGAACCTTCTCAAAGACCCTGGCATACTGAGAGATTCCTTTAAGACCGATGAAACTTCATGGTGCCCATTGAGGAAACCTGAAAACTGACCCTTGGGCCCATCAAACCTTCAAGAAGGTTCCACAAAAAGACTCATAGACCTTGATAGATTCTCAAAGATTCTTTGAAGACCCACCACACGTCCCGGTACCCACTGAAGGACCATAAAAACTTTCATTCACCACAAGAAGACTTTCTAGACACTTAGAACCCATTTAAGATCCTTCCAACCTCCAGAGGAATCCCCAATGAGTTCAAAGTTACCTAAAAAGATGCAGTAAACCCTTCAGGAGCTTGTGGAACCCTCTCTATAACACATTAAACCTCTATAGGAACCCTGAGAACCCTGTCATTGACCTGCTGAACCTCCTTAAAAAATATTCCTAGAACGACTCCAATACAACCTGGAAAGCCCTGGGAAACTGTCTGAACTGTTTCAGTGATCCCAAAGAACCTCCAAGACCCCATGAAGCTGCTTTCTAATACTTTAAACTCCCCGAGGAACCCCTCTCAATAACCTGTTGACCTCCTCAAGAATCCCTGAAACACTAAAGGTAAATGCTGCAGAACCACCGTCAAGAAAACAACCCAACTTTGAACCAATCCAGTCAAACTGCTATATGCTGTGTCACTCTTTACCTGATGCCAGTAGTGTAGCCTTGACCTTTGACCCTGCACAGGAAATGGAGAGCGATGGGAGTCTCTGCTGTAACAGTGGTCTCCTTGTGCTTTCTTAATCACATTAGCCAGTCACACAATAGTCTATTCATCACCTGAAGCTCTCAGTGCTCCAGGTATGATATAGTTACACTTTCTAGCTGGCTGCGAGTTAAATAATTGGAATAATAATAAGCATTGTTCGGTTACAGTTTGTGTTAACTCCAAATGTTCAGGAATTAAAGAATTATGCTGGAAACAGACAAACGCCAAAGAGATCTTCATTAAGGAACCCCAAAGACGTCTAGAAACTCTTTATGAAAAGAACCTGAACAAAAAATCTTAGGATAATTTCTAGAAAACCACAAAATGCAAAGAAAAACTAAAGTAGGGTGTTGGAATCTCTTCAGAAAACTCTGAAGACCTCCACAGGTAACCTTGTAACCAGCTCAACCAGCTTTGTACCACATCTGAAAGTCTTAAAGTCGACTCAGCTTAAATCTGTAAAACTGTCTTTGTCCAGTATCTATAAATCTAAATTTCCTGGTTATAATTTGTGGATTCAGAGAAGGACTCTAGTCAGAACTAGGATAGTTGAGATGGTGAGCAGCCAGCTAAAAGGTAAAATAAAAATGAAACCATGTTCTGTGTTTACTGTGTTCAGGGTGTTACTGACATTCCAGTCATAGCTCGCTGGTTTTAACAAAAAGAATTACTCAGCTGCTGAATTAGCTTCAGGACGTAGATCGACGTGACGGGTCAAACACACTTGACACATCACATTTCTGTCCATGTGTTTGTGTTATTTGTCGTCTTGTTGCTGTGCAGTGAGTTTGCATGATAACCTTTCACTGTGTTCAAGTCTTTTTTTGTATAAACACAGCTCGTCTCACATTCCTCACAGCTCAACCCAAGTCAGCTGAATTCCTCCGTAATGTGATGAGTTAGATTGGAGGTGGACAGAGGAAGGTCTGTGAGCTCAAATGAGGAGATGAACTGGTGAGGTATGACGTAGGACAGCGTCGACACCCCGGACCCAGATCGCATCATCCACCTGAATACTTTCTGCGGGCTGATAGACACAAAGTCCAGCTGAACTGAGGCCCTCGATCACACAGTAAAGTCTGGAGGGAGAAAGAAGCTACTAAAATGTCCTTAAAGACTTTCTACACTTTATTGTGTTTAGAAATATCAGGACCTCTCAAAATCCAAGAGATCCACTTCAGTGATGTTTAGAATTTAAATAAATATCTAGTTAACTCACTTAAAGACATCTCGGACCTCTTCAGCAACACCCAGATCTAACGCGATCCCCTGACAAACCTTTCAACCTACAATAAGACCAAAGACACCGACTTAGACTTCATTCAAATCCCCTTCAAGAATCTTCAGGTAGGGACCTTTAGGCACCCCGTCAAAGAACTCTAGAAAGCCCTAAAAACCCCCCCCAAAAAAACCCAAATGATCTCTAAATACTCAAGAGAGATCCATTAAACCCCTTCAAGAAGGACTCTGATCTACTGACCATCTCTTGAACCCTCAAGGACATCTAAAACCTCTAGAAATCCTGGACTTCCTTGAACCTTCCGGAGCACCTAAACCCCCTCGGTCAGATCCATGGGCTGCCCCAAAGATTCTCTGGAACACTTTATATTGCTTGTAGAACTGTCCTTCCTAAAAAGAGCCCTTTATCTGTGGTACCTCGACAAAGCACCAAACTTTAATCTAATCAAACCCATCCTTAGAGCCAAACATGGACCTTTTCCGGGCAGCAGTTGCAGGGCTTGGTTAGCAGTTGTAACTGGGCACTCCCAGTTTGAACAACATAAAGCAGGGTGGAAAATCAGGCTTTGCTGGTGACATAAAGGTTAAGAAATAACCACGGCAGTTCACTTAGCATCACGATATGAGCCACTGAATGCTCTGCCTGTGAATTACTGGAATACAGATATCATTGATGTCATCAGAATAAATGCAATTAGAGGTTGAACTGCTGAAAGCAATCCTCATATTCTCGTCCAACTTCCTGTGTTTGTTGTGCAGAAGGCAGCCTGTGGCTGAAATCAGATCTGTCATTTACATAAGCCCACACACACACACACACACACACACACACACACACACACACACACACACACACACACACACACACACACACACACACACAGAAGAGATTCGATAGCATGACTTCAGTTAAAGCTGATTACACTCTGTAGGTAAATAAATACAACAGTCAGCTCACCTGGAAGACCTACAGGTCAGTAACTCTGCACATAAATGTCACTTTATGATCATAAAGAGGCAAAAACAACTTAAATTAAGGTCGCTGTGAATGAATTATATAATGCAGACTGCAGGAATATATACGGTCACATGATCCATGTACTGTAGACAATACAGTGTCGGTCACTATGGCGACACCAACACAGAACTAGCGTTACTGTTGGGTGATAACACCAAAGATAAAGCCACCATAAACTCAGTATGAACACACACTATAAGACTTTATCATATATGACAAACGTAAATGAAAATATCAAGGACAAGTTCTCTGTAAGGTTTATTTAGAAAGAACACTGTCTGGATATGCAGTACAGTGATATTATTATAGTTTCGCTTTAAAGACATTTAAAGGTTGTGGACAGATCCATGCCAAAGGACCTCTGGAACTCCTTCAAACGGCCCTAAATCCACTGAAACTGAACAAACTGACCCATCTTTAGAAGCACTTTCCTAAAAGGACATCTGAAACTTCTGGAAATCCTGAAAATCCTCTAGATCTTCTACGTAGCATCTAAAAAAAACCTCTGGAACACACTGAGAGATATTTTAATAAACCCTTCAAGACCATGTATGGGCTCCTCAGGAAGCACCTAGACCCCTCGGTGACACTCTAAAACGTCCTTAATTAGCTACATAGAAATCGTCCTCAAGGACCTCCAAAACCTTTAAAGAACATGGACACACACTCAAAGAGGACTTCTGTCAAACATCTTGCATCTCTATAGACTGCACTGAGCACTTACTGTAGAAATGACTACAACCCTCAGGACTATACAAAATAAATGACTGTAGGAATACATAACAATATTTTCTGTATGTAGAAACCTCCTCTGGTAGCTTTAGAACCTCTCTTCGAGATTCCTGGAACCTCCTGAGGCACCTGGCACCCCGTCAAAGAGCTTCCTGATTGGGGCGCCCTGCCGTCTCACCTGGAGCCCAAAGAAACCAGCAAATGTATAAAAATAAATAAATCCTCCAGAGAGGTCTGTGGAACCGAAACCTCCAGGACGTCTGAGAACCTCGTGAAGGCGCCTAGACCCCTTGGTGACACCCTAAAACCTCCGTGAGACCCTACAAGCAACTTCCAGATGGAATGAGACAAAACATTTGTAATTCTGGTTCTGATGACATGAGAAATAAACAGAACCTCCGGTTCTATTAGAGTCTGTGCAGCTCGCTGCAGGGACAGCAGAGGCAGTGTAGAAACCTGAGCCTGTCTGTGTGTTGATATTATAGATGATCATGCATGACACATATAACATGTGAAGGTCACTGTGTGTGAACTCTAACATGATCAATGGAGCGGCAGCTCTGTAACAATCTATCCGGGATGTGACAGCAGTGTGTCGGTGTGACTCCCACCTCCTCCTCGGCGGTCGCTCCGTTGCCTACGTGGGCCATGGCTGTGCCCGGTGACTGTCCTCCCTCACGTCCGCTGCTGCTGCTGCTGCTGTATCCCTATCAGGAGAGGCACGATCCCATTTTCTGTCACACACACACATACACACGCACGCGCACACACACACCGCCGTGCACCTGCTTACAGAATAGAATAAAACCCGACCAGATGTTTAGTGGTCTCGGAGTCGTGGAGATCGTCCTGGTCTCGGTCGTGTCGCGTCCTCCTCAGGTCTCTTCCGTGAAGAGAAAAAACGGCAGCGAACGACTCACACACACTGAACACACCTCCTGTTTCCTTAACCCCGCCCACCAAGACGAGACACAGAGGCAGGATCTGACCAATCAGAGCGAAGAACGACTCTATATATACACACACACACACACACACACACGCCTTCATATCAAGGTGTGTCTGCAGTTTGTTTTTGTAGATTAAAACTGCAGACTGTAGTCTCTGAGACGTCCCCGCAGACTGTCTAAAACCTGGACACAGTCTCCGTGACGTTCCCGCAGACTGTTCTTAAAACCTGGACACAGTCTCCGTGACGTCCCCGCAGACTGTCTAAAACCTGGACACAGTCTCCGTGACGTCCCCGCAGACTGTTCTTAAAACCTGGACACAGTCTCTGTGACGTCCCCGCAGACTGTCTAAAACCTGGACACAGTCTCCGTGACGTCCCTGCAGACTGTGTAAAACCTGGACACAGTCTCTGTGACGTCCCCGCAGACTGTCTAAAACCTGGACGTAGTCACTGTGACGTCCCCACAGACTGTTCTTAAAACCTGGACATAGTCTCCGTGACGTCCCCGCAGACTGTCTAAAACCTGGACGTAGTCTCTGTGACGTCCCGGCAGACTGTCTAAAACCTGGATGTAGTCTCTGTGACGTCCCCGCAGACTGTCTAAAACCTGGACATAGTCTCCGTGACGTCCCTGCAGACTGTCTATCTAGTTCATAAATTCTCCTGTAAGAAAACTTTTTACAAATTTGCAGTTTGTTTTTAAAAGACAGAAAGACACAATTAGAATAAAATGTGTGAATTTTAATTTTCATACATTCTCAGTGTATGTTTAATGTTTTATGACATGCCGTTAACAGTCTGGATCTACTTGTTCAAGCTCTTCAAACATCAACATAACAGAGTGAGTACAAACACAATAAACCAGTATAAATTATGTGGCTGTACAAACAGTTTTTTGTAAGTTTACTGCTGCTCGTGTGCCTTTGAGCAAGGCACCGAGTCTTCCCCCGCAGCTGAAGTGTGAGTGTGAAGTTTAATGCTTTAATTCAGGTTAAAAAGGTGCCTGAAACAAACAGAGTGGGGTCAGTAACAAGAGTTCACACCGGACTGAACACAGACGTCCCCGTAAATACTGAAACATTTCAAACTGAAGAGCGTCTCCTCTCCTCGTGACGGAGAACAGTCAGCAGAGGTAGTCTGAGGTTACGTTATGTACTTCGATCCGTGCATCAGTTTTAGTTTTATCAGGTAATCTCAGGGTTAAAGTCAGGTAAGCTTAAAAACAGGTAACGTTGGGTTAATGCTCCGTTATAAACAAGATCTAAACACTGCTGTGGTGACGTCAGTACTAACTGTATTAATGCACTAATGTTAATATAAAACTATGAACACAGTTCACCTGCTCAGGTGGAACTCAAACACAACACCACCTTTACATTTACAGTACAAATAAATAATATGAGCTGCGTGTCCATCACAGGAAGTAAATGAGGTTTGTTTCAGGTCGACACCCCCCCTCACATTAGAGTTGGTTCAGTCCAAGCTGCTTCAGGAAGAGTCCACTGGAGCTGCAATCAACAAACCACAAGCATCATCACAGGTCACATGACAGATTTATTCAAAACAACTTCATGTGTTTAACATTTTTATTGAGTGTTCCTGCGAGGCCACTATTCACTGTCACCATACTTATTATGCTGACGTATTCCAGGAATCTCAGTGTGCTACTCCGCCCTCAGTTTTTGTCGCACATACACAAAAAAGGTATCAAAACGACCGGCTCGGCCGGGAATGGTGTGCTGTGACTTTTCTAAGAGTTTCACCAAACAGTTTTACCAAAAATCACCAAAAACCACGCCAAAATTTACAATGGGTGTGTATTGGTAGAATGTTCCAGAGCTGGAGTGGGTGACATCATCGCTAGAGTGGAGAGGGAGAGAAACATTTGTCAGAAAATAAATTTGCAAACGGCTCTCGTGGCCACAAATGTCACTCTACAGAAATAATTTATACATAGAAACGTAGGAAAATTCGTGGGCTACGCAGCGATATCACTGCTGAAGCTGTCAGACTTATAGTTTTGGCGGGAGACGCACTGATGCTCCAGGATCACCCACCGACAGCCCCATCTACTCCCATGTAAACTGGAGAGGAGAAATTTCCCAAAGGAGCACGGGGCACCTGTTCTTTCTCTATCTCCCCAGGTCACATTTTTTAACTTTAGACACTGAAATTCAGCATTCACATGGTCGACAAGATGAGGATGCTCACGGTCATTTGGGCTTTTTGATACGACCTACCGTTTGGCATTAGTGTCCACTAGTTGGAGGGGGTTCATTTAGAGATTTTCTGTGTCTCTCAGCAGTCACTCACACACAGACAGAGCACAGCTGCAGTTCATTGCTCTGACCTGCAGCTGACCCTGGTTGCTTGGCAACCTCCAGCCTGCCTTTGACTAACTTTATTGAAGTCTCTGTGCTGCTGCAGTGTCAATAATAATGTATGGGCGCGACGGGGCCACAGTCAGACACACTATTTTATGTTTTTAACAATAAATCATTTAAAAATGTTTTATTATTTTCATGAGTCTTATTTTTATATTTACCATCCGTTAGCTGCGCCTCCTCTCCTCCCGTAGCCTCCACCTCTCCCCTCTCCTCTCCACCATCAGTCCTCCTCCTCCCCTTCACCTGGACCATGAGTCTCTTCACCTCCTGCAGCAGCTCCTCCCTCACCAGCCTCTCCCTGCAGCGCTCCGCCCGCTGAGCCTCCTCCCTCTCCTTCTCCTCCAGCAGAGAGCGCAGGAAGGTGGCGCTCACCACCTCCTCCCCCTCCCCCACCAGAAAGGTGTTCTTGAAGCGGTTATACAACATGGAGGCCTTGTCCATGATGGCCTGGTTGGCTCTGTAGTAACGCAGCTCCCCGCAGACTGTCTAAAACCTGGACATAGTCTCCGTGACGTCCCTGCAGACTGTCTATCTAGTTCATAAATTCTCCTGTAAGAAAACTTTTTACAAATTTGCAGTTTGTTTTTAAAAGACAGAAAGACACAATTAGAATAAAATGTGTGAATTTTAATTTTCATACATTCTCAGTGTATGTTTAATGTTTTATGACATGCCGTTAACAGTCTGGATCTACTTGTTCAAGCTCTTCAAACATCAACATAACAGAGTGAGTACAAACACAATAAACCAGTATAAATTATGTGGCTGTACAAACAGTTTTTTGTAAGTTTACTGCTGCTCGTGTGCCTTTGAGCAAGGCACCGAGTCTTCCCCCGCAGCTGAAGTGTGAGTGTGAAGTTTAATGCTTTAATTCAGGTTAAAAAGGTGCCTGAAACAAACAGAGTGGGGTCAGTAACAAGAGTTCACACCGGACTGAACACAGACGTCCCCGTAAATACTGAAACATTTCAAACTGAAGAGCGTCTCCTCTCCTCGTGACGGAGAACAGTCAGCAGAGGTAGTCTGAGGTTACGTTACGTACTTCGATCCGTGCATCAGTTTTAGTTTTATCAGGTAATCTCAGGGTTAAAGTCAGGTAAGCTTAAAAACAGGTAACGTTGGGTTAATGCTCCGTTATAAACAAGATCTAAACACTGCTGTGGTGACGTCAGTACTAACTGTATTAATGCACTAATGTTAATATAAAACTATGAACACAGTTCACCTGCTCAGGTGGAACTCAAACACAACACCACCTTTACATTTACAGTACAAATAAATAATATGAGCTGCGTGTCCATCACAGGAAGTAAATGAGGTTTGTTTCAGGTCGACACCCCCCCTCACATTAGAGTTGGTTCAGTCCAAGCTGCTTCAGGAAGAGTCCACTGGAGCTGCAATCAACAAACCACAAGCATCATCACAGGTCACATGACAGATTTATTCAAAACAACTTCATGTGTTTAACATTTTTATTGAGTGTTCCTGCGAGGCCACTATTCACTGTCACCATACTTATTATGCTGACGTATTCCAGGAATCTCAGTGTGCTACTCCGCCCTCAGTTTTTGTCGCACATACACAAAAAAGGTATCAAAACGACCGGCTCGGCCGGGAATGGTGTGCTGTGACTTTTCTAAGAGTTTCACCAAACAGTTTTACCAAAAATCACCAAAAACCACGCCAAAATTTACAATGGGTGTGTATTGGTAGAATGTTCCAGAGCTGGAGTGGGTGACATCATCGCTAGAGTGGAGAGGGAGAGAAACATTTGTCAGAAAATAAATTTGCAAACGGCTCTCGTGGCCACAAATGTCACTCTACAGAAATAATTTATACATAGAAACGTAGGAAAATTCGTGGGCTACGCAGCGATATCACTGCTGAAGCTGTCAGACTTATAGTTTTGGCGGGAGACGCACTGATGCTCCAGGATCACCCACCGACAGCCCCATCTACTCCCATGTAAACTGGAGAGGAGAAATTTCCCAAAGGAGCACGGGGCACCTGTTCTTTCTCTATCTCCCCAGGTCACATTTTTTAACTTTAGACACTGAAATTCAGCATTCACATGGTCGACAAGATGAGGATGCTCACGGTCATTTGGGCTTTTTGATACGACCTACCGTTTGGCATTAGTGTCCACTAGTTGGAGGGGGTTCATTTAGAGATTTTCTGTGTCTCTCAGCAGTCACTCACACACAGACAGAGCACAGCTGCAGTTAATTGCTCTGACCTGCAGCTGACCCTGGTTGCTTGGCAACCTCCAGCCTGCCTTTGACTAACTTTATTGAAGTCTCTGTGCTGCTGCAGTGTCAATAATAATGTATGGGCGCGACGGGGCCACAGTCAGACACACTATTTTATGTTTTTAACAATAAATCATTTAAAAATGTTTTATTATTTTCATGAGTCTTATTTTTATATTTACCATCCGTTAGCTGCGCCTCCTCTCCTCCCGTAGCCTCCACCTCTCCCCTCTCCTCTCCACCATCAGTCCTCCTCCTCCCCTTCACCTGGACCATGAGTCTCTTCACCTCCTGCAGCAGCTCCTCCCTCACCAGCCTCTCCCTGCAGCGCTCCGCCCGCTGAGCCTCCTCCCTCTCCTTCTCCTCCAGCAGAGAGCGCAGGAAGGTGGCGCTCACCACCTCCTCCCCCTCCCCCACCAGAAAGGTGTTCTTGAAGCGGTTATACAACATGGAGGCCTTGTCCATGATGGCCTGGTTGGCTCTGTAGTAACGCAGCTGCACGAGTAAATAAAACATGAACACAGCACGTTAACGTTCGTCAGCAGCTCCTCGTTAGCACTTTAATTTATGTTGACTGTACCTTCCTCAGGGTGGAGACGAGCTCGCTGTGTCTCTGGACGTGTTTGGACGTCACGTAAACCATACTGAGCTGATCCAGCGCCTTCACACACTTACTGATGTCCTGAAACACACAAACACATCAAATAAACCTGACTGTAGATCCAAGAAGACGTTTCACCTCTTGCCCAGGAGGCTTCTTCACTTCTGACGGACTGTCGTCAGAGCTGTGAAGGTCACCTGATGTCCGTTTGTTGGAACTGGACATCAGGTGACCAGGACGAGATGTTTGTGAATCTACAAGTCGTCCCAGATTATTCCAGAGATTCTCCTCAAAGAGACAAAAACTAAATATTTATCAAATTAAAGCTTGTTTTATGCTAAAATATATTTTCACCAACTATATTTAAGTTCCCTGTTAAAGGGCCAACCTTCAAGTTAGTAAATTCCCAGTTTATTCCCATTAATTCCCATAAATTCCCGTTAATTCCCATGGAACATTTCCAACTTTGAAAATTCCCAGAATTTGAAAAAATGAACTATCAGGAAATTTGGTTCCACTCAGGACAACTAAAATGTGTTCTGACTTTTCCTTTAGCGCCATCATCAGGTCAAACGTATAATTGGACGTCTGACGTTCACGAGCTGGTCGCTAACTTGTATCGTGTTTTAGAGCTTGTTTGTTGAAAAGGACAAAAACAAGGAGCTAAAAGAGGCTAAAAGGCTAACGCGCTGGTTCACGTAGCTTTACAAACAGCTCTGTTGCAGTAAACGTGTCTTACGGGGTTGTCAGACTTCAGAGAGATCCGGATGTCTCCGTGGATCCTGTGCAGAGTCGAGTCTGTCAGCGTCATGGTCGAGCTCTTCTGCTGCTCCACCTTCGCTCCATCCGACGATACGCTCGCCGCTTTGCTGTCTTCTTCTTCTGCGCTCGTCTTCTCCTCTTCTGCTTCTTCTTTAGGTTTTGACTTGGCGTGTGACGTCTCGCCGCTTTCTGTTGTCGTTGTGTCGCTCTTCTTCTGTGGCGTCTTTGTTTGTTCTGCCGTGGCTTCGTCGTCCTCTTCTCGCTCAGGCTTTTCACTCTTCTTCTGCTCTCTTGTCTTTTTTTCCACCGCCTCGCTCTCGTTCTTCTTCTCTTGCGGTTTTGTTTTCTGCACTTTTTGCTCATCTTTGTTCTTCTTCAGCGTTGTGTCCTCGTTCTTTTTGTCCTCGGTCGTCGCTGCTCTCGTTCTTTCAGGCTTTCTCTCCACCGTCTTTCTATCTTCACCTCTTTTCTCACCATCTGAACTTTTCTTCTTCTCTTCTTCTCTGCTCGTCTTCTCTTTCTTCTTCTTCTTCTCCTCCTCCTCCGTTCCTCCCATCGTTCCTCCCATTATCGTCTTGACCTGAACCTTCGTCCCGTGTCCGGCCTTCACGATCTTTCCGATGATTTTCCTCTCGTTCTTGTCTTCGTCTTTCTTCCCCTCAGCCTTCATCTCGTCTTTGTTCGACTGCCCGCTCTCCTTTTCATCTGTAGTTTTACTCTTCTGTTCATCCTTCTTCACCTCCTTCTTTTGTCCGGACAGCTTCACCTCTGCCTTCTCTCCCTCTTTCATGTCTCTGTTCTTGCCGACCGTCTTCTTCCCGATGAAGGCTTTCACGCCTGACTTCTTGCTAATCACCGTGGCGACCTTCTTCTTTAGTCGGTCTCCGGGTTTCCTGATGAGACGATAAACGTTAACTCTCCCGTACACGTTAACAGACATAAGTGTGCGTTTGTGTTTCTTACTTCATCGTCTCCCTCCTCGTCGCTCCTCTGTCGGCCTTCAGCAGACCTCTTAAAGATTTAAACAAACTCTCCCTCTTGGCTGCCAGGTGGCGCTGTCGCTGCACGGGACAAACAGACAAAACATTCCTGAATGTTTGTAACGTAACAGGCTCAGAGGTGAGAGCTCGGCAGAATAAAAGAGTACAGCTGAACATATTTACCTCCTCGTCCACAGAGCTGCCTCCTTTCTCCTTCTCCTCCTTGGCCATCTTCTCTTTGGTCTCCTCCTTCTTTCCTTCCTCACCAGCATCCTTCGTCTTCTTCTCTTCCTCTGCTCTCCTCGTCTTCATCCCTTCAGTTTTCTCCTCTTCCTTCCGCTCCTCCTCTTCCCTCCTCCTCTTCGTTCCTCGGCTCTCCTCTCTGTCGTCCTTCGGCGTCAGCTGCGCCTCCTTTTCTCTCGTTCTTTTTCTTCCTTCGCTCTCCGACCTTGTTTCTCTCCTCGTACTCTCCTCTTTCTTTTCTTCGCTGTCGTCTTTTGTTGTCGTCTTCTTCTCCTCCTCCTCCTTCTCTGATCTCCTCGTCTTCATCCCTCGGCTCTCTGCCGACGACTTTTCTTCTGTTTTCTCCTTCGTCGTTACTTCTTTCTTTGCGTCCACACCTTCATCCCGCTTTGTTTTCTTATTCTTCGCCTCCTCTTTCTCCTCTTCCTTTTCTGTTCTCCTCTCCGATGTCTTCTCTCTCACCATCACTTTGTCCTTCTCGTCTCTCTTCCTCTTCACTCCTCGGCTCTCTGATGAATCTTTCGCCTCCTTTTCTTCCTCCATCTTCTCCTCCTCCTCCTCATCCTTCTTTCCTCTGTCGGTCTTGGGCGTTTGTGTCGTCTTCTTTTTGTTGACTGCTGGGAGGAGAAACAAGTTTTTAAACCTCTGCAGTTACTAACGTTCATCCTAAAGATAATTACATTCATTTGTGTTGGGTACCTGAAGGAGGCGCAGCAGGAGCTTGGTTCTTACGCTGCTCAGCATCGACCTGATGAAACAAAACAAAAGTTTATTGAAGAGTTGTGGCAGAGCGACCTCCTCATCTCCTCCAGCTCTCTCCTTTTTCTTCTGCCTGTCTGAAAGGAGCATTGGCGCCACCTCCTGCTTATCTCATAAAACAACTCCTCATATTCACACCGTGCTGGTTGATTCATTTTAAAGCTGCTGTCTGCTGGTCTGGAGGTTACCTTGGACTCTGCTCCTCTGCTCCTGGTCGTCACAGGACGTGCAGCCTCCTCGGTATCTGTACTGGTTGAAGCTGGTTTGGAGTCTGTCGTCTTCGTCGGGGCTTCTGTGGCGCTCCGAGTTTTCTTCTCAGCCGTCACTTTTGCTTCAGCTGCAGGTTTGTCAGGAACACTTTCAGAGGATCTGGAGGGAGTTTTTGGCCTCGTCACTTTTGCCGCCGTCTGTGAAGACAAAAAGAAAAATACATTCATGTTTTCTGCATGAATCGATGAAGTTTAAAATCTCTTAAACCGTCGTACCTCCTTCTTATTCTCTGCAGGAGTCGTAACAACAGTATGTTCAGCTCTTTCTCCGGCAGCTGCCTTCCTGCTTCGTGTATTCGCAGCCATGTCGGTCACGTCTGTAGCCGCGGCGTCTTTCGAAGCCGAGGCCTGTTCGGGAGTCGGTCTGGAGTCTGGAGCAGATCTTAACGAAGCTCTTGTCGGAGTTTTAGCCACGGAGACGGCGGCGCTTTCCTTTTTACCCGGCGCACTTCTGCTGGCAGCTGTTTTACTGTCGGGCTTTGCGGGGGCAGATTTACTGAGAGGAGTTTTAGTCGGGGCAGTTTTCAGTTTGTCGTTCGTCGCCTGTTTGGAAGGTGTAGCTTTAGAGGCAGAGGTCGGTTTAAGAGGTGTAGCTTTAGACTGTTTGGCAGATGACGGTGTCGGGGGTGTCGGTATCTGAGGACATGACAGAGCAGAGAACAGCTGTTAGAACCAAACATCTGTTCACTGACTGAACACACAAACGACAAAAACACAAGTAACGACAGCAGTAATTACACTGACTTTGAGTTTGCTGCAGACTCCCGGCGTGTTCTGGATCTCCCACATGCCCTCGGTGAAGCCTTTGATCCGAACGCCGCTGCCATACTTCATCTTGTTGCCGACGTAAGGGACGATGTTCTCCGGAGGGAGGGTTCCTCTGAGGGAGGAGGGCAGGAAGGAAGGAAGGAGGGCAGGAAGGAAGGAAGGAAGGAAAGAAAAAAATCAATCGATCTGATCAATCGATGGGTTAACGGAGGAAGTGCTGCAGCTGCGTGTACGTACATCTGATGAGTCCCGAAGAAGAAGACCGGGACTCGTTTCTTGTATCCGTCCTCCGACTTACACACCTGAACACACACACACACACAAAAGAGTGTTAATGACCAATCACAGCACAGAAATACATGAAGGACGTGTGTGTGTGTGTGTGTGTGTGTGTGTGTGTGTGTGTGCGTACCCTGGCAGGCCAGTGAGGGAAGCCCTTCATCTTGGCGAACACCAGGTCTCCTGGTTTAAAGTCTCCGTTCTTCCCCGGCATGCTGCTGCTTCAGACGGACGAGAACACAGAACACAGCCTGAAAGACAACAGACAGAACACAGCCTGAAAGAACAGACAGAACACAGCCTGAAAGAACAGACAGAACACAGCCTGAAAGACAACAGACAGAACACAGCCTGAAAGACAACAGACAGAACACAGCCTGAAAGAACAGACAGAACACAGCCTGAAAGAACAGACAGAACACAGCCTGAAAGACAACAGACAGAACACAGCCTGAAAGAACAGACAGAACACAGCCTGAAAGACAACAGACAGAACACAGCCTGAAAGAACAGACAGAACACAGCCTGACAGAACAGACAGAACACAGCCTGAAAGAACAGACAGAACACAGCCTGAAAGACAACAGACAGAACACAGCCTGAAAGAACAGACAGAACACAGCCTGAAAGACAACAGACAGAACACAGCCTGAAAGACAACAGACAGAACACAGCCTGACAGAACAGACAGAACACAGCCTGAAAGAACAGACAGAACACAGCCTGAAAGACAACAGACAGAACACAGCCTGAAAGAACAGACAGAACACAGCCTGAAAGAACAGACAGAACACAGCCTGAAAGACAACAGACAGAACACAGCCTGACAGAACAGACAGAACACAGCCTGAAAGAACAGACAGAACACAGCCTGAAAGACAACAGACAGAACACAGCCTGAAAGAACAGACAGAACACAGCCTGAAAGACAACAGACAGAACACAGCCTGAAAGACAACAGACAGAACACAGCCTGAAAGACAACAGACAGAACACAGCCTGAAAGAACAGACAGAACACAGCCTGAAAGAACAGACAGAACACAGCCTGACAGAACAGACAGAACACAGCCTGAAAGACAACAGACAGAACACAGCCTGAAAGAACAGACAGAACACAGCCTGAAAGAACAGACAGAACACAGCCTGAAAGAACAGACAGAACACAGCCTGAAAGACAACAGACAGAACACAGCCTGAAAGACAACAGACAGAACACAGCCTGAAAGACAACAGACAGAACACAGCCTGAAAGACAACAGACAGAACACAGCCTGAAAGAACAGACAGAACACAGCCTGAAAGACAACAGACAGAACACAGCCTGAAAGAACAGACAGAACACAGCCTGACAGAACAGACAGAACACAGCCTGAAAGAACAGACAGAACACAGCCTGAAAGACAACAGACAGAACACAGCCTGAAAGACAACAGACAGAACACAGCCTGACAGAACAGACAGAACACAGCCTGAAAGAACAGACAGAACACAGCCTGAAAGACAACAGACAGAACACAGCCTGAAAGAACAGACAGAACACAGCCTGAAAGAACAGACAGAACACAGCCTGAAAGACAACAGACAGAACACAGCCTGACAGAACAGACAGAACACAGCCTGAAAGAACAGACAGAACACAGCCTGAAAGACAACAGACAGAACACAGCCTGAAAGAACAGACAGAACACAGCCTGAAAGACAACAGACAGAACACAGCCTGAAAGACAACAGACAGAACACAGCCTGAAAGACAACAGACAGAACACAGCCTGAAAGAACAGACAGAACACAGCCTGAAAGAACAGACAGAACACAGCCTGACAGAACAGACAGAACACAGCCTGAAAGACAACAGACAGAACACAGCCTGAAAGAACAGACAGAACACAGCCTGAAAGAACAGACAGAACACAGCCTGAAAGAACAGACAGAACACAGCCTGAAAGACAACAGACAGAACACAGCCTGAAAGACAACAGACAGAACACAGCCTGAAAGACAACAGACAGAACACAGCCTGAAAGACAACAGACAGAACACAGCCTGAAAGAACAGACAGAACACAGCCTGAAAGAACAGACAGAACACAGCCTGAAAGACAACAGACAGAACACAGCCTGAAAGACAACAGACAGAACACAGCCTGAAAGAACAGACAGAACACAGCCTGAAAGACAACAGACAGAACACAGCCTGAAAGAACAGACAGAACACAGCCTGAAAGACAACAGACAGAACACAGCCTGAAAGAACAGACAGAACACAGCCTGACAGACAACAGACAGAACACAGCCTGAAAGACAACAGACAGAACACAGCCTGAAAGAACAGACAGAACACAGCCTGAAAGACAACAGACAGAACACAGCCTGAAAGAACAGACAGAACACAGCCTGAAAGACAACAGACAGAACACAGCCTGAAAGAACAGACAGAACACAGCCTGAAAGAACAGACAGAACACAGCCTGAAAGACAACAGACAGAACACAGCCTGAAAGACAACAGACAGAACACAGCCTGAAAGAACAGACAGAACACAGCCTGAAAGACAACAGACAGAACACAGCCTGAAAGAACAGACAGAACACAGCCTGAAAGACAACAGACAGAACACAGCCTGAAAGACAACAGACAGAACACAGCCTGAAAGAACAGACAGAACACAGCCTGAAAGACAACAGACAGAACACAGCCTGAAAGACAACAGACAGAACACAGCCTGACAGAACAGACAGAACACAGCCTGAAAGAACAGACAGAACACAGCCTGAAAGACAACAGACAGAACACAGCCTGAAAGAACAGACAGAACACAGCCTGAAAGACAACAGACAGAACACAGCCTGAAAGAACAGACAGAACACAGCCTGAAAGAACAGACAGAACACAGCCTGAAAGACAACAGACAGAACACAGCCTGACAGAACAGACAGAACACAGCCTGAAAGAACAGACAGAACACAGCCTGAAAGACAACAGACAGAACACAGCCTGAAAGACAACAGACAGAACACAGCCTGAAAGACAACAGACAGAACACAGCCTGAAAGAACAGACAGAACACAGCCAGAAAGACAACAGACAGAACACAGCCTGAAAGACAACAGACAGAACACAGCCTGAAAGACAACAGACAGAACACAGCCTGAAAGACAACAGACAGAACACAGCCTGAAAGACAACAGACAGAACACAGCCTGAAAGAACAGACAGAACACAGCCTGAAAGAACAGACGGAACACAGCCTGACAGACAACAGACAGAACACAGCCTGAAAGAACAGACAGAACACAGCCTGAAAGAACAGACAGAACACAGCCTGAAAGAACAGACAGAACACAGCCTGAAAGAACAGACAGAACACAGCCAGAAAGACAACAGACAGAACACAGCCTGAAAGACAACAGACAGAACACAGCCTGAAAGAACAGACAGAACACAGCCTGAAAGAACAGACGGAACACAGCCTGACAGACAACAGACAGAACACAGCCTGAAAGAACAGACAGAACACAGCCTGAAAGAACAGACAGAACACAGCCTGAAAGAACAGACAGAACACAGCCTGAAAGAACAGACAGAACACAGCCTGAAAGAACAGACAGAACACAGCCTGAAAGAACAGACAGAACACAGCCTGAAAGACAACAGACAGAACACAGCCTGAAAGAACAGACAGAACACAGCCTGAAAGACAACAGACAGAACACAGCCTGAAAGACAACAGACAGAACACAGCCTGAAAGAACAGACAGAACACAGCCTGAAAGAACAGACAGAACACAGCCTGAAAGACAACAGACAGAACACAGCCTGAAAGACAACAGACAGAACACAGCCTGAAAGAACAGACAGAACACAGCCTGAAAGAACAGACAGAACACAGCCTGAAAGACAACAGACAGAACACAGCCTGAAAGAACAGACAGAACACAGCCTGAAAGACAACAGACAGAACACAGCCTGAAAGAACAGACAGAACACAGCCTGAAAGAACAGACAGAACACAGCCTGAAAGAACAGACAGAACACAGCCTGAAAGACAACAGACAGAACACAGCCTGAAAGAACAGACAGAACACAGCCTGAAAGAACAGACAGAACACAGCCTGAGACACCAACACAAACTAACACACACTAACACACTAACACACACACTGACACACTAACACACACTAACACACACACTAACACACACACTAACACACTAACACAAACTAACACACACTAACACACTAACACACACTAACACACACACTGACACACTAACACACACTAACACACTAACACACACACTAACACACACACTGACACACTAACACACTAACACTAACACACTAACACTAACACACACTAACACTAACACACACACTAACACACTAACACACACACTAACACACTAACACACACACTAACACACTAACACACTCTCATTTTCTGCGTTTATATTAATGACATTATGATTATTTGTTTGGTTGCCATCACTTTATGTGTCATATGGTTCTCTGAATGTTTGTTTAATGTTCTCTAATGAGCGTGTGTGTGTGTGTGAGTGTGTGTACACATGTATGTATACACACACTCACAGCTGACATGAAACCCTTCACATATGAAGTCTTTAATCGCTGAGTCATAGTCTGTCTCTGGGTTCGTTTCTCGCCGCGTGCTGACTCATTGTTTACAAATACACGTTAGCACTGAAGCTAGCCTCAGCTAGCTCTGCTAACACGTCACATCTGAGCTCCGCGTTTATTCTTATTTTTCCCGCCTGTGACGTTAACGGGACGTGAAACAAACACGTACTTACCGACAGACTGTCCGGTAACGTAACGTAGACTAAACTCGTCGTCGGTTCGACAGGAAGCTTCTCGTTACTAAGCTACGTCTGTCTGCCCGTCGCCATGTTGACGGATGAGCTCCTCTCACGTGACGTTTAATGCTTTCCCGCCTGCTGTTGGACTGTACCAATGAGACGCCGACTGTACCACCACCCCGAGAGAGGGAAGGGGGGCGCCAGGGGCGATTACACTCAGAAAATCATAAATCAAGTTATAAATCATTTAAATATTACATACTGGACCTTTAATCCAGTGTGAATTAAAAACGTGATTTATACCATAAAATACCGACTTTCTTTGCTCTTTTTAAAATAATTGAAAATGTTATAGGCTAAAAATGCTGCTACATGTCTTGTCAGCACTACTATGGAAGTGTATTGCTACCATACCAGGAAAAAAAAAAAAAAAAAATCAGTATCACGTTATAATGCGATACGTTTCACGTTGTATCGGTATGGCAGACATAAGGCACTTTGGACCCCCTTGAGCCTCACGTTAGGTACTTTAGCAGTTAGCAATTAATGGCTAAAGTAGCTAACCACTAACGTTAACTTGTTACGCTCTGGGAAAACCAGAAATTCAGAATTTTTTTTTTCCCGTAACATTTCTGCCTGCTACGTAGTCACGTTCATGCACGTAACACGCCGATAAATCCATGATTAGTTACAAGCTAAAACCTGGTAGGAGGTTAGTAAGAAAGGGGGTGAAACAAATGGCTCAATAACCCTACAATCGTGCAGATCAGGAAAACAAACACAACTGTTTAATTCAACACAAACACAGCACTTCACAAGAACTTTGCTCAAATAAAATATCCCCAAATATGCAAAAGATTTCTGATAATCTGATCAATGTACGAATACATAAATAAGATTACAAGTCCAACTTTTTAACAGTTTTTGGTCTGTACCAAAAAAGTTTCTAGGTTCGATATCCTTATTTTAGTGCTCTTCAACAGTCAGTAGGCCTTTGAATGAATATTTCTAAAGGGTACGTTGGCCTGACATTCCCATATGTAAACAGTCACCAGCGGTGGTTTGGTTCTCGGTCAAAGTCATATCTGAAATGAGGCATAGGCACTGCCAGGAGCTAATATCTGCTGTTCATGCCACCGTAGAAACTCCGGACATCGTGATGCGCTTCGTATGAAAGCCTCCAACCAACAGCAGACATGTCCATTCACTTATTCAGGACTAAAAATGTCTGAAGGCACAGTAACGACACATTTTAAACATCTTTTTTTAATCGCTGCCGCTGTCACTGTCGCTGTCATCGTCTTCCTCATCCTCCTCGTCTTCATCCTCCTTCTTCTCCGTTTCCTCTACGAGTCCTGAGAAGAAGTCATTGTCCCCGTGGGCTTTCTTGGTGAGAGACTTCATTCGGCCATCTTTCTTCTTCCTCTTGCGGTATTCGTTGACAGTCGTGTTGGGTAAGCTGGAAATGTCCCAGAACTTGATGAGCTGGTCGTGGGCGCTGCTCGCGAGGAAGCGGGAGTCCCAAGAGGTGGCGAGCTCTTCGATGGGTTCACTGACGTGCTGTCCAATGCAGCCAATGACCCGGTTGGGAAGGAGGTTGACGGCTCTGGTGGAGGACAGACATAACTTTACTATTACATTATAACGCGCAATGCTTAGCATCAAATATATGGTGGTCCAGGGCTAACTAAAGGGCAACAAATTAGGCTGACTGGGGCTGGGACCAGTCTGTCAATGGCAAGTCTGAAAGATAAGGATCCATTGCAGTGGTGACCTCTACTGATTTGAAGTTGAATGGCGGGAGAGTTGGACCCTTGGTAGACCATTTTGGACCATTAAGAAACCATCTCAGACTATCACAACATATGCTTGGACCATTTAAAGACCTGCTTAGACCACTATAAGATCAGATTAAACCATCAAAAGACCATTTTAGCCTTTGTGTGATATGCTTAGACCATCAAAAGACCATCTTGGGTCTTAGAAACCACCTTAGACTATCAAAACATTAGCTTTTAGAATTAGAATACCAGCTTAGACCATCATAAGATCATCTTAGACCATTGATAAACCAGCTTGGACCATCAAAACACCAACCTGGGCGATTAAAATTCCAGCATGGTTTAAGTTAGACCCAATGCAGTGATGCAGCAAATAGCTGAATGGCGTGATGTATTGGGTACTTTCAAAAACTTCCAGCTACCATTTGAAGACCAGCTTAGACTACCATAAGAACATTTTAGACCATTAAAAGACTAGCATGGATCAAGTTAGATATTCAGAAGTCCCAATGCAATGACGACTTCTACTCATTAGTCCAACAAAAAGTTAGACGACCCTTTTAAAACCAGCCAGTGGTCACAATGATCAACCAACTCACCGAATGTACCCGTCCATGGAGGCAGTGCACATGATGTTGTCGGTGACGGGGGCGATGCATTCCACCGACTCTGCTTTGATGGCGAAGCGGTCGCTGGTGGCTCCAAAGCCGTTCCAGTTGAAGATGTAGATGGTCCCCTCGCTGGAGCCGCAGACCACCTTCTTGCCACGTTTCATCAGCGCCACCGACGTTAGATCGCCACTCTGGTACTCCGACAGCAGCTCGAACCTCCGCCTCTTGATGTTGAAGACGCCCATGGTACCATCGCCGCTGTATTAGATTAGAGCAAATGAGAAGAAGACATTTTTAGACCAACTGTGCTTGTTGGCGTGTTCAAGGACACTCCGGCACGCAGGATTTAGGCAGACCACCATAAACTGGGTTTATTGTCATTGTTATTACCTGGCAGTAAGCAGGATTCTCTTGGCCTGGTCCACGGCGATGTCACTGATGTAATCCTCATGGTGTTTCAGATCCATGATGGCTGTTCCTTTCCTCATGTCCCACACCTTAAGATCATCAAAACACAAGTTTGGACTTTAAGAAGAGTTCAGTCTGGGTGAGTGGACTCGGTTGTAGCTCAGTGAAGACAGAACTGAAGAAGCCTCTTGGATCAGAGGTGAAATGTCTTGACAGATCTACAACCAAGTCCAGTTGCTCCAGATTAAACCCTTTCTCGAAGAAAGATCACCTGGACGACTGAGAACCTTCACAGACTACAAGCATGGACCATTAAAAGATCAGCTTAGACCAACAAAATACTATAAAAACACCAACTTATACTATCAAGAAACCACCTTGGACCATCAAAATACCAACTTGGACTGTGATGGACCATTAAAAACCATCTAGGGCCACCACAACTGTTTGGACCATTTAAAGACCAGATTAGTCCATCAAAAGACTAACCTGGACCATTTAAGAGCATTAAGAAACGACCTCAGACTATCAAGACATCAGTTTGGACCATCTGAATACAATCTTAGACCATCAAAAGAACATTTTGGATCAATAAAACATCATCTTAGATCATTGACAAACCAGCTTGGACTATCAAAACAGAGACGATTAAAAGTCCAGATGGATCAAGATAGATAATCAAAAAAAACAAACAAACAATGCAGTGATTACTTCTACTGACTGTCCAACAAAAAGTTAAATGGTGTGACGTATTGGATCCTTTCAAAAACAGCCAGCAATTGTGATGGTGGACCATTAAGAAACCATCTCAGACCATCACAACTTCAGCTAGAACCATTTAAAGACCAGATTAGACCATCAAAAGACTATTGTATGAGTTAAAACACCAATTTATACTATCAAGAAACCAACGTGAACTGTGATGGATCATTAAAAACCATCTAGGGCCATCATAAGTTCCGCTTGGACCATTTAAAGACAGGATGAGACCATCAAAAGACCGTCTTGGACCATTTAAGAGCATTAAGAACCCATCTCAGCTAGAACCATCTAAAGACAATCAAAAGACCATTTTGGCCCTTTCGTCTTATGTTTACACCAACAACAGATCCTCCTGGACTATTTTAGACTATAGAAACCATCATCAAAACAACAACTTGGACCATTAGACGAGGATGGTCTGTCAAAAGACCAGCAAGGTCCATTTAGAGACCAACTTAGACCATGAAAAGACTTATCCTGGACTATTTAAGTGCATTAAGACCAGAGTTCCTGGACCATAAAAATACCAACTTGGACTGTGATGGACCATTAAGAAACCATCTCAGACCATCACAACATCAGCTCGGACCATTTAAAGACCGGATTAGACCATCATCAACAGACCACTCTAGCCCTCTTTGGTATGTTTGGCTCAGGTCCGACCATGAATGTGGACTCAACATGAACACAGTCCGGACCTTGAGGGTTCCTCCGTCGTCTCCGGTCGCCAGGATGTTTTCGTCCACCAGCAGCAGACTGTTGATGGGAGCGCCGTGCGCCCCGCGGATCCTCGTGACCAGCTGTCCCCGCTCCGCGTCCAGCTGGTGGACCGCTTTGTCCCGGGACACGCTGAAGAGCTTCAGTCCGTCCGCGGAGAAGCGCACCTGGCGGCAGGACTTCATGTGGTGTCCGGACGACCACAGCTCCCGGTTCTCCCCCTCCGTACACGAGTAGGAGTACGCGTACACGTCCCCGTCCACGTCCCCGCACACGAGGATGTCCCTGCTCGGGTGGAGAGCCACCGTGTTGGCGATCGCTTCCAGCCGGATGTCCTCCGGGGTGTCTCGGGTCTTCGGCCCGGGCGGCTCGTCCCCATCTTCGTCCTCATCCCCATCCGGGTCCTGAGCTGCCTGCTCCGAGTGTGGAGAGGCCGTGGGGGCCTCTGGAGCTTCTCCTCTGTCCGTGTCCGGAGGGCCTGTCACTGTGGACAGATCAACGTGTTCTGTGGAGGCCGCCATGTTGTTGTCTTTTCCTTCTTCTTCTTCACTGAATAAAGGCGGTGAAGACAGACCACAGCGCCCCCTGCGGTGGAGGACAGTCACTACAACAACACAGCGATAAAACAATAAAATGACGTCACAATGACAGAACCGTCTCTGGGAGCGCGTAACCATGACAACGCCACCACGCTGAATCCAAACTGACGATCTATTATCATAGATCCCCATGTTTGTGTGAATAATGTCGACCTCCAGGAACACGTTGGGCTGTTCACAGAATAACAAGGTTCTTTTCTTTTGGTGTAAAAGTTCTTTCATGTTGTTGTTTCAGGTCATAATTATAATTTACATAAACTCCTGTATTAATTAGACGAGAAGGTTCTGATATAAACGTGAGTCAATCATGCTGTTTATTCATCATTTTAAATACATTTAATCTGGTCTGATTTTTTTATTTTATCCACATGAACACACAGATTTTAAATTTAAATAAATAAACAAATGAATAAAAACAAATAATAAATAAAAGAATAATAAAAACAACTAAATAAATAAAAAAATAAAATAAATCAAAATAAATAAATAAATTCGCGGTCAATCATTGGTCGGCTGTCCAGCCAATCAAAATGTAACCCGGAGATGACGTAGGGACGCTAAGATGGCGTCAGATTCAAACGTCTCTCTGAGTTTATAAAAGTTAATTTAACATCTCATGAATATTAATCAGTTCGAAGCTCTGTCACTCATTAACGTCTGTTTAATAACCAACACGTACATGTTGAATATTGACCGTGAACCGTCTGCTGGCAACGCAACACCAGCAACCAGCCAGGCAACCGGCCAGGCAACCAGCCAGGCAACCGGCCAGGCAACCGGCGTCCCCCCGGTACAGCAACAACAGCAACCCGCAGGCAGTCACTGTGAGCGGCTAACGAGCAGCAGACAGGCCGAGCATCCGGAACAACAACCAACATTTAAACATTAAAACACATCTAAAGGCTGCTGAGGAGCCGGAGCTATGCAGACACACGCAGCGGAGCGGAGGAGACAGCATGACCGGGGAAGGCGTCCCGAGAGCGGGCAGGACCGAGCGGAGCAGCGGGGGAAACTACCGAGAGCAGCGGAAAGCTCTGCGAGAAGAACCGAGCAGGAGAGAGCAAGGTGCGGACTGGAAACACACAGAGAGTCCGCCAGATGATGCGAATATGTTTAATCCTTATTATATTTAATAAAAGTACTACAATGTTACTCCTGTAACACTGTGCTTAAAAACAGATTTAAATGTTTTATGTGGTCTGTAAGTCTTTAAGTCTGAGAGTGTTTGAAGCAGCCAAAACATGTCTGCCCAGCTGAACCGCCAGCTAACAAACTGAGCTACTGTTAGCTAACAGCAGCTAACAAACTGAGCTACCGTTAGCTAACAGCAGCTAACAAACTGAGCTAACAGCAGCTAACAAACTGAGCTACCGTTAGCTAACAGCAGCTAACAAACTGAGCTACCGTTAGCTAACAGCAGCTAACAAACTGAGCTACCGTTAGCTAACAGCAGCTAACAAACTGAGCTGCCGTTAGCTAACAGCAGCTAACAAACTGAGCTGCCGTTAGCTAACAGCAGCTAACAAACTGAGCTACCGTTAGCTAACAGCAGCTAACAAACTGAGCTACCGTTAGCTAACAGCAGCTAACAAACTGAGCTACCGTTAGCTAACGGCAGCTAACAAACTGAGCTACTGAAACTACACTATTTAAATGTGTTTTATGTGGTCTTTGAGTCTTTAGGTCTTAAGTCTTTGAGTCTTTGAGTCTTTAGGTCTTTAGTCTTTAGGTCTTTAAGTCTTTAGATCTTTAAGTCTTTAGGTCTTAAGTCTTTAAGTCTTTAAGTCTTTAGATCTTTAGATCTTTAGATCTTTAGATCTTTAAGTCTTAAGGTCTTAAGTCTTTAGGTCTTAAGTCTTTAGGTCTTAAGTCTTTAAGTCTTTAAGTCTTTAGGTCTTAAGTCTTTAAGTCTTTAGGTCTTTAAGTCTCTAGGTCTTTAAGTCTCTAGGTCTTTAAGTCTTTAAGTCTTTAAGTCTCTAGGTCTTAAGTCTTTAAGTCTCTAGGTCTTAAGTCTCTAGGTCTTTAAGTCTTTAGGTCTTAAGTCTTTAAGTCTTTAAGTCTCTAGGTCTTAAGTCTTTAAGTCTTTAAGTCTCTAGGTCTTAAGTCTTTAAGTCTCTAGGTCTTAAGTCTCTAGGTCTTTAAGTCTTTAAGTCTTTAAGTCTCTAGGTCTTAAGTCTTTAAGTCTCTAGGTCTTAAGTCTCTAGGTCTTTAAGTCTTTAGGTCTTAAGTCTTTAAGTCTTTAAGTCTTTAGGTCTTAAGTCTTTAAGTCTTTAAGTCTTTAGGTCTTTAAGTCTCTAGGTCTTTAAGTCTCTAGGTCTTTAAGTCTTTAAGTCTTTAAGTCTCTAGGTCTTAAGTCTTTAAGTCTCTAGGTCTTAAGTCTCTAGGTCTTTAAGTCTTTAGGTCTTAAGTCTTTGAGTCTTTGAGTCTTTAGGTCTTTAGTCTTTAGGTCTTTAAGTCTCTAGGTCTTTAAGTCTTTAAGTCTTTAAGTCTCTAGGTCTTAAGTCTTTAAGTCTCTAGGTCTTAAGTCTCTAGGTCTTTAAGTCTCTAGGTCTTAAGTCTTTAAGTCTTTAAGTCTTTAGGTCTTAAGTCTTTAGGTCTTAAGTCTTTAGGTCTTTAGTCTTTAAGTCTTTAGGTCTTAAGTCTTTAGGTCTTAAGTCTTTAGGTCTTTAAGTCTTTAGGTCTTAAGTCTTTAGGTCTTAGGTCTTTAAGTCTTTAAGTCTCTAGGTCTTAAATCTTTAAGTCTTTAAGTCTTTAAGTCTTTAGGTCTTTAGTCTTTAGTCTGATGGTGTTTGAAGCAGACAAAATGGCCGCCCAGCTGAACCTCAGCTTCTTCTTTCATCAGGTGGGCGGAGACGATCGTCACCAGGCAACAGGAAGACGAGGAGGAGGAGCCAGAGAGAGGACGGAGGAGGAGCAGGAGCCGAGGTGATGCAGGAAGGAGGAGCAGGAGGGCGGCGTCTGAAGGAGTGGAGCAGTCGGAGAGGCTCAGGTGGAGACTCCATCAGCTGGAGAAGGAGAAACTGGAGCTGACGTCCAACCACAACCAGGAGGTGAGAGCTGAGACCGGGTCACACCTGGACTCTCCACCCGTCATCGGTCGTAGCTTCAGGTGTGTGTTTACCTCCACAGCTGTGCAGGCTGCAGGCGGAGCTGACCCGGCTGAGGGCCTCGGTGGAGCGAGGAGAAGCTCAGCGGGTGGAGCTGCAGTACCAGCTGACCATGAGCCGGAGAGATGCCGACCGAGCGTCCGAGCTCAGCAGAGACAAACACAGACTCACAGGTAACTCTTCACTCGTCTCCTCTGCCATTATGTAGAAGCTGCTGACTGCTGGGCCTGAAAAGCTCCTCCTCCTCCTCTTCTTCTTCTTCTGTGGTACAGACACTAACACTCCCCCGCTGCTCTGAGCTCACAGTCTGGACAGCCTGGCTAACAGACTGAGCTAACAGCAGCTAACAGACTGAGCTAACAGCAGCTAACAGACTGAGCTAACAGCAGCTAACAACCTGAGCTAACAGCAGCTAACAACCTGAGCTAACAGCAGCTAACAGACTGAGCTAACAGCAGCTAACAGACTGAGCTAACAGCAGCTAACAACCTGAGCTAACAGCAGCTAACAGACTGAGCTAACAGCAGCTAACAGACTGAGCTAACAGCAGCTAACAACCTGAGCTAACAGCAGCTAACAGACTGAGCTAACAGCAGCTAACAGACTGAGCTAACAGCAGCTAACAACCTGAGCTAACAGCAGCTAACAGACTGAGCTAACAGCAGCTAACAACCTGAGCTAACAGCAGCTAACAGACTGAGCTAACAGCAGCTAACAGACTGAGCTAACAGCAGCTAACAACCTGAGCTAACAGCAGCTAACAGACTGAGCTAACAGCAGCTAACAGACTGAGCTAACAGCAGCTAACAACCTGAGCTAACAGCAGCTAACAGACTGAGCTAACAGCAGCTAACAGACTGAGCTAACAGCAGCTAACAACCTGAGCTAACAGCAGCTAACAGACTGAGCTAACAGCAGCTAACAACCTGAGCTAACAGCAGCTAACAGACTGAGCTAACATAAGCTAACGTGCGCTAACATCCTGTGTGTGTGTGTGTGTGTGTGTGTGTGTGTGTCAGAGCGAGGGGCGGAGCTCCAGCAGACGGTGGAGGAGCTGCAGAAAGCTCTGAACATCACCCGGCAAGCCAGGGAGGAGGACCAGCATGCTTTGCAGCAGGAGGTGGAGGAGCGCGACAAACTGATTCAGAGCTTCAGCTCGGAGAACCAACGACTGCACCTCCTGCTGCAGGTCACACACACACACACACACACACACACACACATTTAGAGATGGAGTCTTAACCTCCGTCGTCTTCAGGATCAGGAGGAGGCTCTGGAGGAGTCTGAGAGGAGGATGATGGAGGTGCAGAGGGAGAGAGAGAAGGAGGCCGAGGTGAACAGACGACAAGCCAACGAGATGAAGTACCTGACGGAGAGAGAGGAGAAGAGCAGGAGGGAGAAGGAGGTGAGGAAGGAGGGAAGGAAGGAGGAGGTGAGGAGAGAGGGAAAGAGGAGTTGAGTTGTTCTCATCATGTGTGTCAGCTCTCTGATCAGAAGGTGAAGTGTTTGGAGTCGAGCATGGAGGCGGAGCGAGCCGCTCACCTGGAGTCAAAGTTCAACTGTGAGATCGTCCAGGTAACACACACACACACACACACACACACACACACACACACACTCTCTGTATGTAAATGAGCCTCTCTCTCTGTGGTCATGTGACCTTGCAGTTGCGTGTTCAGGACCTGGAGGCGGCGCTGGCGGTGGAGCGGTCTGTCCAGCAGGAGGCGCAGCGCAACGTGGAGCTGCTGACGGAGAGGAGCGACGCCACTGAGCGCGCTCTGCAGCGGTGAGGTCACGTGGTACAGACCGAGGCGTCTGATTGGACCAGAGTCGTCCTGCATGTGTCACTTTACATCGTAACCATGGTAACCACCTGGTTTCCTGCTTCCTGTTCAGGCTGCAGGCGGAGTCCGACCAGCTGAGCGTCGCCTTGGAGACGGAGAGGAAGATGACCTCTGACCTCACAGGAAGGCTGGACAACGAGAAGAGACGCCACGCCGACACACACACACTGCTGGAGCAGGTAACACACACACACACACACTACACAATGGCGTGATTTGATTGGACCTCATTTCTTCTTCTGTGGTGTGTCAGATGACTCAGAGACAGTCTGCTGCAGAGGACGCCATCAGAGACACACTGCAGCTACACACAGGTACACACTGCAGCTACACACAGGTACACACTGCAGCTACACACAGGTACACACTGTAGCTACACACAGGTACACACTGCAGCTACACACAGGTACACACTGCAGCTACACACAGGTACACACTGCAGCTACACACAGGTACACACTGCAGCTACACACAGCTACACACAGCTGCTGGAAACAGCTGCAGGTAAACCTGTGTGTGTGTGTGTGTGTGTGTGTGTGTGTGTGTGTGTGTGTGTGTGTGTGTGTGTGTGTGTGTGTGTACACAGGTGCTAGTCCTCCAGCAAAGGATTGTGGGAGTCCTCCTGACGTCATGCAGCTGTTGAAGACGACACTGAACAACTGGAGACACAGACTGGACACCACTGACACACAGGTACACACAGGTGTACACACACCCAGGTACACTCAGGTACATACACAGAGGTGTACACACACACACAGGTACACTCAGGTATACACATTCAGGTATGTACACAGAGGTGTACACACACAGGTACACTCAGGTGTACACACTCAGGTACGTACACAGAGGTGTACACACACACAGAGGTATACACACACAGGTGTACACACACAGGTACACTCAGGTGCACACACAGTGCCTT
>CP136875.1:1152500-1210000 GCA_033000465.1 Sciaenops ocellatus
TCAGAAGGAGCGCTCGCTGAGGATTCTGGGTAAACACCTGTCCGGGGTTCAGAGGAACAGGAAGCAGCTGGAGGTGAGACTGCAGCGGGTGGAGGAGGAGCTGAAGGAGGCCGACAGGTAACACACACACGCACACACACACCTTTCCCTTTCCTATCTGTTATCTGTGAGGAGTCTTTAAAGACCTAAAGACTCAAAGACTCAAAGACTTAAAGACTCAAAGACTTAAAGACTCAAAGACTTAAAGACTCAAAGACTTAAAGACTCAAAGACTCGACACAGCACAGACTAATATTTTATCTTCTGTCTGTAGACGTAAAGATCGTCTGATCATCAACATGAAGGCTGCTGAGGAGAGCTACAAGGAGGTACACACTCTCGTCCAATCACGTCGCTCCCTGTCAGCTCAGCCCCGCCCCCTGCTCCTGTTACCCAGAGAGCACCTGGAGCTGAGTGGAGCAGAGAGCATGATGGGAGCTCCTGAGATGGTTGCGTACCAGGTGAGTCAGACGACAGGTGAGAGAGTCAGGCGACAGGTGAGAGAGTCAGACGGCAGGTGAGAGAGTCAGACGGCAGGTGAGAGTCAGACGATCAGGTGAGAGAGTCAGACGATCAGGTGAGAGAGTCAGACGGCAGGTGAGAGAGTCAGACGATCAGGTGAGAGAGTCAGACGGCAGGTGAGAGAGTCAGACGATCAGGTGAGAGAGTCAGACGACAGGTGAGAGAGTCAGGCGACAGGTGAGAGAGTCATACGATCAGGTGAGAGAGTCAGACGACAGGTGAGAGAGTCAGACGACAGGTGAGAGAGTCAGACGATCAGGTGAGAGAGTCAGACGATCAGGTGAGAGAGTCAGACGATAGGTGAGAGAGTCAGACGACAGGTGAGAGAGTCAGACGGCAGGTGAGAGAGTCAGACGATGGATGTATTGATCACATCGATGAAGTCAAACCTCCACCTTCTCTCTGCAGAGTCTCCTCTCCACCTTCGCTCAGCTCCATCACACCTGCAGCTCCAGGATCGACTGGCTGGAGGAAGAAGTCTCCGCCCACCAAAGTCACGTGACCGCTCTGCGCAGCGAGCTGCAGGACGTCTGTCTCCGTGACAACCTGTCCTACGTCCCCGTGAGTATTGAATATTCAGAGGACTTTTCCACTCCGTGTCTTCAGTCGATGAAAATGTTTGTTTGTTTCAGGTCGCCCAGTTTCCTGAAGAGTCTCTGTCAGCTGACCCTGTTCCCCTCTCTGATTGGTCCAAAGAGCCAGCAGTCAGTTTAAGCACCGCCCCCTCACAGACATGCCCTGCCCCCTCAGCGGACCTCACTGAACCTCCGAAGACGAAGACGAAGATGAAGACGAAGGAGACGAAAGCCGTGAAGAAGAACAGAGGAGGGAGACGATAGACAGACGGACAGGAAGTGAGGAAAGAGACGTAGTCTCCGTGACGTCCCCGCAGACTGTCTTAAACCTGGACATAGTCTCCGCGACGTCCAGGCAGACCGTCTAAAACCTGGACGCAGTCTCCGTGACGTCCCCGCAGACTGTCTAAAACCTGGACGCAGTCTCCGTGACGTCCCCGCAGACTGTCTAAAACCTGGACGTAGTCTCCGTGACGTCCCCGCAGACTGTCTAAAACCTGGACGTAGTCTCCGTGACGTCCCCGCAGACTGTCTAAAACCTGGACGTAGTCTCCGTGACGTCCCCACAGACTGTCTAAAACCTGGACGTAGTCTCTGTGACTATGAATTAAAGTGTGTTAAATGTCGTCGTGACGTCTGAATCAGTGTTTGTTGTGATTTGTTTGTGAGAACAGACGTACGAATGACAGAGACACCATTCACCTGGTGAAACTTTCGTGGTGAAAGTTTTCAACCAGAAGAAGAAAAAAACACGACAAACGTAACTGCTGCATCAGCACCGTGTGCGTGTGTGCGTGTGCGTGCGTGCGTGCGTGTGCGTGCATGTCCGTGTCCTCGGGCTCTGGACGTCTTTTACAAAGCGACACGTTTGAGCTGATTCAGGATTCTTCTGTTTCCTCTGGAGATGTTCGTCTCTTCTCTTTCCTTCAAGTTCAGACTGGAGATGTTCTGATCCGAGTACCACCAGCTGTTTACTGCTGACCCGGTTAGGTTCTGGTTCCATCTCCTTCGTCTTGCTGTGCTCCTGCTCGTTTCCTCCATCCAGGACTTCAGTTCATGTTGTTGTAGCGCTGCAGACAAACTTTAAGATCGCTGTGTGAAAGAAAACTTTGATTCTCAGTAACTGGTGTGAGCCATTAAAGCTCTTACTGTCTCTGTTTGACTCTCCTGTCATTCGTTTTCAATGGTGTGGCTAGCTTAGCTTAGCATCACAGACAGGACAGCTGACTTTGGTGTTTCCACACAGTGAAGTGACGGGTTTATTGAACAGCAGACGTCCAGTCGTTGCGGTCAGAGTTTGTCCCGCTCTCAAACAACAGATTAAGTTTAATTCCTGACGAAGCAGCAGCAGCTTCATCCGGCTGTAAGTGACAGATGTGAAGCAGGATGAGGAGCGATGAATTCAAACGTTTAATCCCAGAACAAAGAGAAGCTCCGAGCACGGAGCGACACAACGGGATCAGACGGCTCCGCGTTTCAAATGACCAGCAGCACAACGTTAAGTCTTCATGGAGTGAATGAACGCATTAAATCCTCAGCACGCTGAGATCATCAGAGGTTAGGCAGCTGAAACACTTCACAACAGAAAACGCAGGTTTTCCTTTCATTCGAGTCAGATCCAACTTTTGGAGAAACGCAGGCCGACGTCAGTCAAACCTCCACAGGCAGCCTGAAGTGTCTCTGAGACTGTCCAGGTGGATTCACAGACTGAACTCTGATACTCAGCTTCTAAATCTGAGTCTGATTCGTGATTTATGCTGCAAAAATAGAGACAAGAAGAAGTTTAATTTGGTCGAGAGACATCGACAGTGAATGAGGAGAGTGAGTGCCAAAGTTAAATGTTTAATAACAGAGTTCTGATGTTTTTTAAGTTTAGATAGATAAATAATAATAGTACACGTAGTGGACGTCATCAACAGCACAGCAGCGGCCACGATCCATGAGAGCAGAAAAACAAATTTACAGACAGTAAAAGACAGTAAAATACGCCACTGTGTTCCTCCTGCAAATTTCAAAACCTTTATTTACACAGAATTTTAAGGGAATTCGTCCAGAATAAAGCAGAATTTTATATTACAGACTGTTAATACAATACAGTAAAACACTGTAATATTTAATGGTGTATTTTACAGTCCTTTACTGTCGTGGTTGGACATTTTTAAAATATAGAATAAAACACCAACCTTATATTTTAAATCAACTGTACTGACATCCTTTTACCATAAAATTAGAAAAGCTTGTACTGTAGTTATTACGGTAAAGTTCTGGGAACCACAGCTGCCAGTTTTTTTACAGTGCAGGGGTGAAGTTAAGATGGAGAGACGAGCTCAGTGCATCATGGGAAGTGTAGTCTTATAGCAGCATAACCAAGGGACGGTTCAGGACTCACCTGAACCAGCTCTAACTATAACCTCTAGTGTCTCCAGAACCAGAACCAGAACTGGGAGCTCGATAGCTGAAGAAATATTCTGGAAGTATAGCAGCAATCAGTATGTTTCTACGTTAATTTATTCCAAATGTATCCTGTAATCTGACTGAAGAAGAAAGAGATGAGACAGATCAAATTAAATTTATCTCCTCTGATACATTTTCTAAAACTCTTTGTGTCGATCTTAAACTATTTTACGGGTTTATCTGCAGCTACACTGTTAAGAGAAATGTGTAGAAGTTAAAAGTCACGTCTCGACTTTGACACCACGAGATGTCATAAAAACATTAATCCCGTCGTGTTATCCATTCAAACATGGAGCAGACTCCGTTGTCACTTTGTTACGTCTGAACTGTTGAAGCGACTTTAATCCTCGACGGTAACGGGATTAAAAATTTGACATGGTTGTCCTGTTTCATTGAATATCACAGCCGTGCAGAGTGGTGGACACACACGGGCTGAATGTTTTTGTGTTGAGTTAAAGTTAGAATAAAAAATAAGAGAACAAAAAGTACAACATGTCAGCGTGCTGTTTATGTTCTGGATCTCCCTTATGAATATTCACCACAGATTTTATTTCAAAAACTTCACGTTTCATCTCAGCGAGTCCTTGCATCCTCCCTGCCTGCTGTCCTAGTTGTACCTGCGACAACACACACACATTTAAACACACACTTAAACACACACTTTTTCCCCCAACAGCGACTGCACCGGTGCCAAGTTGGACTCACTACAAAGAGAAACTCGCGGTGTCTCGGGTGGAGTAATGACACAGATATAAAGGAAGGCGGGATCGCTGGCGCTCGGATGGGCGGGATAAGGGACTGGAAAGAAGGGAGGATGGGAAAGAGTCGGGGAGTAGAAAGAGAGGACACACACACATTCAGACAGTCAAACCATGTGTGACTAAAGAGTCCTAAAATGTCCCGTTAAATACGTAATATTCGCCACACAGAGCGCCTTCAGTGTCATGTAAAATTCACCTCCGGAGCCGACGTTTGTGGTGACAAATGACAGAAAAGTGACAGAGAGGGAAAACCTTTTTTTTTTTTAAAGGACCGTGCTGCTGCTCATTCAAAAAGACGGTAAAACAAACCTGCAGTTACGATGACGTGGAAAACGTTTGGTGAGGAAGAAGTAGAACATGTCGGAAGACAAACGCCGGCCGTTGTATGTGACGTGAAATCTTTGAAATGTGGGGAAGACAATGACGGTCCAGTTCTTTAAAGGTTTGTCCGCAAGGTCTTCCCACCTCATGAGCATATTTTCCTGTAGCCTGTGAAAGGTTGTGACGTTAAGTCCGAGCACCCCTTTAAACAACCCTCGACTACCGAAGTGACAACTGGGAGTTGTGGCCAGAAGATCACCTGTGCTTGTTGTAGCCTCAACCCAAAGATGGAAGCAGTCAACTGAAGAAGAAGAAGAAGGAAGCCTGAAGGAACGAGCAAAAAAGATGTGGACAAGTTTGGAACTGCCAGATGAGTCAGGAATGGGATGCAAGGTCTTTTGACTCTTGGTCCTGACTGGGGCTTTGAGGAACACCTGATGACCGACGTGACCTCTGGAGTTGGATGGATGAGTAAGTGTTTGATGCCACAGCCAGGACAAGTTTGACAGATGCTGGCGTAGTGTCTTAATTCGAGTATGGCCATCGTGAACTTACCTGAACTTACCGCTTCTTCTTCTTCCTTGAATTGCACCATGCAGAAAATTGGCTCCAACATTTAACTGACCAAAATATAAATATAAATCATACGTACTGCTAATATTTGTATATTGAGGTATTCGCCTCGACCTCTTAAGCTTCCTCTTTCAACGTCACCATTCTCTCAATGCCGGTGGTCCCTTCCCTTCAGGTACATACCCCAAAAAGGCGATCCACACTTAACTTTATGGGTGAAACCATCCGGGTAGTCACATGGAAGTCTGGGCCAACTCATGTTGACAGTCAGTAGATAAAATTGTACTGTTTGAGGTGTTTTACTTGTGTATTACCTTCTAATTCGGTCACTGCCAGTCATTCTCAAGAATATTTGTTGATATTTGATGGACTGTTACCGCATATGTATCTCATAAAAGAGGTATCTCGAGGTAAAGGGTCCCCGGTCACTGATGGAAGCTGATGTTCAACGCTTTGAGCATCGAAGGTGTTGGAGTTTCCTCTTGCTGCTTTGTTGTTTTTGGTGTCGAACAAACAGCGTGACCTGGTTCAGTGAGTTTTTATAGAAGACCGAGCCAAGTATCCAGGACCGGGACACACAAACACACAGTCAGGACAGCGAGGAGGAGGAGGTGGTACCGCTGCGTTTTCAAACACGACTCCTCTGAGAGGTTCTGGTTGGGAAGTGTGTCAATGAACAGGGATCACACACACACACACACATGAACAGAGCGTTAACGTCTGATATTCTAATTAGTACGACATCAAAACAGGAAAGAGGTCCACCAGCTCCCGGCAGACACAAAGCCTGTCCAACAGCCCTACCTTCACTGTGTGTGCGTACACCTCAGATCGACAACATAAGAAACTTTTCAGGTCATTCCTGCTTCAGGGAGAAAAAACATGAAGTTGTCATTGCTTGCAGATTTCAGATTTCTGCGCCTTTGTTCGTTTTGACAGCAGTTTTTTTTCCCCTTTAGCAGTCCACTGTTGCTTTCACGCTAAAGAATGCAGCAAACCTAAAGTGAAACTTGATTTAGGTTTGTCTGTCAGGTCATTTTAGAGCCCGACTTTCTGGTTTAACTGGCCAAAAAACCACACTGTGAATCCACGGCATGCAAACTTGATGAAGACACAAAGATGTTATTGGATATTATCATTCATTTCACCTTGTGGCGGCAGGCCAGGTGCCCTACTGTCACCCTGATTCAATCTGACCCTCAGGGGGGGAACCTTCCTCCCAGAGGGAAGCTGTTTCCCAGGGGACAGAGGGGCTGATGGACACGCCAAGGACAGTTAACCAAGCCCCCCCCAGTGGAGCTCGGCTGTGAAGAGATTTTAGCTCAGTGAAGTTTTACAACTTCAACGTTGCGGCTGTGCAACGATGAATACGTCTTTATTATTTTGCACGATAACAACCCAAAATGACTCTTTTCATTGTCCATTTGGAAACATTTGGAAAGTCCCGAGGAGCTGGAAGGATTGACCGTTATGTCACATTCTTGTAGAGATATACATGCTTTCAAGGACTCCACTGGGCATGCTCCATGTGCACCAAAACGTGGAAGCACGAGGAACAAAGTGAACAACTTGAATGGGGCTCCATCTTTGAACCAGTTCTCCTGCACGTATCCATGCAGCGACCTTCTCTATCTATTTATTTACTTACTTGTGTTTTCGTGTTTCTTGCAGCTCAAAGAGAAACTTTTTGTGATGGAAAGTGAGTGAACACAGCGGCTATGACAGTTAAGATGCAAACAAACAAGCAAAGTAATGCAACTGTCGGTCTGCAGTTATTTTTCTAAGGGATGACATTAGTCTGGTTTCATCTTGATGTTTAGTTTTCCAATGGGTGCAGACGTGTTGCAGGTGTTTTATCATTGTTTACTTCCTGCCGTCCTCTGACCTTTGACCCTCCTTATTGTTTGTGGTTTGTAACGAGACTTGAACAATCATCATTCTACAAAGTAATGAGAAGGCAAAGGATGGAAGATGATCTGAACATAGAGCCACACGTCGGCCCTCGTCCAATCACATCTGGTCGGCACAGTCGGAGGGAGGAGTCAAAGGATGGAGGATCTTACACTGAGTGTATATATGAGAGTGAGAGAAAAGTGGAGTTTGATAAAGGATGGAGAGAAACAAGAGAGGCACAGTACGGAGGAAAGAAAGAAAAGAAGATACAGGATGAAGAAATAAAGAAGAAGAGAGAAAACAGGAAGGAGAAATAAAAGAAGAAAGAAGGTTGTTGAAAGGTCGGTCTGCTTTTATATGAATAATGTTAATATAAAGATAATGAAGGATCAGTTAGAAAAGATTCATTTGTTAATTTTCATAATGTTGTTTGAGCATGTGTACAAATGTTTTCTTATTTTAATATTCAAGCACAATAATATATAATTTTTTAAATGTAACATTTGAATTTAATCAGTTTCCTGCAAAAACAGAAAAAAAGCTTCTACTCGAACGATGAGCTGCTCATGTCTGTTTGCAGTAATTAATTAATTCTATCTGTGGACGACGTTCATCCAAGAAAAGAAGAACAAAAAAAGAACTGATGAATCGTCTAAAAATGTGACTGCAGTGAGATAAAAATGAAAAAACTTGATTAAAATTTAAAGAAACATAACAAAATCTAAAATATACGAATAAATATGAGAATATAAAATGTGTTAAAAATATAAAATATATTATGAATTGTTTCTGTAAATGTGATGAATAAACTCAAAATGTAAAGATAATAAATATGTTAAATAAAACAGATCATGACACATAACACGCAAACAACCACTAATACTAGTAAAAATATTTATATAGTTATATAGTTTAATATTTGAATCTTAATAATCTTTAGTGATTCATAACTTCAGGACAAATTAATAATTTAAGAAATATAAGAAATATTGATATTATCCTAAATAATTAAATCATTATTACATAATTACGCCTATGTGAACCAAATAATTAAAGAAACCTAAAATTATTATGAAGTTTAATCATCAAACAGCTGATGTGTTTGCTCTGACTGCAGGACGGAGACATGAGGATGACTCCAGACGCTGAAGAGGTACAGACCACATGTATACATATAATGTTTGTGTTATTATCAAATACATAACATGTACAAATTACTCATAACTATGTCTGACAGGAACATATAATATTGATGCTGTTTACCAGTCCATCAGGTGCACGGTGTCCGGCTGCAGCTGTGTGTGTTTCAAACCAGGAGGTGTCCAACTGAGGTCATGTGATTGCTGTGGACACGGCTGGGTGGCACACGGTAAGACACACACATACACACATGTTAATATTATTACTTAACTACAGCTCTGACGACAGACAGATCCACACGTATCACCAAAGATTTGTGTCCCCACAATGTTCAGACTGTCTGGGACTGAAAAGGCCAACAGGCAGAGGTCATGTGACCATCAACAGTCAAGTCAGATAGACAGTTTAGCTGGTGGTACTCTGCAGACTCTGAGGGCTCGCCTCGTGAAGAAACTCTGCAGTCTGACAGCGACACAATGTTGGACCAACTTCACCCACTGCAGATGTGTTCAGTCGCTGTGGTGACATGAAGTCAGGTGTCGCTGTCATCGCATCACCGTGAGCATCTGGAGAGAGCATCTGCACACACACACACACACACACACACACACCTGTCACCCTCTTTGTGTCGCTGATACACATCAGTTAACTTTAGTAAAAAAAACATTTCGGTTTATTTGGTAAATTTTTGTCTTAAACATTTTGGTTGTATCACAATATAAACTATATATATATATATATATAGTTTTTTATTCCAATTCAAAAGTATTCATTGAGGTCGTAACTCTAATGTCATATTTCACCAACAACAACAACAACAACAGCATGACAGTTTTATTCGTCCTCTTCGTTCCCCTCCAGCCTTGGAGAAGCTCCATTTTCAGGCCCAGCAACCCTCCAGCTGCGGCCCAGTAGAGGTGGCCCTTCCTGGGCTGGTGTTCGACCTGAGCTCCCTGGTCCTCTACGGAGCTCAGGCCGTTCCCGTTCGGATAAAAATCCTGCTGGACCGTCTCTACAGCGTCCTGACCCCTGAGCAGGTACGCCTGGTTGTTTGGTATGGAGTTGTAATTATTACATGTGGTTGTATGGTGGAGTATAGTTAACGTTTGATGTGTAACAATAACTTTTTGTCTCAGGTCAGTGACATACTGCACACACTGGGCTGGAGTTTGGGGGATTATGTTAGAGGCTACATGCTGCAGGTAAACATAGTTGATTTCTTTGGTCATGAATCAGTCCTCTTGATTTACAGATTGATTTCCCACTTTAGTCTGTTGGCACTGAGGTTTATTTCCCTCCAGTTTCCCAGTGGGAAGGTGTTGGACCGCTGGTTGATGGTGACCCCTGAAGAAGAACTGCTCATCCTCAAGCAGTTCTTTCGCTTCGGCGAGACACGTCCCATCGTCGAGTTGATGACGCTTCAGTGCCTGGTGGGTGTCAATCACCTCTCTGATCCGGAGCTCAACCCCACCCCGAAGAGCTGCCAGTCAAACATCGGCATGTTCATCGGGCGGATCGGGGGAACTCCAGGATCTCTGAGGAACGCAAGAGGAGATTCACATTTAGAGGCCGGCGTCTGCTGTTTTAAGAGAGACGGTCCTGCTGACCACAACGACACGGTCCATCATTTTGAAAACTTTCCAGGTGGACAGTCTTTGCTCCTGCCTTTCCACTTTCCAAGCTCCGCCATGCATTGTTTGGTTCCTCCCACCGAGGTAACTTCCTAATAACCCTTACACCGAGTTTTTACGACATAGTTTGACTTAGTGTGACGGCCCTCCTTCTTGTTTTTCTCTTATCAGGAGCTTCCTCCTCCCAGTAAGATAACCCAGTGCCTACGGAAGTCCACCGGGGCCAAACTGGCCGAGAGACAAAGGCATGAAGGAAGAAATAGAGATGAAGAAACTGATCCAATTTTGCAGCAATCTGAACGTGAACCGGCTTTAAAAATCAAAGCAGACCCTGACAAGCCAAACCCAGCCCTGTCGACATGGCATCAGAACCATGAGCTTGACCTTGACCTTCACAGGAGCGTGGCCAGACAAGACAACACCTCCTCACTCGCTCCTTCGTTAAACCCCTCACTCATCCCTACTTCTTCCTCACGTCATCTGTCTATGTCCTCCTCGCCGAAGATTTCCCAGAAGTTCCAAGGCTCCTCTTCCTACTCTTTCAATCCTCTCCCATCCTTCTCCTCCTCCTTCCTCTGTTCTCTTCCTACCTCCTCCTCCTTCTCTTCCTCCCTTCATCCTCTCCCCTCTTCCCTCTGCTCCCTCCCTCCACCGGCAGGAGGTCGGAAGGGAAGGGTGTGTTGTGGCGTTTGTGGGAAAAGCTTCTATGACAAAGGTAGGAATGATTCCTGTGTCTCCAGTTATAATTTTTAAGTCTGTCCATGTGGAGTCTTGAAGGTCCACACAGTTCAGTTTGACATCCTCCTCTGATTTTGTGTCTTGGAGTTCCACAGGGTTCAATTTTAGGTCCTCTGCTGATCGTCTTCCTCAGGGTTCAGTTGGACGTACTCTACTGATCCTGTGGCTTGGAAATTCCCAGGGTTAATTTCAGGGTCTATGACTGATTGAGTCATGAGATTCAGCAGGGTTCAACTTCAGGTTGTCTACTTACAAGGGTTAATTGTTTTAGTGTCCCACAGCTTCAAATAATTCGAGGCCCTCAACTGATCTTTTGTCTTGGAAATCCACAGGGTCCAATTTAAGTTGCTCTGCTCTTGTCTTCAGGTTCTACATGGTTCAGTTCAAGGTCCGCAACTGATCTTTTGTCTAGGTGTTCCACAAGATCCAATTTGCAGCTTTCTCCTGATCTTGTATCTTGGGGATTCACAGGGTTCAATTTAAATTTCTAAGCCCTTGGTTCCTCATGGTTCAGTTCAAGGTCCTTAACTGATCTTGTGTCTTTAACTTGAGTTCACCTACTGGTTTTGGGGTTCCACGGCTTCAGGCAATTCAGCTAGACTAGACTAGATTTGCATTTCCTTGTAGTTTCCATCCCAGGAACAGCTTCTGTGTGAAGTCAGTTATTTGGCATCAACTTAACACGAGCACTCTTTTCCTTCTGTTTGTGCAGGAACACTGAAGATCCACTACAATGCTGTCCACTTAAAGATCAAACATCGCTGCACGGTAGCGGGCTGCACCATGGTCTTCAGCTCATTGCGCAGCCGAAACCGACACAGCGCCAACCCAAACCCACGACTACACACAGGTGCCGGCAGAGACGCACACACACATAGAAACACACACTGTGAAACACAGAGCTACAAGGACAAACGTGCTTCTAAAAACATGCACAACACTGAACCACGTGTGTGCATGGAGAAAGAGATCAGCAACACACTTTGGCGACAGGAGGATGATGCACACTCGCTAGTGTGTGTACACTCCCTGAGAAATGAGTTAAACGGTCATGCAAACCCCCAACATGGCTGCCGGGACAACATACCGGCTCAGGCCGACTCCCCTCCTCCGTCTCCTCACTCTCTACCCCGGACTCTGAGCCAAGACGCCAACCAGAACTTCTCCACATCCAGATCCGACCTGCACCATCAGGCCCTGCCTCCGACTCCACTCCTCCCAGCTTACAGTACGTCTTCGCTGGGCTCACCTCCCTCCCTCGTCCCCCTGGTGGTTCCTGAAGTGGAGAAAATCGAATGCCGTCGACACCCTCTCAGGCTTCCCACCGACCACCCTGCTCCTGCTCGCTTCCCGGGCCCAACGCCCGTCACCGTGGCAACCTGCAACAGTCAACCCGTGTCACGTGACTATCGTGCCATAGAAGGAAAACGCGGAGAGGCGCTGACCAATCAGCCGCAGCTGCGGTGGGAGTCAGGTGACCTCGCACCGAAGAAGAAGTCCAGGAAGTCGAGCATGCCGGTGAAAATAGAAAGAGAGAAGGAAGAAGACGAGTGTCGAAGACCTTAACACGAGTTCAGACGGTGTCTGTATGTAAAGGACACAATACTGGTGACTGTATGGCACAAACTGTCTGTTATATGTGAAAGACAAAACTCATCTCAGCTGGTCTTTGACATTAATAGCAACATGAGTGTTCCTCTGATCTTTAAAGAAATAAACGTGTAGCTTGAACTTTATCTGTCTCTGTTGATAAACGTTGTTTTATTTCCCAGCATGCTGCTCTGTGCGGGGGGCGCCCCCTGTGTTTGTTGTCTGTTACTGCACCAACATCTGTAATAAAAACCTGTCAAACATTTAGATGATAGTTTGCATTTGTCTTTTTTTACTTAAGTGAGATTTTAAATGCAGGACTTTAATAATTATAACATTATTGCACATAGTTCTTTATCCCTATTTGTAGTTCTATTTCATATTTTATAAAATTATAACATTTAACAACAACATAGTAACATAATAAACATTTTTATTTCTACTTTTTATATAGTTTTCTATTTGTATAGATGTTAGCACAGGTTAACTTCTTAACACAGATATAGATTTAATTCTATGCACATCTATCTATCTGTCTGTCTGTCTGTCTATCAGTATGCAATATTATTTATATTATTACCACTTTACCTTTAAATAAAGTATAATCTAATCTAATCTAATCTATAATTTTAAAATTCAACAATTACACATAAATTCAACTTATTAATGCTGATTTATGATATTTGTAGAGTCAGTAAAACATTTTGGAAACTTCTGTTGTTGGAGCGAATTAGAAATAAATTATTAAATGTGTCAAATGTTTAAGGACACATGTAGAAACAATTATTACTTTTATTTGTTTATTTATATGTTTATTATTTCTATTATTTATTATTTACATTTTCTATTTTTATTATTCACAATTTATATTGTATTCATTATTTATATTTAATATAATTTATTATTTTTATTATTTTATTTTATATTTTTTATGTTTTTATTGATCAAATATTACAGTAAGACGATGAAGAAAACGGAACCTTTGTTCTGGTCTTTGTTTCTACACGGACGACACAAACCGGAAACGCGTTGATCAGGTAAACAAAGAGTGAGCAGGGTTCACGTGCATAAAGTCAGCTGTTTGCAGTCTGAACAGCTGATCGGTGGACCCCCGGTAAGATGTCTCGCGGTGACGCTCTGCGGGGCTTCGTCACCGACAGGCTCGCCGCCGCCTCGCGGGAAATCTTAGCGGTCGTGGACAGAATCGTAGCCGGGTACGAGGAGGAGGCGTCGGGCTTCAGGCTGGAGATCGACCGGCAGAGGAGACAGCTGGAGGTGCTGCTGCAGCCCCGGGTCGCTCTCACAAAGACAGGTCGGTCATGAAGAACATTTAAATGAGAAGTGACGCGTTAATTATATGAGATGTATAATTTCATGTATAATGAAAATTCAGGTGAGAGAAGCTTCAGTTGGTCCATATCAGCCAATCAGAGCTTCGGAAATGTTGAAAAATTTCAAAATAAAACATCTTCTCCAGGTGTGAAGCGCGGCAGGAGCCTCGGCCCAGAAGAGGAAGGTGGTGAGGATGATGATGAAGACGGGACTCCGGAACCTTCAGAGAACCTGGAAGAGTCAACGAATCAAACTCCATCAAGGTTCGTCTGTAAACGAGCAGTTATTTCACACGAGAATGAGACAGGAAATATAAATACAGTTACTCCATCCGTCCTCTTCCCCTTTTCGGGGTCGTGTGGTGGAGGCAGCAGGTTTAGCAGGGCGCTCCAGACGTCCTTCTCCTCAGCGACGTTCTCCAGCTCCTCCTGGAGGATCCTGAGGTGTTCACAGCAGGTTCTGGGTCTGCCCCGGGGTCTCCTCCCAGTTGGACGTGCCCAGAACACCTCCAGAGGACGGGGGGGCATCCTAATCAGATGTTGAACCACCTCAGCTTGCTACTTTCGACGTGAAGGAGCAGCAGCTCTGGCGGCTGTCCGAGCTTCTGACCCTCCCAATTCCACCGGACGCGGGCGTGCAGCGTTGCGTATGCGCCGTGGCCGCCGCAGCGATACACATCCGATCTAGTCGATCCGCCGCGGTCCGATCCGCCTTGGTCCGCTTCAGAAGCGTCCCAGAAGCGGGCCTCCGCTCGGCTCTGTTCTATTTTTGACGGACGCCGCGAGCAGCCCGCGTCAATTTAACACAGAGCACGTCGAGCTGACAGGAAGCCAGACAGCATAGAGAATCCGGTGGATTTTCAAAATAAAACCCTCATGCAAACTGCCGGTCGTAAAAACAGACAAAAGAGAAACAAATGAAGTACGTAGCATATTTCCACATGTAGAAGCATATTTAGAAGAACATAAACCAGGAAAATGACCAAATCTGAGCAAGTAAACAAAGTCTGGAGGGATAGACGCTTCTGAAATGCTCCTGGTGGGTTTGAAGTCGATGCAGGATGGAACAAAACAGAGACGGAGACGGTGGGGTTTCGGGGTTAGACTGAGCCCGGCCACCCGGCGGAGGAGGCTCATTTCGGCGGCTTGTATCTGCGATCTCATTCTTTCAGTCACTACCCAAAGCTCATGACCATAGGTGAGGGTTGGAACGTAGACGGGCTGGAAAAATGAACCACAACAGTCCGGTACAACGTCCACAATACTGCAGATGCTGCACCAAACCGCCGATCCATCTCACGCTCCATTTTCCCGTCACTCGTGAACAACAAGACCCCGAGATACTTGAACTCCCTCGCTCGGGGCAGCAACTTGCTCCCAACCCGGAGGGAACAATCCACCGTACTGAGTTACTATCTGGGTGTAATGTTGCCGTATTTACTGTATTTGATCCAGTGAACAATAACATCCACGTCTTTTCACAGAGGCCAGTGTAAGAAGAAGAAGAAGCCCGGCAGGCCTCAGATCAGTGACCCACAGAACCATGTCGACCTCAGGATCCGGTTCCTGGAGGACTCACAGACCGACGTGGTCTCAAACAGCGGTAAGAGAGTACAAAGAAGCATGAGCTGTGTCCTGTACGCCTGGTTTAAAGGGGTCAGTTAATCCTGTGAGGTTGTTGTGGCTTCATCGGGTCTGTCTTTCAGTTCTTAAAAAATGTCCGGCGCTGAAGCTGAAGTGTTATCGAGACCTGCAGGAGCCAGACTTTGTGGACCTGCTGAAGTCCAGCTTCTCTCAGCTCTCCGGAGACAACAAACCTTTTGACATCTTAACGTCCGACAAAAGACGAAGGTTACAGCCTCTGAAGCTGAAGACGCTGACACCAGCCGAGATCCACAGAAGCATCAATGGCATCGGATGGGGGACGTCGACACTGTACATCAGACTGAAGGTGGTTCATTATTTTACCCTCAGAGACAGAGAAGTTTTTGATTTTTTTACAAATGATTGATCCAAGACCTTTTTTATTCCTTCAGACACAAAAACAACCTCCGGACAGCAAGGACGAGACTCTGCAGACGAAAGACAACAACGCTGAAGACGCTTTGTCCGCCTCGTCTGATGAAACCAGACATCTTGCAAGGTACATGTGACAGTGACATCTTTAGTGCCCACGTAAAGGACCGTCTGACAGCTTGGTCTGATGCTGTGTTTTTTTAGGTGGCTATAATCTATCTTGTTGCTGCCCCTGTCTGCAGCATTTCATTGTTCAGCTTCATGCTAGTCCCCATGTCTGCTTTTCTAAGTTAAGGGTGCTCTGACTGCGATCTACTGTAGGTAATACACTTATTGTGGGGATGGTGGAAGGTCTGAAGCTACCGCACTTCAAATACCTCAAGCTAACTTGAGCTATTTCTTCTCTTGGTTCCCACAGCAGCCTTGTTCAGGAAGGTGAAGGTAGCAGAGTTGGATTTATGTCCAGAAGCTCAACGTTGCAACCACAAGACGTAGAAACAGAAGATGCTCACGAACCAGCTGAGGACTTTGTGGCCTGCTCTGCAGCTGAAAGTAAAGTGGACAGTGAGGCGAATGACAGCAGCGATGACTGGAAACCAGACAAGAGCGATGAGGAGCTGAAAGAAAGTGACTCTGAACTGCAGTTGAAGACGACAAAGAAACAAAAAAGACGTTCTGGTGTCAAGGCCGCTGAGACAGAGCCTGAGGACAGTGGTGCTGTTTTTACCTGCAAAGTGTGCAGAGCTCTGCACAAATCAGAAGTCACGCTTATCAAACACCTCTGGAGTCACGCGGACGACCCGGGAGGTCTTTGCGGCGTGTGCGGAGACCTCTCTGAGTCCGTGGAGACGTTGAAGGATCATCTTCTGAGTCACCACAAAACTGACGACTGTCACATTTGTGGAGAGTCTTTCCTCGATATCCTCAATCTCAATGAGCACGTGGCCGCCCATTCAGGGGAAAGACCGCACCAATGTGATGTTTGCCATGAAGACTTTGCATTGAAGGAGTCCCTGGAGAATCACCAGAAACTCCACAAGGCCGATAAGGTGCACAGTTGCTACACTTGCCATAAAGTGTTTGAACTGAAAGAACAGTTAAAAGTTCACTGCAGGGCTCACAGGAACAAAAAGACGCACCTCTGCGGCGTGTGTGGTAAATCCCTCAGCGACTACAGATCTTTATCCCGTCACAAGATGACCCACTCCGGGGAAAGACCTCACAGCTGTCTGATTTGCGGGAGGCGTTTCAAACTTCTCGGGACGCTGAGACAACACGAGAAGACTCACACGGACAGAGAGAGGTCATACCTCTGCGACGTTTGCTGCAAAATGTTCCTGACGAGCAAGCAGCTGCAGATCCACATGAGAACTCACACCAACGAGAAGCCGTACCACTGCGGCGAATGCGGTAAAGGGTTCACCACCAAAGGACGTTTGACGATTCACATGCGGGTCCACACTGGAGAGACGCCGTACCGCTGCCCGGACTGTGGCTGGTGCTTCAAACGAAAGACTAACCTGGACAACCACTTGACGGTCCACTCGGGCTACAAACCTTTTGTTTGTGGGATTTGTGGGAAAGCATGTGCTCGCAAAACCTACTTGACAGTCCACATGAGGACTCACAATGGGGAGAGACCATACAAGTGTACCCTCTGTGACAAAGCCTTTACCCAGAGCCACTGTCTGAAAACACACATGAAGAGCCACCTGGTGGCAGAAGCTGCGACGTGACATTAAGGCTGCATAATAATTAAAGGAAAAACAGTTGTCAGTTTGCAGCAGTTTGGCTCAGTTGTTGCACTTTTTTTGTGTTTCCATTGTCAAAACGGTACCAATAAAACAAGTCCATTCCATCATGATTTTGTTACCCTTTTGTTGAGGTACTTGCAGCACAATGAACCGGGATGGTGAGGAGCTAGAAACAGACTACAGAGTCGTCTCATCGTTTACACTCAAATGTAAGATTTTTCCACAATCTCCTGTTTGTTTCTGATGTCTTTTGTCTGCCTGAAGCTCTTCACTCAAACAAAGCCTGTGTCCTTGTAAAATAGGCTAATAAACAACCACAGCAACGAGCAGCGACTGAAAGTGAGCAGAGCAGAAGAAAAGGTTAGTAGGTCAGTAAATGTACAGTGTACGGTGTGTCAAGACCAAGAAAAGTCTTTTGTTTCTGAATTGTACAGATCTAATGCATGCAGGTAGGGGTTGGGTACGAGTTTCAAGGTTATTATACTGAAAGTGTTTGATAGAAATGCAGCTCAAGAATGAATCTGTGAGCATGTACCAAGACACAACAATGCTTTGATTTACATGCTAACGTCAACATGCTCACTGTGCTGATGTGTAATAAAATGCTAAGCAGGTCCGATGTTCACATTGTTCACCATTTTGCATGCTAACGTTTGCTGATTGGGACTAAACCCAACGTGTAGCTGTAGCTGTTTTGCAAGTATTAACGATGGGGTTGGTCGTACTGAAGAAAGTTCAGTGACTGAGTATCATTTCCAGCTCTGGGTTATGTTAAATGTGAAACAAAGAGAGTGGATCGAAGTGTCACATAACAGGTTGCGTTTGTGTTCCTTCGAATACCGACGGTGGTGGAACGAAGATGGTTGAGTCATTTTGTTTGTTTTCCATTCATGTCTATATTTGATGACCTCAGAATGCAACTCAACAGCCACGAATCGTCGGTATTCGACGACCTGTGAACATGACCACCACCTGTTCAATCTATCTTTCTCTGACACCATCTATAAAATGCTGGATGTTGAAAAGCTTCTTCTTGGTCTTCTGTGCCTTGTCTTGGACATCATGGTGGACCCATGGCACCTCTATGGGCTCCCTTTTTTATGCTTTTTGAGCGAGTAGAGGGAATTGAGGCCAAAATTAACAGATCTCATTCACAACAGGATGCAATCTGATCTCGAACTAGTCCATATGTGGTCTGACCGATCTGATCGCAGTCCGATCACAATGTGTTCAGTTTAGTTTTTATTCATAGAGCAGTTAAAATAAGTATAATCATGTGAAATCACCCTGATGAGCTATCTAAAGCTTGAGAATAGGTGCCCAGACACTGAGCAGATGGTATTTAAAACATATGTATATGTATCATACATTTACAATCTACCAAATACCCCAGACTAACCAAAAAACTCAACTAAAAAACGACTAAATGGTGACACAACATTTATTTCATTGGTCCAAACGTTAGTTAAATAGCTAAGACACAATAAGCAAAGATATGCCAAACCATTGATGGTGCTTTTTCATTATATGTATGCGAGGCAAGGTAAAATCTGTCATTGAGCATATTTACAACATTATACATCGATAAATTAGTATCATCAGCAAATAATTCACAAAGTTGTCAATATACAGTATAAAGAGGAGCGGCCCTAAGAGGATGTCTTCAGCTTTGGGGCACTGTGGGAGACAACTGTCCATATTTAAGTTAAGTTGAATTTATTTATCACAGTTGCATTAAACTTTGAAACTAGAGTTGCCAAATTGCGAAAATACCAATTCTATGCAGTGTTGCTCTAAAGACTGGTACAATTCTCGCGATAGAGTAAACAAAGCTCCACAGTTTCATTCCTGCCTTAATACCAAGCGTAAAAGTGTTAATTTGGAGATTTGCATTGATCACTCTCTGGTGTGCTGCTTCACATATGATTTATGAACCAATCACACATTACATCACAGAAGCACACATTTGCATTGGACACACAGTACATCTGTTTGTGTTTTCTAATTTGAATGGACAGTAGCTACTACAGTGAACACATCATTACTTCTGTTTTGCATTTTTCTTTGCAATCCCTGGTCGTACACATGAAAATGACTCATCACCAACAAACCTTGTGATGCTTTAACCATTGTTATAACGATTATACAAAATCTCTCAAACTTGTCAATAAAACTTACAATTAATGAACCATAAATACGCTTATGCATGTTTTCTGTTGTCTAATACATACTTTAATTGATAAACTGACTTTACCACAGACAGCCTGGTTTACATCTGGACCACAGCACAATAGAAGCCACAGTTTCAGTAATTGTTGACGTTGTCTTAAATCTGGATTATAAAACAGTATAACAACAGTTAAACAACAAACCCCTGCAGTATTAGTCTGGGTTTAGATTGTGTCTGCTGAATGTTATAACTGATGGTCCTGAATCAAACCTTACATTGCATTATTTAAATTATATAGAAATTACTTTGTTTTTCCAAATCAATGGTGAAACATTCATTTTATGCAGATGACACAACTTTACATGTCCCTGCCTCCAAACTGGGCTCTTGCTCTTCTTCACTCCTTTGGCTTGGATGCTTCTTAATCCTACTTATTATAACTTCAGATAAAAAATAAGTACATGGTATTCACTACATTCACTATGACAAAGTTTAAGTAGTACCCACACCAGTCTCACTAACATTGCTTTTCTTTGAGGATGTATGTCACATATAACCCTGCCCTCATCATGATTCAGTGTTTTGTTTACAACACTGTAGTTTTCCAGCTCGGTGTAGAAACAGAAGAGGTAACACCAAACTGCTGGGCAGATCGAACCAGTATGTAGCCATCATCACCAAACACATCTCGTCAAAGTCAACTGAACCGTACATCATGCTGGCAACCACATTCGCCCCAAAGCTTAACAATAGCACTCCCATTATTTCCATGATGGTGAAGAAAGCCCTCTTCTTTGATTGGTCAACCTGTTCCCCGTTTGCACCCTTGTCACCCGGTCCTGGGCGCCTGAGAGCGCAGAGAACAGAAATGCTGCAGAAAAACATTGGAATTAAAACGGGAGTTAATGTGCAAAAATTAAAGCCTGAAATTACATTTAGGGGACTTAGCATGACTACAGGCAGACATCCAAAGGTGATTAACCAAACACATCCAATGCTGATGTTGCGGATCTTAACACCTCCCGCTTGTTTCAGTCCCAGGTAGGTGACGGGATGAACAACGGCCAGGTAGCGCTCCACACAGGTGAGGATGTGAAACAGAGCCTTTCCGAGGGAGGTGACAGAACCGACACAGAGCCCCACTAATGCAATATCTGGAAGGTCCGCGTAGCTGCCACTAAAATATAAGATAAACCCAAAGAGTTCATTCAGCTGCATGGCGACGCAGTGATAGGTGAAGATGTCGGAGTGACTTATTGAAGCTGTGGAAGTGGAACGCTGTTTCCTCCATTGTTGGAAACCCAGGTAGAGGACGAGGATGAAGACAGGGAGGAGGAGGAGGTTGGTGATGGAGAAAGCAATGAAGATATAGATGATCGTTTCAGTAATGAAGCATTTGACGAAAGGATTGAAGGAGGAGTTGGAAGAGAGGCCAGCGAAGGAAAACGACATGTTTCTATACATGGAGAGGCAGAGAGAACAAAAGAGGGAGTGATGAAGAAAACATGTTAAATACGCAAAAGCTTATTGGTGATCATCAAGAGAAGATTCAACCCACCTCAGCAGAGTTTCTTTACGATCGTCCTTCAGCAAATTTTCTCTGGTCTATCCTATCTATACTTTTTTAGACCCAGAGGCTGAATAAACAAACAAAAAGAAATTATGGTAGATCTTACAACATAATCAGAAAGTCCATTTTAGGGAAATTCATAAAGAAATCACACATTTAAATTCAGGTTAAGAAGTTAACAATGTCAATCAAAGAAATCACCACAAAGAATCAGTTAATAAACTATCTATACAACAGTGAATTAATGAATTCAATCTGAATAAAAAAATGAATCGGTTTATTTTTTAAGAATCCCACCTCAGCAGAGTTTCTTCCTGATCGTCCTTCTCCTGTTTCTCCAAACTCTGACTGCTTGTTCACTGAATCTGATCCAAATATATCTCCATACATATCTATTGATGTGTGTGATGAACAGCTGAGAGCAGGACTGTGGGTTTTTTTTTCATGATCTTTTTTTACGATAAATTACAACAAACAAATGTATTGTTGTCATTATTGTGTCACAGGCAGGTCAGCAGCACCAATATTTGAATATGAATCATCTGTGCATCAGTTTGTCATCTGTGCTGCATGATTTGTATAAAGATGATGAGATACAGTGAAAACAATCAAACGGTGTAAATGATTATTTGACACTTCTTTATTTAAATACAGTGAGGTCATGCATCCTTATAACCTACAGCAATATCATTAGTCCTACAGTATAGAGTAACACAATATACTTTCTATGCAACAGGACAAAATAGAAAAGAAGAGCAAGAAAGTCCACATATGGTTGAACAAAATGTGAAACGTGAGACCAAAACTCAATGTTGACTTATTCTGACATTTTAACTTAACTGGACGGAACATTATGTCACATCACTGAAGTTATGTGACGTAAGTAACATCTATTTTAAAACAAACTGCGACCTTTTCGGAAACCGAAACAATTAGTTTGATTTTCTGATTCCAACCATGTTGTTATTATGTGTTTGGTTAAAGGACGGTGACTTCCCAGATAGCATAGCAACATTGATTCAATGTTGAAATTCCATCAGAATCATCATTTTGGTTGAGGTTGAATAATTAGTGACAAAGGCAACATAGATTCAATGTTGGTCTGCTATCTGGGAATTGGTTTAATTAATGTTATTTAAATGTTGGTCCAATGATAAAACAGCGCTTGATTTTAAGTTGAACTAACATTGATGGATCTATTTTTCATCATTGAAATAACTTCTATTATTTCAGGGTGCAAACCTGATGAAAAATCAATGTTATATTACAATGCTGATCAACGTTGATTCAATGTTGGTCTGCTGTCTGTTTTAGATAATCAGTAATATCAGATTTAAATATGTGAATTGCATAAAAATTTAATTACACAGCACTTTTTAAAACTCGAGTCAAGTGTGTCACAATAAAAGCATTTAAGTAAAGAACAGAAGAATTGTTATTCACACGTTTATATCTCTTACATTTATTCAGTCTGACATCTATTGAAGGTTTTCTGTTGCATGGTAATAATTACACCACACCAGACTATACAACTAAAACAACCATATAATAACAAGCCAAAAACTCAATGTACTTTCTTTAAAATCACAATAATTTTACAAATAATCTTAAATAATTTCACACCTTGACTATTTTAATGTTTTGTTTTCTTGACGTAAAGCAACATCATGTAACTTTTCTCTGATAAACTAACGTCTGTTAAATTCGGTTGGTGCTACACTGACTTGTAATCAGGTGAATGGTGTCTCTGTCATTTGTCAGCACACTATTTAACTTTGGGCTCCGGGTCGGGAGAAATACGTAATGCTTATTTTAATTAGTCATCCTGATTCAGTGTTTCGTTTACAACACTGTAGTTTTCCAGCTCGGTGTAGAAATAGAAGGGGTAACACCAAACTGCTGGGCAGATCGAACCAATATGTAACCATCACCACCAAACACATCTCGTCATACTCAACTGAAGCGTACATCACACCTGCAAACAGATTTGCCAAAAAGCTTAACAATAGCACTCCCATTATAGTCACAATGGTGTAGAAAGCCCTCTGCTTTGATTGGTTGACCTGTTCCCTGTTCCCACCCTTGTCTCCTGGTCCTGGGCGCCTGAGAGCGCAGAGAACAGAAATGCTGAAAAAAGACATGACAGTTAAAAACAAACCCTTGCCACAGGAATACAAGATCGAATTGAACTTAGGGCTGGCGAAAAAACTGATTGGCAGACATCCAAATGTGATTAACCAAACACATCCAATGCTGATGTTGCGGATCTTAACACCTCCCGCTTGTTTCAGTCCCAGGTAGGTGACGGGATGAACAACGGCCAGGTAGCGCTCCACACAGGTGAGGATGTGAAACAGAGCCTTTCCGAGGGAGGTGACAGAACCGACACAGAGCCCCACTAATGCAATATCTGAAAGGTCCATGTAGTTGCCACAAAAATATAAGATAAACCCAAAGAGTTCATTCAGCTGCATGGCGACGCAGTGATAGGTGAAGATGTCGAAGTGACTTGTTGAAGCCGTGGAAGTGGAGCGCTGTTTCCTCCATTGTTGGAAACCCAGGTAGAGGACGAGGATGAAGACAGGGAGGAGGAGGAAGTTGGTGATGGAGAAAGCAATGAAGATATAGATGTTCGTTTCAGTAATGAAGCATTTGACGAAAGGATTGAAGGAGGAGTTGGAAGAGAGGCCAGCGAAGGAAGAGGAGTTGACTGACATGTTTCTATACATGGAGAGGCAGAGAGAACAAAAGAGTTTAGGAGATGAAAGTAAATACTACCACATAAAATGTTATTCAGTAATCATCAAGAGGACATGCAACTTCACTAAACTTTTGCCAAAACTGTTTTTATGTAAAACATTATTTCAAGTTTATTTCATGTATACAGCATCTTTAAACGTACCAAAGTGCTTCACCAAGAGACAGAATAAAAAATAGAAATATAAGAAAATTATAAAAAGTTAAAAGTTGAGAATAAAGCTGGTCTTAAGGTCTTAAATGCATCAACAGACTCAGCCTGACTTTTGGCCCCTGGGAGATTATTCCAGAGCCGAGACGACACTACTGAAAACGCCCAATCACTTTATGGTAGATCTTAAAAAAGCAAACAAAAATACATTTTTTTCTAAAGTTATTTTAGGGCCTGAAAAGTTTAGTCACTTAAATGAATGATTTTGTAACACCAATTTAAAGAAAAGTGTAAAAACATATAAATAAATGTTAACACGCATTTTAAAGTGTAAGAACGTAGAGATTTATACAGTAATGACTTGCAAAACAAGTTAACATCAATCAAAGAAAGTCATCCTGGAAATGAGGTTAACTCAAAGAATCTGTTTATAAAATATCAACATCTCATTCATCATAAATCCACATTAATAACTAAACACCGACCTCAGCAGAGTTTCTTTACGATCGTCCTTCAGCTGCGTCTCCAAACATCTGCGATGAATGTGTCGGCGTGTTGATTATGTTTTTTGTGTAGGTGAGAGCAGGACAGTGGGGCTGTTTTTGCAATGCATATTTTATGATCCTTGTTCACGGTAAATTACCACAGGCAAATGTACTTTTCACATCACTGTGTCAATGGGACGTCAGTTTGAATGGTCAACAGCAACACTATATGAATATCATGTCAATCACCTCTGTATCAGTTTGTCATGTGTGCTGTATGATCTGTATGGAGACTTAAATACAATCAAACACAGAGGAAATTATAATGAGATTTATTTCTTGATACTACATTATCATGACGGAGAAAAAAACTACAATGTTACTAATTAGTGCACACATAAGATTAACACACACAATTAAACATCTTAAACTTTCCCAGTCATTAACAGCTGAATTTACATTGATACCAACAAGGCTCACTCTTTAATGGTTCATCAAAATGAGTATTTGTCAGGACTCAAATGACTCATAAACAAAAAGGTGTGTATTCAAATCAAATCCTGTCATTCTGTCCAGAACACCTGGCTGTGTTTTCATCACATCTTTGCAGTTTTGAACTATATTTCCCACCAGATTTCCTCTCTAGAACACAGAGTGCAATTTATTTATTTTTTCCTGTCCATGACAAATTACCAAGCTAACATGCTAAAAAGGTGCTAAAGATAGCTCTCTTGTCAGCAGTCATGAGATTCTGGAGGGGTCAATACTATTTACATAAAACATAAACAATGTTATTCTTCAAATTTGTGCTGCAATGCATTTTTATGCAGATGACACGATATTATACGTCCAAGGTCAAAATCCAACCCAGGTTCATCGTCTTAATCCTACTAATTTTAAATTCAGATAATACAAAGTACATGCTGTTCTTCATATCTACCTGTGGCTGACTATCCTAAAACTTTGAATGGTACCCACATTACTTTTAATGTCTTCTACAAATGTGAAGGAATTATGTTTGAATTGAAGGTTATTTGTGTCACAGTTTATAGCATTATCATCTCACATGTAACCCTGCTCTCATCCTGATTCAGTGTTTTGTTTACAGCATTGTAATTTTCCCGCCCGCTGTAGAAACAACAGAGGTAACACCAAACTGCTGGGCAGACCAAACACAAACAGAGACAAATTCACCACACACACTTCTCTCTGGCTCACTACACCTGAATTAAACATCACATGAAGAATCAGATCCCCCCCAAACCTAAACAACAGGACTCCCATAATCGCCAGAATTGTGTGGAAAGCCCTCTGCTTTGATTGGTCAACCCGTTCCCTGTTCCCACCCTCATCCCCCGGTCCTGGACGTTTGAGAGCGCAGAGAACAGAAATGCTGCATAAAGATACGACAATCAAGAAGAAACCAGTGGAACAGAAATACAAAATCAAATTCAACTCTAAGCTGGCAAAATACTTGACTGGCAACCATCCAAAGGTGATTAACCAAACACATCCAATGCTGATGTTTCGGATCTTAACACCTCCCGCTTGTTTCAGTCCCAGGTAGGTGACGGGATGAACAACGGCCAGGTAGCGCTCCACACAGGTGAGGATGTGAAACAGACCCTGTCCAAGGGAGGTGACCGACCAGATGCAGAACCCCAGAACGAACAAGTCTTGACTACTGTAGAAGGCTCCACAAAAATAGAAGGTGAACCCAAAGAGTTCATTCAGATGCATGGCGACGCAGTGATAGGTGAAGATGTCGGAGTGACTTGTTGAAGCCGTGGCAGTGGAGCGCTGTTTCCTCCATTGTTGGAAACCCAGGTAGAGGACGAGGATGAAGACAGGGAGGAGGAGGAGGTTGATGATGGAGAGAGCCGAGAAGATATAGATGATCATTTCGGACCTGTGACATAGATTCATGAGAAGATCAAAGGAGGAGTTCAAGGAGGAAGAGGAGTTGACTGACATGTTTCCATACATGGAGGCCTGAAGAGGAGAAAAAGAGGCAGAGACAGATAAATAATCCCTGTAAGGATACAGCTACTCTGCACTTTTTGAGGCTGAATAAACAAAACATAATTTAATGGTAGACCATTATAGAAAATTCATAAAAGAACTCACACATTTCAGTTCAGGTAAAACAATAATTTTCCAAGTAATACTATTTAACAAATAAAATATAAAAACTGTGAGAAGATTTTAAATGTGCGAGAACTTCAAGGCTCAAGTGTCTAATATGAAAACACAAATTAACAATATCAAAGAAATCACCTCAAAGAATCAGTTAATAAAATATCTATACAACAGTGAATTAATGAATTCAATCTGAATAAAAAAATGAATCTGTTTATTTTTTAAGAATCCCACCTCAGCAGAGTTTCTACCTGATCGTCCTTCTCCTGTTTCTCCAAACTCTGACTGCTTGTTCACTGAATCTGATCCAAATATATCTCCATACATATCTATTGATGTGTGTGATGAACAGCTGAGAGCAGGACTGTGGTTTTTTTTTTCATGATCTTTTTTTACGGCAAATTACAACAAACAAATGTATTGTTGTCATTATTGTGTCACAGGCAGGTCAGCAGCACCAATATTTGAATATGAATCATCTGTGCATCAGTTTGTCATCTGTGCTGCATGATTTGTATAAAGATGATGAGATACAGTGAAAACAATCAAACAAAAGGTGTAAATGATTATTTGACACTTCTTTATTTTTACTTTTTAAAACTCCAGTCAAGTGTTTCACAATAAAAGCATTTAAATAAAGAACAGAAGAGGTTGTTAGTCACACATTTATATCTCTTACATTTATTACATTTTTCATCAATTGAAAGTTTTCTGGTGCATAACATAATAACTCCACACCACACTATAAAACTAAAGCAGCCATATAATAACAAGCCAAAAACTTAATGTACTTCTTTAAAATCACAATAATTTTACATATATTCTATATATTTAAATACATACATATATGAATATATATGTCATATACCTCTACTCCACTACATGTCAGAAATGTACGTACTTGCTAATCTACAGATTCACATAATCTATGTCGTGCATAAAATATATGTACTCTGGATAAGACCAAGAACAGAGTTGTTCCGATTCCGATACCAGTATCGGAAATTGCTCCGATGCTGCTGAAAATGCTGGCATCGGTATTGGCGACTACTGTAGTCCAGGCACCGATCCGATACCACGTAATTTATTAAATTAGTAATCTATTTACTGGTTAGCTCCGTTAAGCTCTGGCACAGTTCTTCTTCGCCGCTCTTAAAACAGTGGCGCTGTGCTGCAACCTGCAGCCTGCTGTTTTAGAGGGAAGAGGAAGAGTTGATCACGTGACACAGACACAACAGACACACACGTGTGTCAGAGCCGGTTGACGCGAGGCTTGGAGCTAAGCTAACTAGCAGCTAACTAGCACTAGCATATCATGTTGGCGGTGTGGCAGTATTTCACGCTGGATGATGCTCCCACCAGTAAGACTGCGACAAATAATTAAATAATAATAATTATTCCTAGATTTATTTAGTCAAATTGAATTTGCACTACTGTTTTTTATACTGTTCTATTTAAAAATAAATGGTTTGAATTTGCTGTGTTTATTCATGTTTTACAAAGGGTTTAACCTGAGCCAGGCCTTACCACAATGATAATCATATCACAGTCATGCAGGCATAGTATGATATTTTTTTTATAACATACTGGTATCGGATCGGAATCGGTATCGGGAGGGAAAAAATGGTATCGGAACATCTCTAACCAAGAACATAGTATTCTTTTTATATACCTTTGTCTATAACATTGATACTACCAAAAACAGTCTTGCTGACTCATGACAGCAATCTGTCATTTAAGATTCATCATTTAACTTCAGAAATTAAAACAATTATTTGGCATGATTACGTGACATCCAGCAGAAAAAACGCATAACTAGAGCCAAGGTTCCACAACGGTGATTCATAGCTTCAGGTTATTATTTGCTATTGAAAACATAGTTGTTCTGGTAATGGTAATTATATTCCTTTTCTACCATATTCTGTAAATAGAGCTCTCTTAAACTGACACACCATCCTCATCCTGATTCAATGTTTCGTTTACAGCATTGTAATTTTCCCGCCCGGTGTAGAAACAGTAGCGGTAACACCAGGTGAGGATGTGAAACAGAGCCTGTCCAAGGTTAGCAACAGAACAGACACAGAACCCCCCTAATGCAATATCTAGAAGATCCATGTAGCTGCTACTAAAATATAAGAGTGAATATGAATAAGGTGAAGATGTTTCCTTCATTGTTGGAAACCCAGGTAGAGGACGAAGATGAAGACAGGGAGGAGGAGGAGGTTCATGATGGAGAGAGCAGTGAAGATATAGATGATCATTTTAGTAATGAAGCATTTGGTGAAAGGATTGAAGGAGGAGTTGGAGGAGAAGTCAGCGAAGGAAGAGGAGTTGGACATGTTTCTATACATGGAGAGGCAGAGAGAACAAAAAGACGATGTTCATCGACGTTCATCAGTAATCTAAGGTCGATGAACCTGATCCTCTGTTTCTCTTCAGGTTAACTCAATTAAACTAAACTAAATCAAGTCACACAAATTAAAATGTGAAAACATAAACATTTAAAACATTATCAACAATATGAATATATAAAACTAATACCGGTTAACGTTAAATAAGACAGAGAGTCCAGTAATGAGGGTTTTACATTAAATTACATTTTACATTAAGATATGTCAAATGACTCACATACAATTTTAATTATTATAATTCATTTTAATTAAAAAAAAAACACACCCACCTCAGTAGATTGTCTTTCTGATCGTCCTCCTCCGGCGTCGTCAGGCTTACTATCTGCTACAAATGTAGCTTTATACGTTATGTAAGCTGTATGTATATGTTCTTCATGTGTGTGACTGCATGTTTTTGCATGTTACGTTTCACGGTAAATTTAATGCAGGCAAATTTATTTTTCAGTGCAGCGTCAGCAGTACCATTATTTGAATACCATACTATATACTATATACCATGCTACCGTACTGAGAGCAATTATTGTAACATTTATTTGACAGAAATATCAAAATACCACACAGTCATTTATAAGAACACGCAAAAGTTAATAATCTTCCTCAGCACTGACTTTACGGCACTAAGTCACACACCACCAACTATTTCACTGATTTTGGTGAAACTGGATCATATTTATACTCATATACATACTCATTATTCAAAGAGACCCAACAATTCACTTCACACTTGAACACACACTTTATTATTATGGAATTTATTCTTAATGTGAATACAGTAATTTCATTATGCTACATTATACAATCACACACACACGTTACGTGTTACGTTACGTCTTCATTTTAAACATTCCTACAAGATTATCATCTAATTTTTGATTTTTAACAGAACAAAACCAGTGAGCAAAAAATCATATTAAGTTCTTCACTATTATTTCTGCTAAATGCTAAAACTACTTATGTTGGTAAACCTTAAAATTCTGCTACTGAATATACTATGAAAACTACTACTGCTCCAAAATATACTATTGCTTCCACTAACACTACTGCGTCCAAATACAAGCATTACTGCTGCTAAATTCTAATACTAGATATCCTCCTTCAGTCCTCTTTCATACCAGCTGTTTGACTCCACCACCGCGTGAACTCGTCTGACTATAAGGACTGTCAACGACTCCGGACCTCAGGTGACCTTAACGACCGCCGTCCACACCCGACCTCAGGTGACCTTAACGTCCGCCGTCCACACCCGACCTCAGGTGACCTTAACGACTCGGATGAGTAATATCACTATTGCTGCTAGTCAGACTGTTGCTGCTAAAGACTACTACTATTACTGCTAATACAAATTCAACTAATGCCACACTTCAGTAACAGGTGAGTAGGGTCCATTTATAATTACCATAGTCACCACCCAGTGACTATTGCCTTGTATACTATAGTAACCACCTAGCAATATCTTACAAATGACTTAACAACACCTTATTGACCATATATATCTGTTTACTGGAAGAATGGTGAATTCTTCTAACAGATAAGATTTGTAAAATATAATAATTGTGGCTGTGAAGTGAAGCTAACACAGTAAGTGCCAAAAACTACAGTTCCTCAAATGTCCACTTGAGGCTGGCTCCAGAAGTGAGTCAGTCTTCAAATTATATATATATATATTATATTAAGGCTTAAAGTTATGCAGAATTAAGAGCATTCCCACTTTGATTGACAGGGAGTTGTCACAGGTGCCTTGTTTGACCAACCATGCTTCCTTCAGACTGCCTCAGCTCCACCCACGCTCCTACACAGCAGTTTTCCCGCCCTGTGTAGATATAGCAGTGGTAACACCAAACTGCTGGGCAGGCTAAACCAAATTCCAGATGCCATCACCACACATCCATCACTGGAACTGAACAATGGGGATGCATCTAGAATAATACAAACAAGGAGCCCCACAAACCACAACCACAGCACTGCCATTATTGCAGTGACCGTGTGGAAAGCCCTCTGCTTTGATTGGTCAACTTGCTCCTCAACCCCACCCACTTCTCCTGGCCTTGGACGAATCAGAACACGGAGAACAGAAAGGCTACAGAAAGAGACGACAATTATGGCAAAGACTAAGTTGCAGACATATGGGATCATGGGAAAGTAGGGGTCATATAGAGCCATCACACCAATCCATCCAAAGCACAGCAGCCAAACACACACAGCGTTGACGTTTCGGATCCTGACCCCTGCTGACCGTCTCAGGCCCATGTAAGTGACGGGGTGAACAACAGCCAGGTATCGCTCCATACAGGTGAGGATGTGGAACAACATCTGTCCAGTGAAAACCATGCGAGAGACAAAGAACCCTACTTTCGTCATCATTGTGAGAGTAGTCGGTTTCCCGCATAAATATATGATGAAGAAGACAAGACTAGTCAGCTCCATGGCAGCCATGTGGTAGGTGAAGAAGTCGGAGTGGCTGGTTGTCGTAGTGGAACTCTGCCATCGCCGTCGTTGGTGACCCAGGTAGAAGACGAAGATGTAGAGAGGGAAGACAAGGAGGACTTTCGCGATCGTGAAGACATCAAGTGTTAAAACTGAAACTCTGGAGTCAAAGCAATAGTAGAGTAGATGATAGACGGAGGAGTTGGAGGAGTTGACCAACATATCTGTTTGGATGGTTGCCTGAAGTGGAGACAGAGTAACAGTGTAAAGTCTTCAAGTCACATTTTAAAAATGACATTACAACACAACTATTTTCTCTCTTTTTCTTGCAGTGGAAAGTAGCAATAGATATGTTCAACCTAGCAAACAGTTGCTTATTTAGACATCCAGCAGTTAGGGAGCAACATGATCACTGATTTGAAAATGTGTTTTGTCACCCGAGTCCAATATTTACTCTCTTTTAGCTCTGTCTTTGGTCACGATCAACTCCTGAGGTAAATATCTGTCAGTGTCATTGAAGCCAGACACAATGCATCCAGTAGTTGTTGAGATATTTCAGTCTGGACCAAAGAGTTGGAGCAACCAAAAAAAAAAAAACATACAAACATTCAAAAAAGTTTTTGTAATTTTAACAACTTCCACTAGTCCACAGATTTTCTAAAAACATAGTGATGTGTGTTTCACAAATTATTTATTTCTTAAAAATATTGATCTAGACAACTAATGTATTAAATGATATTGACCTGGTCGTGGTCGGTAGAGTTTCGTCCCTCTCCTTCGCCTCTGACGACTGTCCACTGGTATCTGGTCAATTGACTGTTGTTTGTAGCGCTCACATGTCAGCTGCAGGACGTTTTTGCGTATAGAAAAACATATAGGACGTGTGACAGCATGTAAATTTTCTTTTCACATTATTCATATGATAAACAGCTAAACCTGTACTGGGTTGCATAAAATCCTGGTGTTTCTCGGAAAAATACCTGCTGGAACCTGTGGTTTTAATCTTGTGTGTTCTTGTGAGTTTGTCTTAAAATCAGTCATGCAAACTCTGGACCCTTTATTTATTTATTTATTTATATAACATTAATTACTGTATATTCAAAAGCAGAATCAAAACCAGTGTGAAGATGTTTCCATACCTGTAGCACCTGCAGGTGTTGTTAGAATTCAAATGACCTGCAAACACAGCAGAGTGTTTATTCAAATTAAATAGTGCTGCAGACAGAGTTTGTGTTTGCATAGTTATTTTTTATCACATCCCGGACGGCAGGCAAGAAATAACCAGGACTCAACCACAAAGACTGCCCACTATTCCCTGGGGACAATTAAAAAATGCCACATTGGGCTAGTTCAATTCAATTTATATAGCACCAAATGATAACAGAAGTTATCCCATGACTCTTTCTATATAGAGCAGGTTTAAACTGTACTTTTTATAATATTATTAACAGAGACCCAACAATTCCCCATCATGAGCAAGCACTTGGTACCAGTGGGAAGGAAAAACTTCCTTTAAGATTCAGAAACCTTGTGTAGTAAATGATCGGACAAGTGGTAAAAAAGGATTTAAACACGTAACTTCTTTGATGGAGGTAGAGTGCACCATCTGACTCCCTCTCCGTCCGCCAAGTGGGCACTCGAGAGAATTTACGTTTTAGTTCATGAGCTGCAAGCAAACATTTCAGTTATCCTGGAAACAGGTGTTGACTTGGGTAGCGTTAGAGGTTTTGGGGAAACTACTACTATTTATTGTGTAGTTAAGGTGTGATTAAGATTTGTATTTCTAGACTTTTATGTTTTTACCTGCATCTGTTTGCATTTTGGCAATGCTGCATCATGTTTTGCAGCTTTGGGCGCTATTAGTTCCTGTTTGAACTATGAAAAAGTCAAGGTATTGAAGGAATTAAGGTGATTTTAAGTTACATATAGCGTCCGTACATCAATATGACATGTTAGTAATAGCTTTACCAGAGGTAAACAAGAATATAATCAGTCGAAGGTGTGTCTTGGCTGCCGAGGCGGCAGGTCTGGATGAGATTCGCCCTGAGATGCTGAAGGCTTTAGGCATTGTTGGGCTGTCTTACATGTCTTTTCATTGTCACAAGCAGGAAGGGGAATTACCTGTGGAGTGTCAGACTGGCGTGGTTCCCATTTTCAAAAAAGGGGTACCAGAGGGTGTGCTCCAATTATCAAGGTATCACACTGCTCAGCCTCTCCAGGAAAGTTTATTCTAAGGTGCTGGAAAGGAGGCTCAGGGTGATAGTCGAATCTTAGATTCAGGAGGAGCAATGCAGACCCCCACCTGACCCTAGTATTTGAGATGCTGACATATTTCAGTCCTCGTACCTTGTGTCCACTCTCCTGATGTGTCACTACCATGGACATGGAAGTCTCTGGAAGATTAATGTCAGAAGAACATTTGCCTTCTGCGATCAACCATGGACAGTTGTTGTACATTTCTTTGACACAACATGCAAAACATCTCCTGCTTCCATTGGTCGCTCTGACACGATTGTCATCAGTAACCCACAGACTGATTTATTTCTGTATGTTTGGATCAGGAACCAGTGAACAGCAGTCATTGACTTTGGAGACGCAGAAGAAGGACGATCACGAACGCTGCTGACAAGGTTGGACAAGTTACTCTATGATTATTACCAAATACGTTTGTGTGTGTAACAATAACTTTAATTTGGTGCCATTGAATTGGCGATAATGCTCTAAAATGTTTAGCATACCTAGAATGACATTTATCTAAAAATCATGAGGTCAGTTTGATGTTATCTTAAAGGTGGTGTCAGTCATACTTGAGAAAAAATGTTGATTGTTGAGTTTTATACCTGGTTTGCCAAATTCCAGCTCTTTGGGTTACGGTCAGAGCATGCCACAATAGTTTCAACTCTTTTCAAATCAATTCAATTTTATTTATACAGTGCCAAATAAAAACAGAGATGATCTCTTGATGAAAGTATATTTTATCAAGCCACCGACCCAAAGCATCGAGATTATCCGACCTCGGAGAATAATATTCGCACACTTGGTGATATTTATGGGGAGGAGGGGTTATTTACGTTTCAGAAAATATGTTTAAGGTATAATGTCCCCCACACCTCCTTTTTCTTTTATTTGCAGCTGAGATTGACTTTAAAAGACAATGGTGTCCCTGTACAGGGCCCTCTCACACCACATCCACTTTGTAAAGTGTTTCACTCTGCGGGGAGCACAAGTGGTTTTGTATCAAAGCTCTATTGGTTTTTGTTGCATGCTTACAGTCCCGTGGCGCTGGACACGATGTGGAGGAGAGATGATAAAGTATGGATTAGTGTGGGCTTAGCATCCAGAAACCCTGATCATCAGCAAATACATTATAATTATATACTCCTAACCTTAACTCCTAGGAAGCTTCATTTGATGAAGGTTATTAATGATCCTACGTGTACTTTCTGTTCTTCCAAAGTGGTTGGCACTTATTTTCATATGTTCTGGGAGTGTACCCCAGTGGCCGAATTTTGGAAGATGGTTGCCTTTAACCTCTCTAGGCTGTTTAAGATCAGTGTGCTCTGTTCGCCTGTCACACTCATTTTGAATGACTTATCAAGGTTGGGTTTGACACTGGATAAGAGAAGAGCGTTGTTGGCTGGACTTACGGCCGCAAAAAAACTAGTCGCCACACGTTGGAAACCTCCACATTCACTCTCTTTTCGAGTTTGGGTTTTGACATATATGGACATTGTTTATTTGGAGTTGTCGACAGCTAGGCTCCACGGAGCTAAAGAGTCAGCAATAGAGGCTTGGCTTTCGCTTTTATCAATCCTCCGTGGGTTTCAGGTGTAATATGTGACTGAGATCTGAAGTTCTGGATCCAGGGGATGGGTGGGTTATATCTGGGGTTGTGTTTTTGTGTATTTATTTACTTTTGTTATTTTTATTCTATTTGGCTATTCATATATGTCTGTAAATATGCATTTGTATAGGTATGTATGTAAATGTATATTTTATGCTCTATTTTTGTAACTCACATATGCCTGTCTATATATATATATATATATATATATATATATATATTTTTTTTTTTTTCTGTTGAAATAAAATAAAAAATTGATCACAAAAAAATAATCTCTCTCTCTCTCTCTCTCTCTCCATCTGTCCATCCAGTCATCCAAACAAATAGACATGTCAGTCAATTCTTCCACCAACTCCAGCAGTTCCCATCAATCACATGATACTCACATGGAGAAAGAGTGCACTTACATCTTCACGGCCCTCTTCATCGTCTACATCCTCCTCCTGCCGCTCTTCATCCTCGTCCTCTACGTCGGCTACCAGCGATGGAGGAAACAGCGCTCTGTTGCCACGGCAGCGATGACCAGCCACTCAGACGTCTTCACCTTTAACATGGTTGTCCTGGAGCTGATCAGTATCTTGGGGTCTTCTTTCTACTGTTATGGCGCCTATACTAATGAACTAAGTGTAATATTATATGGGGTGTACTTCCTCTCCTTCATCTCACCTGGACAGACTCTGTTTCACCTCCTCACCTGTGTGGATCGTTACCTGGCTGTCGTTCACCCAGTCACCTACCTGAGGCTGAGACAGGCGGGCGGGGTCAGGATTAGAAATATCAGCATTGGGTGTGTTTGGTTCGTTTGCCTTGGAACACTGGGTTTAACAATGTCCCTTCTTTATTTTTACCTCCTCTTCATTCTCTTGGTCTTGTCTTTGTCCTTTGTTGTCGTCTGTTTCTGCAGCCTTTCTGTTCTTTGCGTTCTGATTCGTCCAGGGCCAGGGGAAGTGGGCGGGAACAGGAAGCAGGTCGATCAATCAAAGCAGAGGGCTTTCCACACTATGGCGGCAATAACAGGGGTTCTGTTGTTGAGGTTCTTGAGCCTCCTGGTGTCTTCTGCATTTTATTATTCAGCAATGATGAGCAGCGATGATATTTGTTTGAAAGGGTGGGCTACATCCTGGTTCTCTCTGCCCAGCAGTCTGGTGTTACCTCTGCTGTTTCTGCACCGAGCAGGAAAACTACCAGGCTGTGAACGCAACGCTGCGTCAGCTTGAGAAGGAAGCATCAATATTACATCATAAAGTCAAACAAAACTGTAGCATACATTTATAAGATAACACAATAACCAGGTATGAGATCTAGTACAAGTAGAAAACTCAATGAAAATGGTGTGTTTGGATGGAATACAGCACTGGGTGTGTTTGGTTGGTTTTAAGACAGAATTTGAAGTTTGGTGAGAGTTTATATCACAAATAACATTATTAATTATTAACGTGTGCTTTAAAAGACAGTTTGCTATAGCTAGGATGACACAGACTCTTGACCTGAGGAAAATATTTTATATTCAAGTAGATTTAGAGTCCACAAGGAGGAGCTCTGTTTTATTACTGTTAAGTTTGAGAAGTAAAATTTAATTTCCAGTCAACAACCAGAAAAGGAAGTGGTCTGTCAACTATCTGAAAAAAAATGTATTGAACAACTAGCTCTTTCACATATGTTGTAAAATAAACTGGAAAAAATGATTTCATGTCTTGTGTCGTCTTTCTGATGAAAATGTGTGCCGTATAAGCAGCTACTGATGTTGACCAGATGTTAGCCACAGGGGGTTATACCTGCTTCAAGCCCTATGTGCTAAGCTAAAGCTAAGGCTAAATATGACATAGAGATGAATGTTAGCATGTTGGCAAATGAGCGAGAATCCCAAAATTGTAAAATCAGCATCCTAATGTTTGGTAATTAGCATTTAACAGAGCTAAGGCTGATGGGTATATCATTAGTTTTTTTGTAGGTATTTCATCCTTTAAACGATTGACAATGATTATGTTAACTGTTAATGATACTGTTTTGAGATGTTGACATATTTCAAACCTCATATCTTGTTTCCACCCTCCTGATGTGTCACCAGAGGTGCTGCAGCCGACATGGAAGTCTCTGGAAGATGAATGTCAGAAGAACATTTGCCTTCTGTGATTTATAGTCGACAGTCGTTGTATATTTGCTTGACACAACATGCAAAACATCTCCTGCTTCCATTGGTCGCTCTGACACGATTGTCATCAGTAACCCACAGACTGATTTATTTCTGTATGTTTGGATCAGGAACCAGTGAACAGCAGTCATTGACTTTGGAGACACAGAAGAAGGACGATCATGAACGCTGCTGACAAGGTTGGACAAGTTACTCTATGATTATTACCAAATACGTTTGTGTGTGTAACAATAACTTTAATTTGGTGCCATTGAATTGGCGATAATGCTCTAAAATGTTTAGCATACCTAGAATGACATTTATCTAAAAATCATGAGGTCAGTTTGATGTTATCTTAAAGGTGGTGTCAGTCATACTTGAGAAAAAATGTTGATTGTTGAGTTTTATACCTAGTTTGCCAAATTCCAGCTCTTTGGGTTACGGTCAGAGCATGCCACAAAATAGTTTCAACTCTTTTCAAATCAATTCAATTTTATTTATACAGTGCCAAATAAAAACAGAGATGATCTCTTGATGAAAGTATATTTTATCAAGCCACCGACCCAAAGCATCGAGATTATCCGACCTCGGAGAACGGACGCCAACTGTTAGGTTGTGTGGCTCGCTATGAGAAGCCCTCTGAGGGTAATAAATGAAACAGTGCAGGGAAAGGTTTATAAAGTTACAACATAACAGTGTCACATCAGAGAATCAAGTCATGATGTTGCATTTATCTGAAATTAGGCTGTTAGTAAGTCTGAACACAGCAGTGAGGGGTTCGGAGGGGGTTGAATGCATTATTTGAACAAGTGAAGGGGCTGAAGTGTTGAAGTTGTTGTTGGATATTAATGCTGTCTCTCTCTCTCTCTCTCTCTCTCTCTCTCTCTCTCCATCTGTCCATCCAGTCATCCAAACAAATAGACATGTCAGTCAATTCTTCCACCAACTCCAGCAGTTCCCATCAATCACATGATACTCACATGGAGAAAGAGTGCACTTACACCTTCACGGCCCTCTTCATCGTCTACATCCTCCTCCTGCCGCTCTTCATCCTCGTCCTCTACGTCGGCTACCAGCGATGGAGGAAACAGCGCTCTGTTGCCATGGCAGCGATGACCAGCCACTCAGACGTCTTCACCTTTAACATGGTTGTCCTGGAGCTGATCAGTATCTTGGGGTCTTCTTTCTACTGTTATGGCGCCTATACTAATGAACTAAGTGTAATATTATATGGGGTGTACTTCCTCTCCTTCATCTCACCTGGACAGACTCTGTTTCACCTCCTCACCTGTGTGGATCGTTACCTGGCTGTCGTTCACCCAGTCACCTACCTGAGGCTGAGACAGGCGGGCGGGGTCAGGATTAGAAATATCAGCATTGGGTGTGTTTGGTTCGTTTGCCTTGGAACACTGGGTTTAACAATGTCCCTTCTTTATTTTTACCTCTTCTTCATTCTCTTGGTCTTGTCTTTGTCCTTTGTTGTCGTCTGTTTCTGCAGCCTTTCTGTTCTTTGCGTTCTGATTCGTCCAGGGCCAGGGGAAGTGGGCGGGAACAGGAAGCAGGTCGATCAATCAAAGCAGAGGGCTTTCCACACTATGGCGGCAATAACAGGGGTTCTGTTGTTGAGGTTCTTGAGCCTCCTGGTGTCTTCTGCATTTTATTATTCAGCAATGATGAGCAACGATGATATTTGTTTGAAAGGGTGGGCTACATCCTGGTTCTCTCTGCCCAGCAGTCTGGTGTTACCTCTGCTGTTTCTACACCGAGCAGGAAAACTACCAGGCTGTGAACGCAACGCTGCGTCAGCTTGAGAAGGAAGCATCAATATAACATCATAAAGTCAAACAAAACTGTAGCATACATTTATAAGATAACACAATAACCAGGTATGAGATCTAGTACAAGTAGAAAACTCAATGAAAATGGTGTGTTTGGATGGAATACAGCACTGGGTGTGTTTGGTTGGTTTTAAGACAGAATTTGAAGTTTGGTGAGAGTTTATATCACAAATAACATTATTAATTATTAACGTGTGCTTTAAAAGACAGTTTGCTATAGCTAGGATGACACAGACTCTTGACCTGAGGAAAATATTTTATATTCAAGTAGATTTAGAGTCCACAAGGAGGAGCTCTGTTTTATTACTGTTAAGTTTGAGAAGTAAAATTTAATTTCCAGTCAACAACCAGAAAAGGAAGTGGTCTGTCAACTATCTGAAAAAAAATGTATTGAACAACTAGCTCTTTCACATATGTTGTAAAATAAACTGGAAAAAATGATTTCATGTCTTGTGTCGTCTTTCTGATGAAAATGTGTGCCGTATAAGCAGCTACTGATGTTGACCAGATGTTAGCCACAGGGGGTTATACCTGCTTCAAGCCCTATGTGCTAAGCTAAAGCTAAGGCTAAATATGACATAGAGATGAATGTTAGCATGTTGGCAAATGAGCGAGAATCCCAAAATTGTAAAATCAGCATCCTAATGTTTGGTAATTAGCATTTAACAGAGCTAAGGCTGATGGGTATATCATTAGTTTTTTTGTAGGTATTTCATCCTTTAAACGATTGACAGTGATTATGTTAACTGTTAATGATACTGTTTTGAGATGTTGACATATTTCAAGCCTCATATCTTGTTTCCAACCTCCTGATGTGTCACCAGAGGTGCTGCAGCCGACATGGAAGTCTCTGGAAGATGAATGTCAGAAGAACATTTGCCTTCTGTGATTTATAGTCGACAGTCGTTGTATATTTGCTTGACACAACATGCAAAACATCTCCTGCTTCCATTGGTCGCTCTGACACGATTGTCATCAGTAACCCACAGACTGATTTATTTCTGTATGTTTGGATCAGGAACCAGTGAACAGCAGTCATTAACTTTGGAGACGCAGAAGAAGGACGATCACGAACGCTGCTGACAAGGTTGGACAAGTTACTCTATGATTATTACCAAATACGTTTGTGTGTGTAACAATAACTTTAATTTGGTGCCATTGAATTGGTGATAATGCTCTAAAATGTTTAGCATACTTCAGAAAAATTGTTGTTTGTTGAAATGTATACATGCCAAATTCCAGCTCTTTGGGTCAGAGCATGCCACAATAGTTTCAACTCTTTTCAAATCAATTCAATTTTATTTATATAGTGCCAAAGTCTGAGCACAGCAGTGAGGGGTTCGGAGGGAGTTGAAGTTTCAATGCGAGGTTGAACAAGTTGAAGCGGGGCATGTTCAAGTTTGCTAAGTTGCTCAATAAAAAAATTTAAGTTGGTCTCTCTTTGTTCTTCTCCATCTGTCCATCCAGTCATCCATGCAAAGAGACATGTCAGTCAATTCCTCCTCCAACTCCTACTTCACTTCGGTATTTGATCACTGCCACCGCCACCCGACGAGCATTTTCACCTTCACATCCCTCTTCATCGTCTACATCCTCCTCCTGCCGCTCCTCATCCTCGTCCTCTACGTCGGTTACCAGCGATGGAGGAAACAGCGCTCTGTTGCCACGGCAGCGACGACGAGCCACTCAGACGTCTTCACCTTTCACATGGTCGTCCTGGAACTGCTCGGTATCTTGGCGTTTTCTATCTTCTGTCTCAGCGCCTACACCAATCTTCCAGATGGAATGTCATACGGGCTGTACCTCTACTTCATCATCTCACCTGGACAGACTCTGTTTCACCTCCTCACCTGTGTGGATCGTTACCTGGCTGTCGTTCACCCAGTCACCTACCTGAGGCTGAGACAGGCGGGCGGGGTCAGGATTAGAAATATCAGCATTGGGTGTGTTTGGTTTCTTTGCTTTGGATCACTGGGTTTATCACTGCTCACTGATACATTTTACGTGGTCTATACTTTCTTGCTCTTGGTCTTCTCCTCTGTCGCCGTCTCTTTCTGCAGCCTTAGTATTCTCCGCATTCTGATTCGTCCAGGGCCAGGGGAAGTGGGCGGGAACAGGAGGCAGGTTGACCAATCAAAGCAGAGGGCTTTCCACACCATCTTATAATGGGGGTTCTGTTGTTGAGGTTTTTAAGTACCCTGATTTCCAAAGTGACATATAGTCCATCAGGAGTAACCACTGGTGATTGTTTAATGATGTGGTCTGTCGCCTGGTTCTCTCTGCCCAGCAGTCTGGTGTTACCGCTGCTGTTTCTACACCGAGCAGGAAAACTACCAGGCTGTGAACGCAACACTGCGTCAGCTTGAGAACTGAATTTCATCAGGCAACACGTTTGATGTCATGAAAAAAGCATCCAGAGTTAGAATGTAAAAGTACACATGAATGTAAAATTAATAAGATTTATCTTAAAACTGTAAAATTGTTAGTATGGTCATAAACATTGACACAATCAGTCACATATTTAGTTACAAATCATTATTGTTAGTTTAAATAAATCTGTATGTCATTTAAGAAAGCAGAAATTTACTGTATGAGATGAGAAATAAGTTTAATTTTCATTAATGGCTGAATTTTGTACACAATTTAAAAAAGAAAAGAAAACGTCTGTAATAATTTACAGTTATTTTCCGTGATTTAGCTTCATGTGACATTCGTGTGACACTAATAAGATCTAATTTAAAATGACAAAGAAACATTAAATTGTTAGTCTGGACCGAAACATTTATACCATGAACTTATTTAATTACAGATCATTATTGTCATTTTGCATAAATTTGTAATTTAAGAAAAGTGATTTAAAAAACAGAAAAATACTGTAGAAATAATCTAGTAAAAAATAGAAATAACTTTTATGAAGTAAGTATAATACTTAAATATACAGATAATTCTGTATTTTAAAAGGTTTTGTATGCAATTTTCCAAAACAGAAAATTACTGTAAAAATTTACAGTTATTTTCCGTGATTTAGCTTACGCAATTTTCATGTGACACTAATAAGATTTACTTTAAAATTACAAAGAAATGTTAAATCGTTAGTATGGACAGAAACATTTAAACCATGAACTTCTTTGATTACAGTTATTTTACAAAAAGCTGTAATTTAAGAAAGCAGAACAATACTACAAATAATATATAAATATAAATATAATATAAATAATCTAGTAGTTTTTCTGTACAAAAAATAGAAATAACTTTTATGAAGTACGTATAATACTTAAATATACAGATAATTCTGTAATTTAAAAAATTTTGTGTGCAATTTTACAAAACAGAAAACTGCTGTACAAAGTTATTTTCATCAGTACAAAACTCAATGTGTTTGTAGCCATTAGAGACAACATCAGAATGAAGGTGTTAGTTTAAAGAGGTCATTTTTATGACGTAGTTTATGAATGTGACGAACAGATCGCCTGTCGTAGTCAAGCAGAGCTGTGTGATGAGTTGGATAGCAGAAGAAGATCTGGGACTCCGGAGTTCAGGTTCTGATTATGAAGGATCTTAAAGGTGAGAAACACAACAGGAGTGATTCAAAAAACAGTGTGTTATCTATCTTTTCAATAGTCATAGAAAATATATCACCTTTTGCCAAAGTAGATTTAGTTCCCACGAGGAGAGCCTCAGTTTCATTCCTGTTAAATTTGAGAAAATTGTGCGAGAACCAAGATTTATTTTCCAGTAAACCGTCACAAAAGGAAGAGGGCGTACAGGTGGAACTATGCTTGGTAGAGAGGCGGAGTTGTAAAAGTCTTGTTCATTTTCTCCTGAAGTGCAGAGGTCAAATATGAAACTATATACTTTGTTATACTAATATATACTCCCACTTTGCAGCTACTTTAATTTGAAAGATTTTCTGACAGTTTCATGCTCTTTGTGTACAAAATGTTTTATATTTATTTCATTGTATCTTTCAGCTCTGAGGCTGAGCGAACACACACAGGTGTTCTGGGTCACATTATACTGTCTGATTTGAATAGGCAGCAGTCGTATTCAAATGGACAGATTTGATAGAAAGCAGTGAAAGTCAACAGTGCTGCTTCACAAACTAAAACACAGAAACATTAAAAAGAAATAACTGAATTTAAATTTGATTGTATACTATGTTTGTATTGATGTAGCATTTCATGTCTTAGCTCTGTCTGTATTATTCCTTCAGCAAACAGCTAGCTCTTTCTCATATGTTCTAAAATAAACTGAAAAATATATATATTTCAGGTATTGTGTCATCTTTCTTGTGAAATGTGTGTCATATAAGAAGCTTTGAAGCATTAAATGAATGTCTCAGAAAAAACACTGGTAATTAGCTGGTGGGAATATAATGAGTTTAGAAGGTATCTGGTCATGAACCAAAATACTGGACTAATACATTTTTACTTGACAGTGCTGGACGAAGATGATTCCAATGATATGTTTTATTGGTTAAAGACAATGAATGTCTGCACCAAATTTTAAGTTAAACTTTGACCAGCTAATGGTGCAACAACTCAAAGCTCACCAAACTCATTCGGTCTTGTTGTCTGGTGAACTGTAAATCGCCATCCCCAGAACCAGGCTGCTAGTATCCAAAAACTTTTATGCTATAGCATTCACACTGATAATAAAAAAATTAAAGGGCAATGTTAATAATAAACCACACAATGAGGCAAAACTACAGAATCAGATTCAGAAAAAGGTTTATTGAAAGTACGATTTTTCACATATAAAGAATCAAAACAAACACTCTCTAAAAACATATATATATATATATATATATATATATATATATATATATATGTATAAGAAAGATAAAGAAAATCAAGTATTGAAAGCACAACTGATATAAATATATATATGCACAATATATTTTAAAATAAAAAGTAGTACAGCTGTGCAGGAATTGCCGGTACCAAGGAACAAACAAGGAAGTCCAAAAGATGCTAAGTAAAGTCTGATAGAGTTTGTACGTGCTGGTATGAAAGTATTTCAAATAATTCTCAGTTGTAATACTTGAAACAGTGACTTCATACTTCAGGCCTCATATTCCGTGTCCACCCTCCTGGAGTGGTGCAAGTTCTCTGGAAGATTAATGTCCAAAGAACATTTGCCTTCCATGATTAATAGTCAATAGTCGTCATACATTTGTTTTACCGTATGCAAAATGGCCCCTGCTTCCATCGCTCGCCCTGACCCATGACCATCATCAGTAACCCACAGACAAATTTACACCTGTTTATCTGAAGCAGGAACCAGTGAACAGCAGTCATTGACTTTGGAGACTCGGAAGAAGGACGATCACAAACGCTGCTGACATGGTGGGAAAATTCATGATAATATTTTCTTATGATCAAATAACAACGTCTTTAATTTGGCACCATTGAATAGCTATAAAAATATCTATCTAAAAGACATAAAACTATTAGTTCAGTGTCACATTGTTTGTAATATCATAATGACTATAATAAAATGTTTTGTATCTGGTATTTCATCTGCTTCGGATTTATGTTTGTTGTCATAATATATCATCTGGAGTCCAATAAGCAGTTTTTAAATTGAATTTGTGGAGAATTTTACATTTATAATCACCGATAGCTACGCACACTCCTTCCCCCGACTTAATGTTCTGTTGATGTATGCGCCCAACTATCCAACCTCAGGTCTACAGTGCTACATTAGACACTCCAGGCCTGCTGGGAATTATTCCAGAGCTCCCGATGTTCAGCCGGAAGTCTGATGATTTTTTGAACGTGCACTTGTTTAAGCTCAGTCGTGTGTTATGTTGCTGTTTAACAAATCTGCACATATTTTCCTTGTATCTTATGTTAATGGTGTCCTTGTCTCTCTCCGTCTGTCCATCCAGTCATCCAAACAAATAGACATGTCAGTCAATTCTTCCACCAACTCCAGCAGTTCCCATCAATCACATGATACTCACATGGAGAAAGAGTGCACTTACATCTTCACGGCCCTCTTCATCGTCTACATCCTCCTCCTGCCGCTCTTCATCCTCGTCCTCTACGTCGGCTACCAGCGATGGAGGAAACAGCGCTCTGTTGCCACGGCAGCGATGACCAGCCACTCAGACGTCTTCACCTTTAACATGGTCGTCCTGGAGCTGATCAGTATCTTGGGGTCTTCTTTCTACTGTTATGGCGCCTATACTAATAGAGATGGAAAGTCATACGGGCTGTACCTCTACTTCATGAGCTCACCTGGACAGACTCTGTTTCACCTCCTCACCTGTGTGGATCGTTACCTGGCTGTCGTTCACCCAGTCACCTACCTGAGGCTGAGACAGGCGGGCGGGGTCAGGATTAGAAATATCAGCATTGGGTGTGTTTGGTTTCTTTGCTTTGGATCACTGGGTTTATCACTGCTCACTGATACATTTTACGTGGTCTATACTTTCTTGCTCTTGGTCTTCTCCTCTGTCGCCGTCTCTTTCTGCAGCCTTTCTGTTCTTTGCGTTCTGATTCGTCCAGGGCCAGGGGAAGTGGGCGGGAACAGGAGGCAGGTTGACCAATCAAAGCAGAGGGCTTTCCACACCATCTTAGCAATAATGGGCGCTCTGTTGTTGAGGTTATTTAGCGCTCTGCTTAACGCTGCAATGTATACTTTAAGAATGTATAATTGTGTAATGACGTGGGCTACGTCCTGGTTCTCTCTGCCCAGCAGTCTGGTGTTACCTCTGCTGTTTCTACACCGAGCAGGAAAACTACCAGGCTGTGAACACAACACTGCGTCAGCTTGAGAGTGGAGTGTAAACGAGATGTGACTAAACTTTAGTTTAATCAAACTACCTTTTAAAAGAGAATAGCGTATGCGTAGCGTTACGTGTCAGTGGAATAGTCGTACAGACACTAACACTCCTGACTCACAACTGAAGCTAGCAATGATTTAATTTGAAATTTAAGACAGCAGTGTGCAGGTGTCAGCCAGAGGAGAGTATTAATGAGTGTTTGTGTTTGCATAGGAGGATAATAAACATGACTGTGGAGTCTTTGCATGTTCCGATCACCCCGTTAGATGTGGTCAGTTTCCTCGTTCTGCAGGGAAATCTTTCCATTTTCCTGCTCAGAGTGCAGGAGCCACCTCCCTTCATCAACATATCATGTCTGTAATAACTGAGTGGTAGTGAACAGATATAACAAAATAATGATGTGAGGATGAAACAAAAGAAAAGGGCCATGATATCCTGCAGTGTTTTTATTACTGAAAAGAACTATTGTTGAATATTTTGCATACATCAGCTCAGTTTTACATACAGTATATGACAAGTTTATGGGAAATGAATTTACAAATTTAAACATAAAAACAGCCAAAAGTTTGATGAATGAAGAGATGAGTTGAATGTTCTGACAGTGACAATCACAAGGACCAAATATAATAATTTAAATATAAAGATACACCCACCAATCTATGAAATACAGCAACCCAAGTAAAGAATAAATACATAAAACCTCAAATATAATATATAAAAACCTAAATATTAATACATAGAACCTCAAATATAATATATAAAAACCTAAATATTAATACATAGAACCTCAAATATAATATATAAAAACCCCAATATTAATATAGAGAACCTCAAATACAATATACAAAAACCCAAATATTAATATATAGAACCTCAAATATAATATATAGAATTTTAAACACAATATATAGAATCACAAATATAAATGTACAGACCCTCAAATACAGTAATTTAAATACATTTTGACAAAAAAAAAAAAAAATCCATCCTCAATCCAAAAAAATCCAACAGCAACTACCACTGTGACTTCTTGACATAATAATCTAAAGTAGCCACACTGTTAGCCGGGCTGCCCGGACTGTGAGCTCAGAGCACCGGGGGAGTGTTAGCGTTTCCGCCCTGACGGGGGAGTGGAGCCGGGGCCTTACTGTATTTTAGTTATTTGCATTATTACTAATGAAATGAGATTTTCTTACTCTTGGAAAAGAACTTGGAAGTTCCTGTTTCACTCACTATATTCTTGACTTCATATCCTGATTAAGTGCTCTGCCTACAGCATGTCAGTTTGCCTGTCTTGTGTAGAAACAACAGAGGCAGAACCAGACTGCTGGGCAGAGTGAAAAAGATCCCAGCGTCCATCAACGCACACATATGTTCTTTATGAATCGACGGCACGTAGGACAAGCCAAAACCAACAAACAGGCCGAAAAACCTCAACAGCAGCGTCACCATTATAGCACGGATGATGTGGAAAGCTCTCTGCTTTGATTGGTCAACCCGCTCCTTGTTCCCACCCACGTCCCCTGGCCCTGAACGAGTCAGAACACAGAGAACAGAAAGGCAGCAGAGCAATATGATAATTACTGAGACACCCAACATGCAGAGCAGTGGGATGACAGGATAATCAGGCAAGTACAATCCTGTTAACCCAACCCATCCAAAGCACAGCAGCCAAACACAAGCAATGCTGATGTTTCTAATCCTGACCCCGCCTGTTTCTCGTAGGCGCATGTAGGTGACGGGGTGAACGACAGCCAGGTAGCACTCAACACAAGTCAGGCAGTGAAACAGAGTCTGTCCAGGGAATGTGATGCAGAATACAAGTATCCCCGATATTAACAACATCACACTAAAGATGTAAATGCCCAGACATGTGAGGAGGGAGCCAAAGATACACATAATTTCCATCGTGATGAGGTGGAAGGTGAAGAAGTCGGAGCGGCTCGTTCCAGAGCGCTGATGCCTCCATCGTTGAAAACCCATGTAGAGGACGAGGATATACACAGGGAGAAGGACGATGCTGGCAATGGTGTACACGGTATAGATGACAGTGCTGGCTATGTATTTTATGCATTCTTCATAGACAGAAAGGGGGGAGGGAAAGACATGGGTAACATTGAGGCTGGATGAAGACATCACGGACATAGGCTGTGGAAAAGATAAAAAGAGAGTGGCAAAATATGGAACAATTTAACATGCTTCAAAAGTTGCAACATCAAGTTAACACTTATGCTGACGATGGTCTTGTTTCCGCGCGCCATGTAAGACCCACACATACAAACAGATTTGTTCTTAAGGAGTACGTAAAATCTGAGTGGTCCAGACCTGACATAGCTTTTGAATGCCTTCATTTTGATGAATTTGGAAATTAATTTGCCTACGCACCAACTTCATGAAAAATTCATTTTATCATATAACAGGAATATTTTGGAAACTTATAGGCCACGGTCAAGTGGGAAAACTCCTGCACTGTGTAACATCATCTACTATAGGCTATTATTTTATGGTCTTATATCTCTACGACTCTCTTGTCACTTCCCATCTAACCCCTAAATCCCACCGGACATGGATCTGTGATATTGCGGCCGTGATGCTGTTTTGGTCTGTTCTCCACGTGGCTTTATACGCCCCAGACACATTTTGCCTGCCAGATTTTGTTAATTTACTCAGATTTGGCAGTTGTTCTTGGTTTATGTGCTTCTACCACAGATAAACAGCAGTTAAATTATACATTTTGAAAATTGACTGGATTCTCTACGCCGTTTCTATGTCTGACCTCCAGCCAGCTTTTTTGACTCACTGACTATTAGAAGTATAATTTAATAGTATATAAACTCACTAGTAATAATAATAATGTAGTGTTAATATATGTATAATAGTAGAAATAAACATAAAAGGTATTTGAGACAGACCTTGTCAGCTGTGTTCTCCAAACTGAGACGTGTCCCTCTCCTGTTTTTCTGCAGACTGCCATACACCGGTGTACCCGTCAGAACACACTGGATGAGTGTCTAGAAAATGTGGAAAATAAACAGAACTGATAGATTTTTGCATTTTACATAACTACCTGTGGCCACTTAGGTAAATCTGATATGTGTTGTCATGGCCAGGGCAAACTTTCCATTTGCAGGCTCCAGGTGTGGCGGTGACAGTCCTTTGCTTTTGGTCCAGAGCGAGATGCCAGCTTCTGTCCAGACTGGCATTAGATTGGCTTCGCTTGAGTGCAGGAGGATGTCATGGAGTCTGAATAGACCCTGTGGTGAGGGTAGCTGCCTTAAGTAAAACCCCCAAAATGTAAAAAAAACCCCAAAAAACTCCAGGTTTGGAAGGAGGGGGAAACTTTCTTGCAAATTAAGCATCAGTCAAGACACTGATTAAGAAAATCCTGCAAGAGTTCAGAATTGTCCTGACCAACAGTATATTTCCATCAGTTGAGTGGACGAATTATACAAGTTATAGTATAGTATAGTACAGCATTGATGTTGCTTTGGCTTCAGTTACAGATGATGAGCGAGCTTCTCTTGTTACAGATATATTATGACTTGAGCTTACAGCCACTTCAAACACCTCAACAACAAAATAATTAACCAGAACACCGTATCCACCACATAACAACACCAAAATAAAAAAAACACCATAGCAACTAGAGCTAGACCTATACATATAATATAATATAATATAATATAATATAATATAATATAAGGGTATATGGGTGACGGGCAATAAGTAACAACAAAATTGCAATATAGAAATAGTGAGGTAATTTAGGAACAATGTTGCATAACATAAGTTTTCATGTACAGCTAAAATGTAGAAGCCTCTACAGAGTCAGATAACAATGTTGAAACAATAACATATTTCCTTGTTTGTAGACTAATGGACGAGCCAGAGAGGACAGCTTCTTCAGAACTGAGGTGGACTCTTGGACTCATGTGAACTTTCTCTCCACTGAGTGACCATTGATGAATAAAGTTCTCCACAACAGTATCATCCACCTAACAACACCTTAGCAGCTGTCTGATCTACTCTAACATTCTAGTGATCGCCCACAACATCCTATTAACAACCTGGTAATACCCTACCATCTGTTTCTTTGAGAAGGGTTAAATCTGGGGAAACTGGACTTGGTTGTAGATCCATGAAGATGTTTCACCTCTGACTGACTGGTTGGGAAACCCAGGTGTTTAGCCTTGGTGGGATCGTTAACAAGGTCATTGTTTTAAAGGGATTAAAGGACGGCATTGTAGATGGGGGATGAGCGTTGCCTGAGGATCTACAACCAAGACCATTTGCCCCAGGTTTAACCCTTTTCAAAGAAAGATGACCTGGACGACTGAGAACCTTCACAGACTCTCATATTCTATCTACAAAGCCTGAGCAAAAACCTAAAATACCCTAGCAATAACATACTAAGAACACTTACTAATTGTTCTCACCTATTCTGACCTATGTGTTTATGTTAGCATCCGTCATGTGTTTGAGTTCCATTGAGTTTTAACTCAGATTCAGGTTACGACAAGAACATGCTAGTATTCCTGCCCTGTATACAAACAGCAGTGGTAGAACCAGGCTGCTCGGCAGACAGAGCCACATTCCACTCGATAGAGCCACACATTCATTTCTTCCAATTCCTGCCTTGTAGTTGAAAATGATATTTAAAATCAGTAGCCCACCCATCCTGAACTTCAGCGCTCCCAATATGGCCAAGATGGTATAGAGAGCCCTCAGCTTTGATTGGTCAACCTGTCCCCTATGCCCACCTACTTTCCCCAGCCCGAGGCGCCACAGGACACAGAGGACTGAAAGGCTGCAGAAATAGATAATAGTTAAGGTGATGGCAAGTAACAGGAGAAACAGAATGTAGGGGAAATCAGGGAAGTACAAAGCTGTTAAACCCATCAAACCAAAGGACAGCAGCCAAACACAACCACTGCTGATGTTTCTGATATTTACACCACCTCCTTTTTTCAGTGCCAGGTAGGTGATGGGGTGAACAACAGCCAGGTAGCGCTCCACACAAGTCAGGCAGTGAAACAAAGTCTGTCCAGGGTAAGTAAGGAAAAGAAAATAATACCCAACCATCAAAAACTTGAGATTACACATGTGGAGGCCATAAAGTGTGAAGAAATTCCCCCAAATACTGATCATCTCTACGGTGACCATGTGGTAGATGAAGATATCAGAATGGTTTGCTGATCCTGCAGAGCACCGATGCCTCCACTGTCGGAAACCAATCCAGAGGACGAGGACGTAGAGAGGGAGAAGGAGGAAGGAGCTGAAGGTGAAGGCAGTAATGTTTATGATGCCACTAGTGGATTCATAGCATGTTAAGAAGTGAGGATAGAGAGAGGAGTTTGTAAGGCAGATGAGAGGGGATAGCAGGGAGGCGTCAGAGGAGGAGTTGGCTTGCATGTTTGATGATTGAAAGCCTGAGGAGGAGAAGATACAAAGACTTCACAAGTCAAGTTTAGGTGCCAGGTTATCCCTAAATTCCACCATGCATGGCTGCGATGCATACTAGACAATGATTGTGATTCCATCAGTGCTCCGTATGCAGACTCCAGATCGTACAAACAGACAAAAGGGAAACAATTTAACTATGTAGCATATTTACTCATTGCAGAAGCTCACAAACCAAAGAAAAATGACCAAAGCTGAGCAAGTTAACAAAGTCAGGCGGGCAAAACACTAGTTCTGAAAACTTCCTGGTGAGATATGACGCTGCGTGGACTGCAACATCACAGAGTCATGCCCACATTTTGGGGTTAGAGGTGCCTGGAGTCATAAAATTTCTACAGTTTTACAGAAGGAAGGCTAAGTAGAAGCACTTAGCAGTAGTTACTTGTCTTGATTGTTGCAAAGCAGCAATAAACGGTCATACAGAGTTAATATGTAGTTCCAGGTTTTTGTCTCTTAGAAATTCCATCAATATTTAACAAATTTACACCAACAAACACGCTTTGACACGTAATGCGACTAAATCACAACATCTATGAACCTAACAAGAAAAATGGTGTTGAATCTGGCAAGTCGCAAAAATGTTGATACTGAATTTATCAGGAAAACATTCAAGGACAATGTACATGTTTTTTTTTTTTTTGCAAAAAAGGCAACACACCCCCTCATAGTGACGACAACAGTAGATGAACTCTATCACAGTCCTACACTTTCTACATCCACCATCTATCCCAACAACCTCCATGCAAATTTTTTCCACCTCTAACAGAAAAGTTTCTGTGGGGCTTCTTTTTAAAAACACACTAAATAAAGTCTTTAGTCATGAACGGGTTAAGTGTAGCGCTGTATCAGAACCATCAACACTCTCCTGAAGATGATTTTACAAAATGATTTCATCTGTACTCGCCGTCACTTGCATGAGATCCAACAAGAAAAACAGTTTCTACACTCCAAAAAATGTTTAGGCCACTTTGCATTTCAATTACAGAGAAAATTTCCATCCAGTATCACAAACTCTAAGGCGGGCAGACACAAGTGCAGGCAGGCAGAATCAGTTCTCAAAAGGTTCTTTTATTTCAGTCCAAGGTCACCATCCGGGGAAGCAGTCAAACAGGCAAAGGTATCCAAATCAGCAGGCGAAGACTCAGGAACCAGTAACACACACACGGTCAGACACGGGGAATAAACTCTAGACAAAACGCTGGAAAGCTGCTCAGGGAGACAAGACAATCTGGCACTGACACACAGGGGAGCACTGGTTATATACACAGGAGGGAAGGGATAACGAGACACAGGTGAAACACATAAGGGCGGGGACAGGTAATCACACTGGGAACAGGAAGTCACAGAAACTATCAACATAAAACAGGAAGCTGACAAAACTCACAGAGACAAGACTATCAAAATAAAACAGAAACTAACACACCACAGACCCTGACATCCAGTTGAATTACATTTCTCTGTTGGGTTTGGACAAACAATTTGTCTTTATTAATATTGAATGCATAAACCTGGTTACTGCTGCACTACTGTGCAGTGGAAGCACATTGAGTTTATTAGTACTATTACATAAATCTGATTACTTGCTTCACATTAAGTTTATTAATTCATTTATATTAAACCTATGTAATTCAAATGCAAGTCCTGCATTTTGCCCTGAACATTTTTTTGAGTGTAGACTGAAGTTTCTCAAAATGTTGTCAGTATTTATGAATAATGTTAATTAGGAAGAGATTATTTCTGTGAAAACATCAGAGAGGGTCGGCAGTTTAGAAACTGGTAAATGTTATTAAGGTCGAGAGGATCTACGTTTAGTTTCTTAAAGAGTGGCTGAAAGGTTTTCTTTAAAGGACTTAAAAACAGATGGAATACCATTAAATACCTTTAAATACATGTACTACATATTTAGTGATAAACTTCAAAAGTACAAAATATATATTTCAAGAATGCTCTTTGTTGAAACTGATCTACACTGGAGCAGAAAAACGGATATATTAGTATTAGTAATAATAATAATAATAATAATAATAATAATAATAATAATAATAATGTCTGCACAATGAATACACCAAACTTGGCTGACTCACCCAAAGTGGACTTCACATCAGTCACAGAGTTTTTTTCTGTATTCTGTGAATCCAAATGTTTTCAAGTACCCTGAATTTAAACGTTATTAAATCTTAAATCCTTTAAACTGACCGAGCTCGCGTACAAAATGTATTCATGTGTCCAACAATAATGTGTCTTCTGTGAACAGACGTCCTGTCAATGATTTACTGCTGGTCTTTGTGTTGTTTTTGTCAGTATGGGAGGGAAATAAGCAGGTTGTTTGCATCCAACCGCTGAAGTTAGCACTATACATTTTAATTTTCCACGCGGCGGTGTTTTTTCAGAAAAACATCACAATAGTAATAATGCTTTGTCATTTTCCTTTCTTTGGTTTTTCTAATATTTCATCAGTGTTTTCGTGTTGTCGCTAAAATATTTCATGTCTTTAAACTCTTGTCCTGGTAAAGGACGTAGGTGCTTTGTAACCACAGTCATGAGGTTAACTCTTGGTCCTGATGGGTCACTTCCCCCTCCTCATCAGGTGCATGAGTGGTTGGACGAAGCAGCCGAATACGGAGAAAGACAGAGCGGCAGGAAGCAGCTGACACTGATAACCATGCCGGGAGAGCCGACCTCGCAGTGGCACCGCCAGCACCGTGGGCAGGTAGTTCAACACCATCATTACCTGCACAGAAACACACCTTCAGTCACTTCACCTCCTGAACACTGGTGGTCTATGTTGAAAGAGATATGAATAATCTCAGGCATGTACTATACAATATATTTAACCGTGTGACGAGGGGGCAGCAGATCTACCTGGATGACCAGAACTGTAATGAAGGCCGTTTTCTTGGCTGGATCAAGTTGCTCTCTGGTGCCGTCACTTGGACCTGGCTGAAGTAAAACCATGAAGAAGAGGACAATAAGCTCAAGCTTCTCACACTGTGTACCACCATTTAAACACAGCAGTGCAGGCCGATGCTACTCAGCTACGTAGAGTTCACACAGGAGGCCGGTTTATTCCCAAATAAAAGTCCAAGATCCAGAGCTATGCATGTGAATGTGACTACATATCACGTTTTCCATTCAAATGTTGTAGTATTTTGAGAGTGTAGTACCACTATAGGGATCATGTACCACCAGTGGTACCACCAGTGGTACATGTGCCATAGTTTGAGAACCAGTGACTTAGACAATAAAAAAAGACACATGCACATCACTGACGCTTAACCTGTGATAAATTCCTGATGTTTTATTTTCATTTTGAAATTTTGTATTCACGTATTTTGTACAACGTGTGATAAAAAGGTACCAAATGTGAAAAGATAACATGAAATGTAAAAAAAAATTGAGTTTAACTCAATTTTTTTTTACATTTCATGTTATCTTTTGACATTTGGTGAACTAAGGTCCTACATTTCACGTATGGTTGCACGGGTTTACTTGTGGAATATGATAATTTCACATGATATCAACACATCGTGCAAATATTTGAAATATGAAAGACATTTTACATGTGATAATACACGTAAAACAAGTATTTCACAGGTAATGGCTCATCTGATGAACTTTCACACATGCTTTTTAACAGCAACAATAATTAAGATAATTTTAATGTTTACCAACTGTTCAGTGTATTAAAAAACAGCCCAATTTTATCCAGAGATGAGTTATATAGGCAGAAGCAAAAAGTAATTCAGTTTTCAACAAAACTAGAAAATGAAACTGTATTTTTGATTTTCATCAAGTGTTCATTGTGTGATCAGTTACAGTATGTGCAGCAGCAGACTGACCTGCAGGATGCGGACGCAGCAGAAACCCTGCAGCAGCAGCAGGATCTGGAAGAGGATCGGGAAAGCGAAAACCAACTTCAAGATGTTACAAACGCAGAAGAACAAAGTCAAACCCCAAACCAGAGGGAGAGCATGGAGACGAGTCCACACAGAGTTATACCTGAGGACAGATGGAGGTAGTTTAAGTGTTTAATCACAGGTTGATAAGTGGTAACCCTCATATATAATCACTGAATGTTTGTTGTGGCTCATAACTCAGGTAGGCGACAGGATGAACCACTCCCAGGTATCTCTCCAGACAAACACATGCCTGAAACAGAGGTCAACCTGTGAAGGGAAACACCAATCCATCAATCAATCCATCAATCAGTCCATCAGAACTCAAGCTGAATTCACTTTGTAAAGAAATGCAACAGAGGAAGAGTTTACCTGCACTGAGCAGACCATAGAAGAAGAGGTTGAACGTAAACAAAAAGGCGCTTCTGATGACGTAATAATTGAGCGGACGCAGGAAAGAAAGCAGAATGTAGACACACTCCAGCGACGCCAGGTTCAGAGTAAAGACCTACAACAGATCATCACAGACAAGACAAGACCTTTTAAACTATAGCATCAGATCATCAGTGTTGAGTTCAAGTATCTCAGGGTCTTGTTCACAGCTGATGGGATGGTGCAGCGACGCCGGTATTGCTGATGTTGTACCGGACCGTGGTGGTTCCGAGGAAGCTGAAAGCTCTCGATGTTCCAGTCCGTCTGCGTTCCAACCCTCACCTCTGGTCATGAGCTTTGGGTAGTGACCGAAAGAATGAGATCGCGGATACAAGCGTTGGAGATGAGCTTCCTCTGGGCTCGGCCTTAGAGATGGGGTGAGGAGCTCGGACATCTGGAGGGAGGTTGTAGAGGGAGGTTTCGGGGTGTTCCAGGCTGCTGTTATGTTGGGTCGGGTCGGGTTAGCAGCTGGCTAAGCAAGGTAGTCCGGATGTCCGAATCTCCAGCAACGTTTTCCAGCTCCACTGCACCGTCACTCCTCAACAAGACCCCAAGATACTTGAGGACTCCACCGTTATTCTGGCAAAGAACCATGGCTCCAGACTTGGAAGCAGTATATTCATTTATACCAATGAATTTAAAGAAGAGAGCTGATTAATTTTGGGGAATTACATGATATACTGAGCTTTACAAATTGGTGCCGTGGTGTTTGAATGAAGGAATGATTCATCAAAACTGGACTTCCCTGGTGGGTTTACCTTAGAGGCTTGGACGGAGTGAGAACCGCAGCCGACCAACCAGACCGTCCAGGCGTTCACCGGCAGGCCGAACTAGAAGTTAAAATTTAAAGTTAGCACGAGTTGTAGTTTCGTCTTTTACTATCAACACTTTGTATTTTAGGACGAGACACTACAAGCAACAAAACTGATTATTTTACCATCAACCGGCCAACTTACCAGGAAGTTTACAGCCTCCACGATGAAAAATACCTCGACTCCGTATGTGGAGGAGGGACACGGGTTCCAGTGGATCTCCTCAGAGGAGGTGCTGTTTGAGGAGTTCATCTTCGCTGAAGACAAATAGTTTTAGGGGTTTTGCAACGTTTAAATATACAAATGAGGCATTATCTGCTGTAACTTCTGGTGAAATCTTCAGACACAAACAGATAACGTGAAGTCAAATAACAGAAATTCAGATTTTGGACATTTTTTTTCCAATAAAGGCCCCCTGGCACGTCAATCCAGCCACACAAGAAGACACAAAACTTGAAAATCTTAATGAATTATCCCGAGCACACTCGATCTTTGAACCTTTTTAATGACCGTAATGTGATTACTGAAAATCTGTACACAATAACAACTCATTAGATCTCAAAAACTGGCACCAAAAACCCGACATTTACTCACGTTTCACGTCCAGTCAAACACAGATCCTCCTGACAGGTTAACTTCTTTACATCTTGGTGAACATTCGTAACATTCTTATTGATTTGAATGAAACACAATAAACAATCGTCCTCACCATCCATCCTGATCTAAGACGACACGTTAACGTTAACCAGCTGTCCCTCACCTGCGTCCTCCACCTGTATCTCCGTGGACAGATTGCTTCAATGCAAACCAGCGTGGCACAAGTCCACACACGCACACACACACACACCT
>CP136875.1:1215000-1260000 GCA_033000465.1 Sciaenops ocellatus
CGGCTGAACTGTGCACTGTTTTTCTAAGCTTTAAACAAACGCGTCTGCACTTCTGTTTCCACCCTTCACTGAACTCTTCACGTCCTCTGAACCTCCACTGAACTCTTTATCACTTATTTCTGTTTTATTTTCCATTTTCTAAAACCAAACATGAGCCCGTGACCCGGTTTGAACCCGTCTAGAGCTCTGCTCAAACGTCTACCCCTCACATGAACTCTTCCTCTCTGATAACAAAGTCCATCTGATAATTAATTCACTGTTTCTCTGGTTCGCTCTGAGCTTCAGTTGGTCGAGTCGAGGTGGTGGGAGGCGTCGACGCCGCCAGACTTTTGGCGCTGTGCTCGCGCTCATTATTCACTCTGCTGCTGTTCTGTGTACATACAGACCAAATGTTTCACCCAGCCAGCGCTCCACTGGAACAGCTCACATGACCTACATCAGCTGTGTGAGGAAGAAAGAGTTCAAACTCCACAGTGAAGACGTTTGTCAGGTACTTAACGTGGAGTCCAGCCCAGGAGGTAGCAGGAATAAGACGATGACAGCTGGAGAAGTGTGCCCTCAGGTTCTGTTTACACTTTAAACCCTGAAGAGATATTTTTAAAGTTTACAGGATTATTTAAAATTAAATCATCATCAAATCTACATAAACCACGTCAGTTAAATTAACAAGGGGAAGGTCTGGAATCTCTTTGAGCACAGTGACAAACTCAGGAGTTCTTCATCGTCCTGAAGACTGTCCGATAATTCACCGACTGAACGTCCCTCGTGCACGTCTGACTGAGTTTCACGATGTGGGAGTTCTGACCGACGCCGGAGCAGAAAGTTTCCCGCTTCAGAGGAGGGACGTGAACTTTGAGCTGCTGCTGCTCAACATGTAAATATTTCAGTCTAATTGAGGTCCGGTTGAACTCTTCAGCCTGTCCTGACCACGCTGTGACCTGAAGAAGGAGGGCTGAGCTGAGCTGAGCTGAGCTGAGCTGAGCTGAGCTGAGCTGAGCGCTCACAGAGGCTGAGAGTCTCTGTGTGTTTAAGGACGGCAGGGTCACGTGGAGGTCACAGTTTGATCCTGACGTACGGCCGTGCACAGAGCGTGTTCAGGCATGCGTCGGTCACACGAAGAAGGCACAAAAAATAAATCCCAAATAAACGTGGTGGCACTCTTCAGTCAGAAAAATAGAAGTCAGATTTACTTCCTGTTATGTTTTTTTTGTTCTTCAGTAACTGAAAATTCAAACTAATATTTCACATCTTGTTTCTTTTTGTAGATTTCTGTGGCACCGTCACCACTCCACTTCACCTTTACTCCAACTTTACTCACTGGGAATACGTCACATATGTTAATATGTTAAAATATGTTCCATATGTTAATTTAACGGGTACGGGATGTGACGTGACGTTTTTCCCTCCAGACTTTGGTCATTGCAGACTTTGGTAGTTCAGTTTGTGTTTTATTTTGAAAATCGACCAGACTCTCTGACTTCCTGTCTGTGCTGTTTGATGCAGCGTCCTGGGCGTGCTGTCAGTCAAAGTGTGTGTGTGTGTTTCAGGTGTAGACGGAGGCGCTGTCAGAGTGACGGGGGCTGCGGGCTCGGCTCCGTCACGTGACTACAAGGTGAGCGTCGTCATGTGTCAGGTTGGACTGTCGTCGTTCAGCTCGTTGAATACGCTCTCCCTCTGCAGGTGTGTGCCACCTACATGGACGGCTTCAGGGCGACGGCGGTTTGTCCGGTCGGAGGTCTGAGAGCGGCGGACAAGGCTCGACGGACCGCCGACAGCATCATCAAACGGTGTGTGTGTGTGTGTGTGTGTGTGTGTGTGTGTGTGTGTGTGTGTGTGTGTCTCCTCTGAACTCTTCTTCTTCTTCGTGTGTTTGCAGGTTGAAGCGTATTTTTAAGCAGTTACAGCTGGAAGACTTCAGCTCCGTCAACATCCAGGTGCTCGGAGCCGAGGACACGTACGGAGCCAACGCTCGCAAAACGGTAACACGCTAACACACACATGACACCATACATGACACACACACACCAACTCTGTCCTCTGACACATTTCAGACACTTTAATGCCGACACACATCGTCTGCTGCTCACCGTACTTACTTACTTACTTCAACATTTCACAGCCTGTCGTTTGTTCTTCAGAGTTTGACGATTAAATGATCAAAATAAAACGACTTGATTGGACAACGAGCTCAGCCAGTCAGCGACAGTCGACATATTGGTCCAGTCACACACTGACTCTTGAACATGAGCAGCTCGTCGTGGATAAACTTCTCATCACACGTGGTGGACTTCCTCCGTTTGTTGGTACTCCACGTTCATCCTGACTCAGACAGAATAAGAAATATTGATTCCTGTTGTTTCCTTCTTTGGAAACATTGAAATGAGACCAGACTTCTGTGATAACTGAAAAATATTTGATCCTTTGTGTTCTGTAAGTGTAATTATTCTTTAACAAACGTTAGAGATGAGTTTGATAAGACCACAGTAATCCTCCGTCCTCAGGTCAGGGTCTCTCTTCTTCTTCATCCCTCCCTCCCTCCAAACTCTCTGTCCTAACAGAACCGGGTCGAGGTCGGACTTAATCCTGTTTCACGCCTCGAACGTGTCACACAGCTCTTTGTTCCTTCTCGTTTTAACATTTCTCTCCACGTCTCTCCTCCGTCCTCCTCCTCCTGAGTTAAACAGAACAGAGTGTACAATAACACCACATGAATATATATTTATATATATGTGTATACATGCTGTATATGATGTATTGTGTGTGTGTGTGTTCAGGACTCCAGAGAGGCAGTCCTCTGGATGGCCGTCCACCACAAACAGAAGAAAGCTCTTGAGGTCTTCTCCAGAGAAATCGCGTCTGCAGGGACCGGCATGGGTACGACACACGCAACGTAGCATTTAGCATTTAGCATAACAACAGCAAGTTGTCACACTCTGGCGCCTACATTACCCACAATGCTACTCAACCAACAACAGTGGGATGGACGTTGTTCTGAGCTTCTAGAGCTACAGAGGTCGAACTCCACAACGACAGATCTGACGAACTACGGCTCGTTTACATCTGTCGAGTTAATGGCTCGGTAAATTAGTAAATTAGTAAATTACTCCCCTGACGGTCATTTGAAGCAGATTAGTAAATATCCACCAGCAGTCAGCCCAGCTCGGCGTCTGTCTTTCAGCTGCTTCTTCTTAGCTTCCTCCGTCAACGTCCTCTTCGCTCTCTTCTCCTCTGCCATTATATCCACAGAAGCTGCTGACTGCTGGGCCTGAAAACCTCCTGAAACACTAACACTGCCTGATCTGAGCTCACAGACCAGGCAGCCCTGCTAACAAGCTGAGCTAACAGCAGCTAACAAACTGAGCTAACGGCAGCTAACAAACTGAGCTAACAGCAGCTAACAAACTGAGCTAACAGCAGCTAACAAACTGAGCTAACGGCAGCTAACAAACTGAGCTAACAGCAGCTAACAAACTGAGCTAACAGCAGCTAACAAACTGAGCTAACAGCAGCTAACAAACTGAGCTGACATTAGCTAACAGCAGCTAACAAACTGAGCTAACATTAGCTAACAGCAGCTAACAAACTGTGCTAACATTAGCTAACAGCAGCTAACAAACTGAGCTGACATTAGCTAACAGCAGCTAACAAACTGTGCTAACATTAGCTAACAGCAGCTAACAAACTGTGCTAACATTAGCTAACAGCAGCTACAGTTGGCACCCGGAGCCCAAAGTTACATAGTGTGAGAACAGACGTACGAATGACAGAGACACCGTTCACCTGATTAAATCAAATCAAACTTTATTTGTATAGCCCAAATTCACAAAACACATTTTGCCTCAGAGGGCTTTACAATCTGTACAGGGAGTGACACCCTCTGTCCTTAGACCCTCTGTCCTTACACCCTCTGTCCTTAGACCCTCTGTCCACCCTCTGTCCACCCTCTGTCCTTAGACCCTCTGTCCACCCTCTGTCCTTAGACCCTCTGTCCTTACACCCTCTGTCCTCAGACCCTCTGTCCTTAGACCCTCTGTCCTTAGACCCTCTGTCCACCCTCTGTCCACCCTCTGTCCTTAGACCCTCTGTCCTTAGACCATCTGTCCTTAGACCCTCTGTCCACCCTCTGTCCTTAGACCCTCTGTCCACCCTCTGTCCACCCTCTGTCCTTAGACCCTCTGTCCACCCTCTGTCCTTAGACCCTCTGTCCTTAGACCATCTGTCCACCCTCTGTCCTTAGACCCTCTGTCCTTAGACCCTCTGTCCACCCTCTGTCCACCCTCTGTCCTTAGACCCTCTGTCCACCCTCTGTCCTTAGACCCTCTGTCCTCAGACCCTCTGTCCTTACACCCTCTGTCCTTACACCCTCTGTCCTTAGACCCTCGGTTCGAGTGAGGAAAAACTTGCCCACAAAAACCCTTTTAACAGGAAAAAAGGTGGAAGAAACCTCAGGAAGAGCCACAGAGGAGGGATCCCTCTCCCAGGACGGACAGACGTGCAATAGATGTCACATGTACAGAACAAATCAACAGAGACATATTGTACAATTACAATGGATGATAAAATGATTACAGTATACAGAGTACACAGAGATATGGTAACAATAATGACAGTAATAATATAAGTAGTGGACGTCGTGCAGGACCACAGCAGCAGCCACGATCCATGAGAACCAGGTCAGTGCAGATCAACAGTTAACAGACGTTAGTTATCAGAGGAAAGTTACAACGTGTTGATTTAATGCAGATAAAAAAGTCAGAAATATGTCGGTATCTTCTTCCCATCACGCAGAGTACAGAGGGTTATTCTCGGGCCGGCTGCCGGCTGTGTGTTGCTGCAGATAAGGAGGGTCGTGACCTCCTGAACCAGATTTGGATTTTTGTTTATGGTGACAAGTTCAGTCGTCCCACACACTCAGCATGAACTCTGCGTGACTCCTGCTGATTCATGCCGTCAGTGTTGTTGAACTGTAAAGTAGGAGAGCTGCACTCAGACCAGCTGCTGCACCTGCTCAGACCACAGATACTTTTTACTTTCTGTGCTGTGCTTCACCTCTTTTCTCACTCCTCTCCTCCACACAGCTCCCGGACTGACCGGCATCGTCGGCGGACGACCCAGAGTGTGAGTAGTTCTCGTGCAGCGACTAACACGAGTGTCGCAGGTGTCGGTCCTCCAAACATCTGGAGAACAGCTGTCAGATAATCATCTCCGTTCTCTCTCTGTTGTTTCCAGATCTCCCGTCCTGAAGCCATTTTTCTTCTTACAACCCAAATCTGAGCTGAAGGTGAGTTCGACTCCGACGAGAGAGACGAGCTGTCTCAACAGTTTTTATGTTTTTAATAAAGGAGGAACTTGGACGAGTCACCGAATACAAAAAACTCTGTGCCAGCCAAGAATGTTGTGTCTGGGTTTCATTAGCTTTAAAGTACGGATGTATGAAGAGGACTGGATGCAGCGATGGAGGCGTGGAACACAAAGCTTAAAAAAAGTTTGGTTTTTCGGTATTAAATTATCCGGATCGTCCAGATATGCTCCGGCATAGTGGAGCATGTAGAGTGAATGGTTAGTTTACGTGGTTAGTTGAGGCCGGTAACGGCAGCAGTCCAGAGTTGTTCAGAGTCCAAATACGTGAAGTTTTTGCCGTCCTCTGCGATTTACAACCATATTTTACAGATTATGCTAAGCTTACCAAGGCTAACAAACTGAGCTAACAGCAGCTAACAAACTGAGCTAACAGCAGCTAACAAACTGAGCTAACAGCAGCTAACAAACTGAGCTAACATTAGCTAACAACAGCTAGCAAACATTAGCTAACAACAGCTAACAAACTGAGCTAACATTAGCTAACAACAGCTAACAAACATTGGCTAACAGCAGCTAACAAACTGAGCTAACATTAGCTAACAGCAGCTAACAACCTGAGCTAACATTAACTGACAGCAGCTAACAAACTGAGCGAACAGCAGCTAACAAATTGAGCTAACATTAGCTGACAACAGCTAACAAACTGAGCTAACAGCAGCTAACAAACTGAGCTAACATTAGCTAACAGCAGCTAATAAACTGTGCTAATATGAGCCAACAGACTGAGCTAACAAACTGAGCTTAGCTCAAAACTGAACTGTGACTGGCTGTAGCTAGCAGTGGGACAGCTAATGCTAAAACGTAAAGATGAACGATGACATCTTCTGCAATCATTCGTTGTTGTTGACGTCACTGCAGGTGGATGTTCACGTTGCTGGAAACCTGGTGGAGTCTCTTGTGGAGTCGGGCCCAGACACACCTGAGCAGGAAGACCCTCCTGCCCCGACAGAGGACGTACCTGACAGAGGTAATCAAACGTCACACCTGAGAGAGTCAGTTTAACCTGTTTGGATTAGTGGTGGTTACCTGCAAGTCTTGAAGTCTTTTCAAGGATCCTTGAGTAGGTTCTAAGGACTCAAATTGTCTTAAAGGGTCATTGAGGGTTCTTGTCAGAGCTTGAATGATCTTTTAACGAGGTTCCAGGGGTCCTTGAAGAGTTTTCTGGAGCCCTTGAGGACGTATCAGAGGTCCTTGACGTTCTAACATGAACCTTGCCAGGGTTAAAATGGAGTATGGGCTCGAGTGGTTCCAGGGGACCTCAAGGGGACTCAAATGGTCCTTGTGGAGGCTGTGGGAATTCATGAAGGGTTTTCAGGTGTCCTTGGGAGGATTCAAGGGAGCTTGAACGGTCCTTTAGGGGAGCTCAGTGGGTCTTTGAGGGCACACAAATAGTCCTTGACAAGGCATGAATGGTGCTTTAAGGGTTCTCAAGGGGATTCTTATGTTCTTTAAGTGGTTACAAGTGGTTGCCATGGCAACTGCATTAGTTGTGTCCGTGGCACTGATTGGCTAATCGTTGAATCCTTGAATACTTCTTCAACCAAGACTCAAACGCCCGTAAGCGGGCAGAAGTCCTCGAGTAACGCAGGCCTTGGACCAAACAACGGTTTTATTGTTGTAGACAAATTTGGAGCGTGCTCCCGTCGTCCTGATGGTTTGGTGGTCGTACGGCTTTTTAGCCTTGGCGTGCGATCACGTGGACAGCACCAACAACCAACAACAGCTCCACCATCTCTCTCCACATTGCATGTCTATGAGCCCTTGTATGTGTGTTCGGGGTTAAAAATGCATGTAAAATAAACTAAGTGAAAAAAGAATTTCCCCGTTGAGGGATTAATAAAGTATCTCTTCTTAACAACCAACAGCGATTCTCTGTGATGTATCTTGGGTTAGTTCAACAGTCAGTTAACTGCTGATTGAGCTATAGTTACCTGCACTAGTTCTGAAGCCTTTCCAATGATCCTTGAGTGGGTTCTAAGGACTTTTTAAGGTTTTAAAGGGGTTAGAGAGGTCCATAAGGGAGGCGCAAATGAATTCCAGGGCTCTTGAGGGGCCTTGAATGATCTTTTAAAGGAGTTTCAGGGGTCCTTGAAGAGTTTTGTTGCTTGAGTTCGACACCAATACGTAGCCATGCCAGCTAACAGGTTTTACTGTGGCTGCTGTGTGACTGAAGTAAAAACTAGCTACGATGTTACGCTGTTCAAGCTAGGCTCAGTTTGTTAGCTGCTGTTAGCTCAGTTTGTTAGCTGCTGTTAGCTCAGTTTGTTAGCTGCTGTTAGCTCAGTTTGTTAGCTGATGTTAGCTCAGTTTGTTAGCTGCTGTTAGCTCAGTTTGTTAGCTGCTGTTAGCTCAGTTTGTTAGCTGATGTTAGCTCAGTTTGTTAGCTGCTGTTAGCTCAGTTTGTTAGCTGATGTTAGCTCAGTTTGTTAGCTGCTGTTAGCTCAGTTTGTTAGCTGCTGTTAGCTCAGTTTGTTAGCTGATGTTAGCTCAGTTTGTTAGCTGATGTTAGCTCAGTTTGTTAGCTGCTGTTAGCTCAGTTTGTTAGCTGATGTTAGCTCAGTTTGTTAGCTGATGTTAGCTCAGTTTGTGGTAAAATGCTGCTGTTCAGAAACACCACGTCGTAAGGAGGGAACAAAAGTGGACAGAAATCGCTGCAGCCAACCGGATTGTTTGTTTTTCTTTGTAAATTTCCACCAGGTGCATGATGGGAAAATAAATGTACTTGTAGTCTGTAAATATTGACCAGTGAGATCTTCAGATGTGAGTGAGTTCACGTGTACGGTCGGCATAAGAAGGTCAAACGTTGTTTTTCTCACCACTCTCTGTTCAGAATAATTCATTAATTAATGAATAATTATGACTAACAGACGACTGATGCTTCTGTAGTCAGGTCTGTTGTGTGCAGTTACTGATGTCGGCCTGTCGAGGGCGACGTCTTCCCACGTCACCGCTCATCTCCAAAGTAAAATCCACCTCAACCACTGTCCAGAGAGAAACAAATCACATGACATGAAACCTCGTTAACACACGAAAGATGGAAAAATCCTCCAACAATTCACAACACACTGTGTGTGTGTGTGTGTGTGTGTGTGTGTGTGTGTGTGTGAGCAGTACAAGCTGTGCCACATTTTATCCTTTCACTAACTCTGCATTCACACGCTACTGCACAAGCCCCACATACAAAATACTGAATGCACACAAAACACACACACTCTTTTAGCTGCCTCACACACACACACACTCACACACACACACACACACACACACACTCACACACACACACACACACACACACACACACACACACTCTTTTAGCTGCCTCACACACACACACACTCACACACACACACACACACACACACACACACTGACATTCCAGGCTGAAAACAGGAAAGCCTCTCCAATCACAAAAACCAAACTGAGAGAATAAAAACATTCAGATGAACAAACGGAGCTGCTGCTTTTAATATTTATTCACCTGCTTTCACTTAAAAAGTCTCTGACCGACTTCAACTGATCGTCTGTTACTTTTCTAATTAAAAAACACTTTTAATGAGACAAAGTTTGAAAATGAACGCAGAAAGAATAAAGTCTGTTTGTTGAGGCAGAGCGTACACGTCACTGTAAGTCATCTCTGCTGTTATCAGAGACGCTCACAGGAGTGCACAGAGATAATCTGATGTGTCAGATTTACTGATTGATACACAGCATACTGAGAGAGAAACTCACTGTATTCATTTATATAGTCACTTTCATGGAGACATGCAGCACAAAGTTTAAATAAAGATATTTATTTATATATATATTTATATTTGTAACTAAAATTTGGCCAAACAATGATAAAATGTTAAAATAACTAAAAACCAATAAGAAACGTTTAAGAATCATCATAAAACTTTAACTTCCTTTTTATTTAAGTACATAAAAACACAATGATAACACAGCTACAACTTTTTAAGCATACTGGTGGAAAGAGTTTAATTCACTTCACTCCCTTCATACACGTAAAAAATCAGCACAACCTGAAAAAGTAAAATGTAAGTTAAGATTATTAATAATTCATAAAAGAAGAAAAAACACATTTTAATAAACAAACAAACCATCAACTGAATATTTTAAGTTATAATTTTGAATGTTTTTTTAATCTGCAGTAGAAATATTTCCTACGTTGGTATTTTTACTTATTTTAATATAATTTCCTGGATTCACTTAAAATGTTTTAAACAATGAATCAACAAAGAAAACATGAATTCATTTTCCATCAGCGCTCATTGTCAGGTCCACGTAGACAGGCGGGTGGAGGTGTGAACGGTCAGTACTACACCTGCCGCACAGTGCAGGTAGACTTTTGACAGATCTGGGACAGTGTAAGAAACAAAGTTTGTGGTAAAACGTGAGCACAGACAGAGAACATTTGTAAACAGACGTAGAAATTCTTTTTCACAGTCAACCCTGAAAGAAATAACAGACGATTACACATTCGATAAAAATGTTTCCAGACCTGAGCTGAGAGCGAGCTTTGCATGAGAGCAACACGAGGCCACCCGCAGTCCAAATCAAACTTTAAGAAACCTGAACGTGTGTTTGCTTCTGTGTTTCATCGCCGTTAGCCGAGCCAAACAAACTCGTCTGAAGGCAGTTTTTGGTTTTTTGGTCTTTGTCCAGAGCTGCCCAGCGGACGCCACAGCTACAGACTGGAGGAGCTGGCCTACACGAGGAGCGGAGACAAAGGAGACTCGGCCAACATCGGTGAGGAAACACACTGAGGTTCACCAGGAAGTGTTGAAGGCTAGCGATACAAGAGAACCTGAAGACAGCGAACACAGGACGTGAAGCAGCGTTTTACCTGTCCTCTTCTTCTTCTTTCTCTCTTTAGGAGTCGTAGCTCGTCATCCCCTCTTCTTCCCCTACCTGAAGAAACACCTGACTTCTTCTGTGGTGGAGGAATACTTCTCCCACCTCATTCAGCCGGGGGTGAACAACGCTGTCAAACGGTGAGCGGAGAAACGCCGAACACGAGAGAGAGAGAGTGTGTGTGTGTGTGTGTGTGAAAGAAGAAGACAAGGATGTTTGAGGTGTTGATTGGCTAACCTCTGTAGGTCAGGACCAAACCTGCACCAAGCAGACAGATGTTAGAGTCTGATCTGTTGTCAGTCAACGGTGAGTCTGCGATGTTTCCTACATGACATTCACACAGGTAAGGAAAGACCAACAACATTTGCTGCAGTACTTCATGTATTTTCAGTAAGTGTACTTTGGTGTCGTTGCACGTGCTCCGTCTTGTTTGGCTGGTAGCAAAGTTGTCGACTTGACACTGGAGGTGACGAATTGCTAAAATACAAATTTCTATGTGGCGTTGCTTTAGTATCTTCAGTGACAAACAAGTCTTCACAGAATAAGACAGCACACATCAGCAGATCTCCACGAACGTGGAATTCTTCACTGACGTTATCTGGGTTTTTTCCTGACTTGTGAAATTGGCGTTAGTCAGGATTGAATGCACTGAAACTGTGAAAAAGGAAGTGGCTGTGTTTGTATGTGCACATCGCACTTGAAGCACTTCAACTCCTCCACCCAGCATTCAGCAACTTCAACAGAACGCACACACAAACGCACACAAACACCGAGCAGCAGCAGCGATTAGCGGCTGTGGTCAGCGTAATCGCTGTCAGACGACGGCCTTCAGCAACGAGACTCAACAAAAGCAAAAACAAGACGCACGATCAGATATTAGTCACGACTGAAGGTCAGCACGATATTCAAACTGCAGGAAAACCACACGAGCCTCCTCCGTGTTTGTTTTCTTCATCTATCTGTGGAGCACGACAGCACGACTCCTCGTCTCAAGCTCTTTAAAGTCCGAGGTCACAACAACTTAAATTCCCCCGTGTTTTTCATAGCTGACATTTTTAAACTCATTCCTGATAGACCAAACTTTAATGTCTTCGAGATGCACCATTTTATGCCTTTTCATTCATTAAAATCTCACAGTTGCTGTGTTTAATATCCCAGATTTTCGTACGTAATCGGCAACCTGTTGCAGCAACTTCCCCGAGTCTTGTTGTTGCTGTGTTGCACTGAAGACTTGTTGATCTAAAAAACACAAAAGCACTCTGATGGATCGTCGTCATTATCTTCCAATTAAACATTTAATTGAAAAACATTAATCTGCGAGGAGAATAACTGTTACACGTCCCAGAGTTGCATTGCCGAGCTTTTTGCCTTTATAATTTCATGATGTTTAACAGCTGTTTGTTGTATCGTGTCCACGAGCATGACTAGAGGAAATCTCTCAACATCTTAACCATGTTACTGACTCTGTGTTCAGCCCCACAAATGCCACACTGACAAAGATTTAACAGAGTGCTGACGACGCTGAATGACGGCTGCGGTTCGAACCGTTACACTGAAGTCAGGAGAAAAACCACAACTGACTGAGAGAAACCAGCAACACGACTTCCACTGAAAACACCATAAACATTATTGACTGTCACAACCCGCCCGCTATGGCGCAGCAGTGCAGACACAATAGAAGCTTAAAGGTTTGAAGTTGTAACGTCCGGAGGCTCTGGAAGTTTCAGTTTGTCTCCAAACAAAAAGTATTGATTCTTTTAAGTGTCCCCGGACAAAGACGAGCTTTCTGCGTGATCACACGAAGCAGCTGGTGGAAGGTAAACCACCGGTGAGCTGCACGATAAAAGCCTCGTGGGAGCTGCACAAAGCTGGAGTTGTTCATGAAATTTCTATTGATTGTTATGTCTTTAAAATATGTGAAGAAGATCTCTTCAACATGTTTTAGCCTTAGTATCCAGAGGATATTTTAAAGATCCCACAGGGTCACTTCTTATAAGACTTGAATGGATTCATTCGTAAAACAGCAAATGAACAACATTTTTAATTTTTGTTGCAGATGTAACAAACGTTCGATTTTTAAGCTTTGGACTTCCTGGTAGGGTTGTTACCTTCCGACAGATCCAGGCTAGCTCTCTCCACCTATTTCCAGTCATTGTGCTAAGCTAAGCTAACTCTCGGAAAGAAAGTCACTGATGCATGACAAACATTCTCTAAAGATATAAGAAATATGAAGAAAATCAAGTATTAAAAGTATAAACAATATAAATATAATATACACAATATGTCACATATTGTGTATATTATATTGTATTATATTGTGTATATATAATATACACAATATGTGTTATTTCCCGTTATTTGTTATAATTTTGTTTATTTGTTTATTTGTGTTATTTTGCAATTCAACTAAAATAATCAGGATAATTCTTCTTAATTATCCGTATTCACAATTATTCCATATTACACCTGCAATAAGACGTTTTTACGACTTAGCCTCAGGCTGACACAACACGATAAGAGGGATTTTTAACTTGTTTAGACCCAAATAATTCTTATGTATTATTAATTATTAGTCTTGTATTATTAACTCACACTACCTGTTTTAATCACCTGTTCTCAACGGGCAATAACGTCACCTGTGCAGTTTTTGCAAAATGTTGACAAAAAAAAGGAAAGCAGCGTAGTATTTTGCGTAATAGCTACCAAGCTATTTGCGGTGTGCGCTCTGCTGAACCAGCGCACTCCTCGGCCAACGTTCAGCCTGGTCACGCTTTGCGTGATAGCAGCGAAAATCCGTTACAGTTCCTGGCAAGCCACTGAAAATAACAGGTTTAGAAGCGCAGTACTGCTAGTGCCACATTTGAAAATACCATAGGAGTCTATGGCCATGTTAGCAGCTAAATGCTAATGTCATCTATCTATCTACAAAATCTCAAGGCAATCTATCAAATTGCAGTCGGGATATTTCAGTTTGAAAGTTGTTGCCGTGTGTTTCATCACAAAAGTAAACACAGCGTACGTTACCAAAAATAAATCCTGTCGTCACGCTGCACGGACGTGTAGCTCCTCGATGAACCAGCAGAGGAGCTGCAGGTGTTTAACGTACAGGTACGACAGGGGATTTTTTTTTTTTTGGGAACTGGTCGAACACGTGCAAAGACGGCAGACATGTTTGAGCGATGACTAAGCACGCGGCGCTGTTAGCGATTAGCGTAATGAAGAGTTGGCGGCCGTAAAGCTCGCTGACCTGCGTCTCCTCTCACACCCCGAAACGCCTCCCTGCCGCCACAGACGCTTCATTAGTGCACCTCCAACGCTCGTTAAACCTGCAGGAGGCCCAGACACACACACACACACACACACAGACATTTAACAACTTACAGACACACACACACACACACACACAGATTTAACAACTTACAGACACACACACTTACTGGTTTAGCATACGATCCCCCAAACACACACTTTCACTTAAACACAGTGTGTTTCCATCACGGACGTTACGTAACTAGAAACCGCTAACATTAAACCTGATTAAATTAAATCATTAGACTTTACGGGGACACGTCCCCAGAAGGACAGCGAGTCCCCGCAACTATGTAAACATATTTATGTCCCCACAACGTCATTAAACACGCCCACACACATATGCATGCTGACCAAACACGGTTAACCGTAACACACTCGCACACTCTTATGAATCACACACACACACACACACACACACACGTTAATGGGTGATTGTGTGCAGTAAACCACCAAACTCACACATGGTGCCAGGCTGTGCTGGCAGGCCTCCTCCTCCCCCTCCTCCTGTGTGTGTGTGTGTGTGCATTACACAGTGTACCACATTTATTCGTCTGTGTGTGAGAAGGTTCGCATTGCCGTGGTTACGAGTGTTTTTTTAAACGTGTGTGTGTGTGTGTGTGTGTGTGTGTGTGTGTGTGGTTTGTAGATACACTCTGCCGGGGATCCACGGCCTCAACTTTGTCCTGCAGAGTTCACTCGGAGGGGGAGGGGTGGCGTCTCTACGCAGCGACCCCCAGGTAACTTAACACACACACACACTCTCGTTTATTTAGGGAACTGTAGGGGACCCTGATCTCAAAGTGTATTCACACAGACAGACAGACAGATAGATAGATGGATAGACAGATAGATAGATACTTTATTGATCCCTGCAGGAAATTCAAGCATCCAGTAGCAGCATGAGACACAGTAAACATACATTAAAATTAGACCTATGAAGATAAATCTGAATTTAAATTAAACCTGTGCAAAGATACAAACATTTTATAGAAATATAATTAGAAACAGAGATAGAGACAGAGATCCTTCCTGCCATAACAGGAAGTAAACAACATTTTTTTTGTGTGAGTAGGTTGCATACAAAGTCTTTGTAAAGACACAAATAGATGCAGGGGAATTCTTGCATTGCAGCCGTAGTTACCAAATATCACAAAATAGAAACGAAACACAACAATAAAGGCATGCTACTATACTATGTGAATATACACGTGGTATATATAACATATACACAATAAACTCACTTGTACAACATTCACAGTATATTCACAGCATGAATAGAATTTACACTTCATTAAAGCGTAAGAAAATCCTCTCCCCGCACAGAGGTGAGTCTTTGTGCAGTGTTTCGGGCTGCAGGAGCTGGTTGTAGCCAACCAATAGATGAGAATATGCATCCAGTCGCACAGATTGGACAATGCAAATTTCACATTAGGAGAAAGTTTGTTGTACCTGGTAAGTGCAAATGAGAATTTGTGCTTCCAGCCATCAGTTATACTTTACAACATGCTAACTAGTTAGCCTTTAGCTCTGATTGATCCAAACTTTCAGAAAACTTTTCGATCTGTTTATTGCAGCAACATTTTGGCTTCATGTTGCTTCAGTAAATAGACAGTAGTTTACTCTGGTTTCATGCATGGTGAAAATTAGCTACCATCCTCAGTTGTTAACTCGTCCCTCACACACCCTCACGCTCTTTCTTAATGCGACGAAAGCTTCTTCCTCTTTCTAACGTCTCTTTCGTCACTTTCCAGTCAACAGTTCAAACTCTGCACCAAGTTATGAAGAAGTTGAGCTGATATTGTGTCACAGATTTCCAGTTAATATTTATGTACAGGTTCATAAACATCAGACATTACTTTTGCAATATTTGTATTTGTTATTATGTATTTATATATAAATATTATACTTGCATGTACATCATAGTATCATGTAACATTTAAAACTCTTCCTTCCCAACAAAACACAAAATATTAAGAGCGACCAAACAGTATGAAACCCGTCGTCCTCTTCAACACTCTCCTTTTTGTTCTCTTTAACCTCGTTGCCATTCCTCCTCCTCGTCCTCCTCCTCCTCGTCCCTCCATCTCTTGTTCAGACGCTCCTGTAAAGTTTTTACCGCCTCGCTGGAATCCACAGCACATCAAAGAAACGCACTCACAATGTGCGAACACACACAGACACACTTCACATCACTCTTTGGGCTTTGAGCTGTAAAAATGTGTAAAATCTAACACATTAAGATGGAAACACATGTTCACATTTTGTTTTTTTTGTCGTTTTGACACTTTCCTCTCGTTTCTCAGGGTAAAGCATACGGTCAGATGCTGCTGGACTTGAAGCTGAAAGGATTACCTGACCTCAAATCACTGGTGGACTAAAAGAAAGAGTGAGAAGTTAATGAGCGAGAGAGCTGTGAGAAACCCGTGTTAACCTGAAGAACACGAGGTTACAGTCAGATTCATTCAAACTCGCCATCATGAGATTCACAGGATTTTAATTTACACTACAAACAAAAGGAGAGCTGTCAAATAGAACACGACTAGAAAGTTTAAACGTTTACATCAACTGTCTGAAGTCACCGCGTCCTTAATATAAAAGTAGAATTCAGGGTTCAACACGTGTCCTGGAAAACTGGGAAAACACACGAGAGAGAATTATTTCAACATTTCAATCTATGTATGAGGCTGCAGCTCACAGTGGGTGTGATTAGCCTCGTTAAAAGACATGATTAGTATTAAAGGGGCTAAAACATGATGTGATTAATTAAAAAAGAGTTTCATAAGTGGCCGTTAATAATGCCAATAAACTTGACTTTGAATTGCACTTTTAGGTTTTCAGTGTAGATTTATCTGTCGGCTGTAGGCGCCTAACACTCTTTGTGTTATTTGTGTTCAGGCAACCCTGTTTAATATAATTAAGAACAAACATATTCAGGTTATAAATTAATCATGATGATAACTTTTATTTACATACCACTTAATACGTAAAACATAAGTGACCTTCCAAATGAAACAAAATAAAATACTCCCAAAACAGCAAGACAGATTCCTTGTATGGAAAACCTACTTGGCAATAAACCTGTTTCTGATTAGCAACATATAATAACAACGTTAAAACAAGGCAAAAAATATGCATCGTTAAAAGTTAAAATACTCTCAACTTTTCAATGCAATGCAAGAAACACACTGCCATCATCAGTGTCACCATCGTCCAATCAAATCAAACAAGAGGCGGGTTTTGGTGCTTCGCTATCTTCCTGTTTTTTATGCCAGTGACACTAAAACTGAAAACTGAGGTTCTGCCAAATTAATGACTCAACTTGTCCTTGGATTTGGTCAGGAAGATATGTCTCTGAAAAACAGTGAAACCTGCAGAACACAAGCTTTATTATCTCACATGTTCAGTTTTTAAACTGGTATCGAATTCATTCAGCCAACATGTCAACAAATTTCGTATATTGCACCTAAAACCCAAACATGAACTTCATGAAATCTTTGTAGCTTCTGTGAGCTCCTGTGAAAGAATGGCAGGCAAAGAGAGAAACAGAGAGAGGTTTTCTGTCCTGCAAGCTCAGACTAGTTGTGGTTGAAGTTGAACATTTTTGGGGGTAAATGTGCATGTTGTCATCACAATCGTGGACTTGAGCACCATACCAGCTTCAGGCGAGCCGCCCCCGACCTCCAGAGAAGCCGTGGTGGTGGTTTGGGTTTCCCTCGGAGGGTAAACCGAGTATCCACCGTGGCGGACGTGGGAGAGGCATCCTCGCAGGCCTCAGGTCGAACGGGCACGACGCCTGTTTTTTAGCTTGTTCACCTCGACACGACCCGGCTCCGATGTTCGCCGCCCCGCAGGAATGCGTGCCTCCTTCCACCAAACTGACTCTTTGGCTTCCAGTCTGTTTATCCATAATTGCAAACAGACCGAAGCTGCAGTCAGAGTCACTCCACAGCTTCCGTCGTGGCTGAAAACTCATCTCACCCACCTCTGAATCATACCACCCCTTCCTCATGCTGCTGCAGTTGATGAAGAAAAAATACCTTTTCAACTGTCTCCTGACGCTTCCCCTTCCCTTTGCTCGAAGTGTTCAGCCACCGTTGTTCTGACCCTTGACTTTGACCTCTTTGGGAATCTGGTAATTTTGGTGTTTAATCTTATTTTCTGTGAGCCTCTGCTAAATGTCTAAAATGTTCAGCTAAAACTATTTCCTCAAAGTGGTTGAGCCCAAACACAGAAAAGAACCACATTAGACAGTCTGCCCCAAACAAAAACTAAACAATGGTCTTCTAAACAGACGTACAAAGAGTTTTACACACAATAACAACATAATAAATGACAGCATACAAATCCCTCCAGACATGAATTGAAAGCAGAGATGCATGATTATAAATCAGACCAATAAAAAGGGGGAATCACACGGGAAAAATAAAACTCAAGCAGCTTTTTTGGGATGACGCTGAAGTGGTCAGATTCTCAGACTGAAGTGTTAAAATCAAAGCTGTAAATTCCCGCTCATTTCCTGTTTTCATAAAAGCCCAGATTAAAGCCGCAGTGTCACAACTTAACATGGAAATGTGGGAAAAAAGCACTTCCATCGTATTGATGGAGAAACAACTGGGAAGGGTTCACATCTGTCCAGCATATTGCCGCTTCCCAAAACTCCGACCCTGTGAAATATTGGCAACGCTGTGCGTTAATTATTCGGAGGAACACTCTCCAACTCTTTCTTCAGTCAACCCCAAAATAACACCGATTGTTTGATGTTTACCCAAAGGACTTTATGTATCCCTGAGTGTGTCGAAAACAGGATTTCTAAACGATGTTTGGTCATTAAGTTGAGCATGCTTTAGTAATTTTGGATGCTCTCTTTTGTCTCAGACAGATATCAGGCTTTCCTCCACTAATATTTTTACATAAATTCAGGCGTTTAATGTCCGTCCAACCTCCTGACATTTGCCGTATCGGACGAAATTACGATGGGTAATGTGACAAGTTGTCTAGTAGACTTATAGTTTGCTGCTGATTTAAGTTTAAGTCCATGTTGTTAGATTTATAGTATTCTTTTGTTCAAAATTTTGTCAGTTTCGTCCACTTTTGTCAATGATGGAGCGCCTTTACTGACAGTTTCCTCTAGACTCAGAGCTGATTTTCTTTTATGTAAAGTTTCTTTATAGCAAACTGCAAGATACATTTAACTTTGATGTCCAGAGAAGTATATAAAAAAATAGATCAAAACAGGAAAATGAGAAATGTAAATTAGCTTCAATAATATGAAAATCAGAAGATATTCAACATAATATATAAACTTAATTTTACTCTGTTTGCCGAAACAACTAAAGCCTTGTGGAACACCACAAACAAAACAACCAATAAGATCTTCATTTGTTAGTTTTCTTTTGTTACTTTGAGGCACTAAAGACGACAACTCTGTGCCAAATGTCAGTCAACAGATGAAATATGCTGTTACTGTAATGTAAAATACACTCGTGCCTTACTCGTGAGCGGCTGATTGTTCTTATTCCTTTAGATGTAAGAACTTTTCTCTTGATTCGAACCGCTGACACTTTTTTTTATTGTTGCGCCTCTTTTAGCCACTGAACCAACCAGCACTGTTCCTCATCTCGTTCATGTTTTCAGGACATGACGAACTTGTTGTTATATCGCTGTGTTGGTTTTATTTTAAGGGAGCACCACTTGAGTTTTGACTTTTTCTGACACTTTGTCCATTAAAAACGCACAGATGGTGAAACTCATCCCATCTTTTCTAAATCAAAGATGACTCGAAATGCAGCCGACACTCACTTCTGCCTTTGTGTATACTTTTTTAAAATTCATATAAAAGTTTGATTCTTTTGTTTTCTACACATGGAAAAATCACTAATTGCATTTAAACAGTGAGTTGATTTGTGTATGACTTTGTAGATACTAAACCGAAGAGATTAAAAATATTTTTGTGGGCAAAGCTTCTGTCTTAGTTGTGTTTTTCTGTGTGTGTGTGTGTCTCTCACAGGAAGTCAAGCAGCAGAAGGTGTCAATAGCAACAACACAGAAACCACAGAGTGTGTGTGTGTGTGTGTGTTCTTAAAAGACTGTTGTAGGCCCCTTAACATAGATCAGTACACTACAGCGTTTAGAGGAAGCCTTGGAGGAAATGACTGTCAACACTGCGGTTAATACGCAGGTTTTATTCCTTTGAACAGGATACTGCGTGTTGGTTGCGGTGGTATTCAAATCAGGCATGGCGGAAAATCAACACAACTTTGTGTGGCAATGTGAGGGTTGAGACTGAAAACTTCTTGCAGTGTAGAGTGCAAGTTGGTTCTCTGGAACACAACAGGTCGAGTATCAGAGTTTAGTCCAATGAACCGCCATCGTGCTCAGTTTTAATTTAATATTTATCTATTTTTCTGACAAACCAGTGAGGTCAAATGTTACGCGTCTACACGCTGACGCATGTCTTTGCTGCGACAAACCAGCAACAACGTTTCGTGTACCAGCTGATACGTCTGTCTGCGCTACTAGAGTGAGCAGTGGTTGAGTGACAAAAACAATGCATCAGGAGAGGAAGCCAGTTAATCAACGTTATTTTATAATTGTTTCATAGTTTTTTGTAGGTTATGTTCAGCAGAAATAAACACACTGCTGCACAACTCTGCGGGGATTCGCCACAACACCTGAACAGGAAGTCGAACAGCAGCAGAAGGTGTCGACAGCAACAAGACAGAAACCGCTGTGTGTGTGTGCAAACGTACCTGTATTTCTTACATTAAGGGGACTCCACCATGAGTCCCCTTAATGTAAATCAGACGTGCAATTTAAGATCTCAAAAGAACTTTATTTATTCTGAGAGCGATCAAAGCAAAACGTCGTGATCCATAAATATATCCATAAAACTGTGAGTGTAAATATCACAGAAAAAATAAACGTATCCAAAATTTAAATAACAAAATGCCAAAAATATAAAATTAAAAATAAATGTAAATTACAATCAAACATTTTGTAAAGGAACATTTAATTCAGAGTTCATAGTTAGTAGTTCCTAAAACTTTAATCTTAATTAAAGGTCCATTTATTTTCTTTCCAGATCTTTTAATTGTAGTTTTTCAAAAGAGACTTCCAGTCATCTCAAAAAAATCTCAAAATCTGAACAAATGAAGAATAAAATTGAAATAAAAGTATCTGCATGGAGAGATGAACTCACAAACAGCTTCAGCGTCACTCATGACAAACTGAAGATGATTAACATTCATCACATGTAGACAGCATGGGAACAAGCGTGTGTGTGTGTGTGTGTGTTCATTAATCAGTATGAGAGCTGCATGTCGTCCGTTGAATCATCCGTCATGACGCCGTCGCCTTTGTGTCGCTCAGACTGATGGACGGCGAGCTGAAACGACACATTCAAAGCCCGTCTCGCTGTCTGTTGCGGAAGATAAAGGGAGATAAATGACACGTCGTCAGTCATTATTCTTTTCTTTTTATGCACACAAACACACAAAGACTGTACGGAGGCTGGAGCCGTGCCTCGTTAATGCAACCGTAATTAATTATCGCTTCATCTTTCAATTTATTGTGTTCATCTTTCTTTTACACTCTTTTAATGTGGCCAAAAATATGTGAACATTACAAACGTGATTCAGACAAAACTGTCATTAACAACCTGCTGCAGAGATTTGAGGGAGGCTTCACTAGGGTTTAATATCAAACTGAATATATTACTTCAAAATATGTAAATAAAAGTCAGAATTCTGAGGAAAAAGAACTCAAATACATTTTACACGTGTGGCCCTAATCCTCTTCCATACTTTGAATTTTGTTCAGAAATCATTAGATTGACATTAAATGAAGCGACGGTGAAGTAAAAGTTGTGTTTCCTGTCATATATCAGCGATAAAAAGGCACAAATATCAGCAGAAATCATGATTTGGAGTAAAAGTATGTAAGTACGTGTTTAAAGTGTTCAAACAGTGAATGCTGTTCTGTTGAATTGATTATTTTCATTCAGGATTCTTCTGTCTCTGGCCTTTTGTTTTCTTTGAATGTGGTGCCACCAACACAGCACGGTGGGACGAGCTAAAGGTTCTGTTGGTTCTGTAGGAGGGGAGAAGTTCTGAGATGTACCTGGAGAGATTGTTGACAATTGGAAGAACTTTGAAGTTGATCCCGAAGTGAACGGAAAGTCTGAATGGGGGTGATGTGGTCTCGTTTGTATTGTTAACATATCAGTACTTTTTAAATATCACGGCTAACGTCAATATATCGTCAACAAACGACGTACAGACGGTACAGACGGGTAACACCTCTACTTAAACCCCCTCTCAGCCCTGCTCAGTTTGAGAACTGTCTCACTTCTTCCCTTCCTATCCACAACTGTTGAACCACCTCCCTGGGTCCGACTATCCACTCACGTCTTTTCCGATCACTTCTATGCAGATGACACTGAGCTCTATCTGTCTCTGCTCGGGTCTCCAATTGTCTCTCAGATATCTCCACATGGATGAAGGAACATCACCTCCAGCTGAACCTCTCTAAAACTGAACTGCTGCTCCTCCCAGACAAACCTACGATACACCACGACATCAGCATCAACACTCACTCCCTCTGCCTTCAAACTTAGTAGTTATGATTGACGACAAACTAACCTTCTCCAATCATGTTGCCTCAGTTGCCCGGTCATGCTGCTTCACAACATGATGAAAATCAGACTTTACCTAACTCGACATGCTACTCAACTCCTGATCCAGGCTGTGTACCGTCCTCCTGACGGGCCTCCAGCCTGCACAGTGAAACCTCTTCAGATGATCCAGAACGTGGCGGCTCGCCTGCTCTTCACTCATGGAGCTCCACTGTCTACCTGTAGCAGCCCACATTAAGTTCAAATCTCTAATGCTGACTTCAAAGTAGTCTCCGGTTCTTGAACGTCCTCATACAGACATATGTTACCTCCTCCAATGAACGCCTGGCTCTGCCACCCGTACGCTCAGGACAATCCAAACTTTTCTCGTCTGTTGTTCCCCGTTGGTGGAACGTCCTACCAGATCAGGGGCGTCCCTCTCTACCTTCACAAACCTCCTGAAGACCTCCAGCTCTTCAGACGTTGACGCTCCTAAAAAGGACAAACGAATCACAGACTGAGGATTTAACATGGAGACAAAGAGCTGCATGTATCAGCTGACGGATGGATGCTAATTTAGTTTTTGTTTGTAATAAACTGCAGGTTTTAAGTCCCACATCTCCTCCCACAAACCTGCTGGAGAGCATTAACACACACACACACACACACACACACACACACACACACGCACACACACACAAACACACCCGTCACTCAGCTTCACCTTTTTGCTGCAGCTCAGTCGGGGTCACATCAACACACATTCAGCAGCCAAACCTCATCTTTCTACAGTCATTCAACACCAGGCAGGCTGAGTCAGCAGGGGGGAGGTGTGTGTGTGTGTGTGTGTGTCTGTGTGTGTGTGTGTGTGTGTGTGTTTCCATAATCTACCCTTAATCCCCCATAATCCTCTTCTTCTTCTTTTAAAGGAAACTTGAAGAAAAAGCAGGAGGATGAATGAGTGAGTGACACAAATGAGAAGCAGCTTCGACCCTTCAATGGAAACAAACCAGTGAATTTACCCATCATGCTCGGGGTGTGGCGTCCCTCCAGCAGCATTCAGACACTTTTGGACGAGTTTAAAGATGTTGATGACGGAGGAACGACGAACAATGCTGGGAAAAGTCTCAGACTGCAGGCAGTGATGATGAATTCTGATTTCAAGATAGAGTCTCAGAGACTTTACCAGGTTTTAGACAGTCTGTAGGATGTCACAGAGACTACGTCCAGGTTTTAGACAGTCTGCGGGGACGTCACGGAGACTACGTCCAGGTTTTAGACAGTCTGCGGGGACGTCACGGAGACTATGTCCAGGTTTTAGACAGTCTGCAGGGATGTCACAGAGACTACGTCCAGGTTTTAGACAGTCTGTAGGACGTCACGGAGACTACGTCCAGGTTTTAGACAGTCTGCGGGGACGTCACGGAGACTACGTCCAGGTTTTAGACAGTCTGCGGGGACGTCGTGGAGACTACGTCCAGGTTTTAGACAGTCTGTAGGATGTCACGGAGACTACGTCCAGGTTTTAGACAGTCTGCAGGGATGTCACAGAGACTACGTCCAGGTTTTAGACAGTCTGTAGGACGTCACGGAGACTACGTCCAGGTTTTAGACAGTCTGCGGGGACGTCACGGAGACTATGTCCAGGTTTTAGACAGTCTGCAGGGATGTCACAGAGACTACGTCCAGGTTTTAGACAGTCTGTAGGACGTCACGGAGACTACGTCCAGGTTTTAGACAGTCTGTAGGACGTCACGGAGACTACGTCCAGGTTTTGTTGGAACAGGAGCAGCATTTATTAGAGCTGAACGTCTGCAGAGTCTGTCGTCACTGTTTAACCAACAGAAGCTGAACAAAGTGTGTGTGTGTGTGTGTGTGTGTGTGTGTGAGAAACCATTTGGTGGTTTTGACCTCAGCATTGCTCCGTTTGAATGTCAACCACTCGCTGCAGAGATCCCATGATGCTCCACACTCACATCTATGTGTGTGTGTGTGTGTGTGTGTGTGACATTTGCTGTGGTGGAAATTGTGAGTACATTTGGTCGGCTTTGTAGTGGAAACCCTGTGTGTGTGTGTGTGTGTGTGTGTGTGTTTCAGAGTTCAGGTTGTCTGATCTACACTGACCAACTGCAGCTGCTGTTAGCTACTGTTAGCTCAGCTTGTTAGCCGTGCTGCCGGTGTCATGCCTTCTCATGTCGTGCCAGAACCGGAGCTGGATGAGTAACATTATCTGTCTTGTTGTTGCTGATTCAACATGTTGCTGCTGTCTGCAGGTTCAGAGTTTCTATTCTTTTTATTGATACTGAAGTGAAGTGAAGAGTTTCCTTTGTTTCACTTTCAGTCTCTCTCTCTCTCTCCATCAGGTCAATTAAAGTGTCTCTCAGCAGCCGTGACGTCACCCGGTCCTCCTCCTCCTCTCCGTCCCTGCAGGAGGAAAACCCTCGTGCAGGGACGGAGAGGAGCAGAGGAGTGGAAGCCTGCAGACGGCGAACACACGAACACTCTTCCTGTTCTTCTTCGGTGGTGCTCCCCGCTCGCAGTCATGCTGGACACGCTCACCTTCCTCCTGGAGAAGCTCTTCCTCCTCGCCAACATCAAGCTGTCCAGCCTGGTGCCTCCTCTGGGCGGAGAGCCGCCGCTCACCAGACGCTGCGACCGGGAGGATTCTCCTCCGCAGCCCGCCGGAGCTCCGCAAAAGTTCCAGCGGGGAGACCTGCTCGAGGTCCCGCGGACTTTATTCACCCACTTCGGCATCTACTTGGGCGACAACCGGGTGGCGCACCTCATCCCGGACATCCTACCGGTGCTGACCTCCGACACCAGGCAGATCCAGGAGATGGTGACCAACAAGCGGCTGCTGCTCGGGGTGCTCTCAAAGCGTGCGAGCATCCGGGTGGACTCGGTGGAGGATTTCGCGTACGGAGCCGGCATCATGCTGAACGCCATGGACCGGGCGGTGCGCCGGAGCCCGCTGTCCGCAGAGGAGGTGGCCCGGCGGGCGGAGCGGCTGGTCGGCACGGTGTCCTACAGCCTGCTGTGGAACAACTGCGAGCATTTCGTCACGTACTGCCGCTACGGGACGGCGCAGAGCCTGCAGACCGACAAGGTGAGCGTCCGGGACCGGGTGGCGCCTTTTACGCGCGCGGTGCCAGATTTTACGCGCAGGTTTGAAGGCGGATGCTTTGATGTAGCTTTCGCGCGCGGAGGTTAGATTGAAGCGTTCACACTGACGCACCTTTGAACTATTTTAACACCAGTGTCAGCAGAACCTCACAGTCCAAAGAACGCGCATAACACATCTCAGTCTGGTTCCGTGCGCCTTTACGCACCACACGAGCTCATATCCGACTGTGCAGCCTCATAAACTGCACAAAGCTGCATTCCTGTTCTGGTTCGAGGTCTGTAAAGGTGTTTTTGTGTCCTGCTCAGGTCTAAAAACAGTGTTTTCTTGTGTGGCTTGTGTGGGGGGAGGATGGAGGAGTGACTGGACTTCTTGTGCCCCTGGGTTTAAACTGTGGAAAGAAAGAACCTCAGACCAAAAGTAGATAATAATAACAGGCTGAGTAATGAATGCATGATGGGGAAAACCACCAATCTGAAGCAAAAAGTTCAAAAACCTTCAAAAAAAAGTACAAAAACTTTATAAAAAATGTCATTTTCAGCCTCACACGTGTTAAAAAAAGTCTCAAAGTCTGACTGTTGAGGTCTGAAAGGTGAAACTCAAACTCATAGGTCGACTCCACCTGAGTGCTTCAGCATGTTTAAAAAAAAAACGACAGGAAAATCTGGGTCGGCTCCTCGGAAAAGTCCTGAGAACAAGAGCTGCATTCAGCCCGGAGCCAGAAACCAAACAGCCAGTCCAGACTGATGATGATGATGGAGGAGGGGGAGGAGGAGGAGGAGGAGGGCACTCAGAGTTTTCCAGAGTCTCCAAAGTCGGAAAAATCTTTGTAATTATTCGGTGGATTGAAGATGTTTTCATCCAGATTTTTCACAATAAAAGCTGTCTAACTGAGGCTTTTATTGTGAAGCAGCAGCAGCAGTGGAGGTGTTAGTTAACCCAGCTGATCGATTACAAGCTGTCATCCTTCATATTTATTTGAATCTAGCATGGTGGGGGTGGTGGGGGTGGTGGAGTCCGCCACAGTGTCAACATGATCAGAGACATGGGGGAGGGGACAGCCCGTGGTGCAGCAGATCGAGTTTCACTTCCTGTACTCGCTAACTGGAGCCGAGCCTGCATCTCTTCCAGGTTCATTAAAGGAGAGGGGGCCCCGGGGGTCAACAGGAGCTCTTACAGGGGGGGCCCAGAGGGGCCCCACTGTTGAATAAACAAAGATTCTGTTACTTGAAGTCGGTCGTCCTCGCTCTCTGAGCAGCTCTCGTGAAGACGAGTCAGCACACGAGTTCACTGACTCGATTTGTCACCTGGTCTTCATCAGCATGCAGACTTTGAGGATTTCGAGGCGCTTCAGTTGAAACCCTCCAGAAAAAAACTTGTAAACAGACCTTGAGTCAGAGTCAGCTGATCTGCGGCCCCTATTATTATAAATTATTACAAATATTTGATTTGTCGGCTGATTTCTTTGAACATAAACAAACAATGTGTCGACATGAAGTCCACACAGCACATCAGACTTTATTAACATCAGCTAACGTACGTTAAAACATCAGAGCATCAAACCAAAAAGATGTTCGCTTCACATAAAACAAAGCTTGAGCTCGTTGTTTCAGCTCACTGTTTCTTCTCTTTCAGTTCTGCGAGTGGCTGAAGTCGCTGATCCGGGACCAGCGTAACGTTCTCCTGACGGCGCTCCTCGGACTCCTCTCCATGGCGTGTTTGGGAATATCCTCCGGCACCGCCCTGCCCGCCCTCCTCGTCCCCTTCACCCTGTGGATGGCCAGCTAGGAGCTCCTTATTGGACGAATGTTTCGCCGTCAGCGTTTGAGCCGCCGAGCCGAGCCGAGCCGAGCCGCCATGTTGGAAGACTCACAGACAGGAAGTAGTCGTCTGCAAACAAGTTTATACATTAATGACTGTGGTACTACATTTTACTGCTAATAACACCATACTGAACCTGAAGACTCTGAATAGCTCTTTCCTGCTGCACAGGAAGTGAACAGTAGAAGAAGAAAAGTGAAATTTAAAAACATCCACCCAAACTGTTCGACTGACAGGCTTGTGAGGCGATGAGCGCTTAGCAACAGAAACAGAAACAGTCTGAGGCTCACGTGGCGACGAAGAGACCAAAGATAACTGAATGATTACTGCGTTTTACTGCTTTTATTTTGAAGGAGTTACAGAGGAAGTGATGTGAAGAATGGTGTTTTTGTGCATTTGTTGTCTTCCGGTATGATCGAGTGTAACTTATAACCTTTTCCCCGACATCACATGACACAGAGCAGACATTTTATTTGTAGTCACGTCACTTCACGTTTCATCGTAATTTGAGCGGTAAACTTTCCTTGAACACATTTCAGCCGTGCCGTTTTGATCCGATGTCCTTCTGTATGTTATTTTCAACAGTGTAGACCCAAACCAACATCCGTATGCCGCAGATAGATATGCTACGTGCATTTATACAGCTTGTAGCTTTTATCTCTAAACATAGACAAGTTAGCATGTAGCATATCTGGGCACAGTGGACATTTATCACAGTACTTTGTAGTTTTGGTCTTTTAATGTGATCTGCTGACAAAAAGAAAAATGTAGAAGATCAGCAGACTTCTGCTTTCAATATTTATTTATTCACAGAAACAACAACGAACTTGAATTGGACTATATATGAAGTTTTAATGAAACATTTTGGGTCACAGACACGAAATAATGAAATCCTGAAAAGGATTCACTTTAAATGGAAACAAAAAAAACTTTATTTATCTGGAGAGAATTGAACATTTTTTGACTGTTAAACCCCCAAAAGACAGAAAACAGCATCAGCTCGTGGTTTAACTGGATCTCACAGTCTTGACAAAAGTATCCGAGCTCGATCACGAACACGCAACAACAGTGTTTTACACATTCTCACTGTGGCATCCATCTTGACTGCTTCCTGTTGGCGCCCCCCTGCTTCCTGTTGGCGCCCCCCTGCTTCCTGTTGGCGCCCCCCTGCACTGCAGCCCGGTGAAGCTCTTCGTGTAAATATGTGTAGATATCATGGCGTCCTGATTGTTCTCTAACAGTCACAAACTTTTGTACAGAATTTATTTTTTATGATGCCGTAACACTTTATACTGAGTTTGTATGTAAATAAAGGAAGTGGAACCAGAGCGGGCGTGTTGAAGCTGTGAGTTTGTGATTGGTCGAAACTTATTTAACTTTATTCTGACAAAATTACATTTACTTTATTTATATTTAGAATTGTTTAAAAAAAATTAAATTATAAAATTCAACATTTAGAAAATGTATGAGTTTTTTTAGATATAAAATACTGCAAAATATGAATATTATAAAAATCTGTCATTTAGCTTGGACGTACTCTCCGTGACGTCCCTGCAGACTGTCTAAAACCTGGACGTAGTCTACGTGACGTCCCCGCAGACTGTCTAAAACCTGGATGTAGTCTCTGTGACGTCCCCGCAGACTGTCTAAAACCTGGACGTAGTCTCCGTGACGTCCCCGCAGACCGTCTAAAACCTGGACGTAGTCTTCGTGACGTCCCCACAGACTGTCTAAAACCTGGACGTAGTCTACGTGACGTCCCCGCAGACTGTCTAAAACCTGGACGTAGTCTCTGTGACGTCCCCGCAGACTGTCTAAAACCTGGACGTAGTCTCCGTGACGTCCCCGCAGACCGTCTAAAACCTGGACGTAGTCTCCATGACGTCCCCACAGACTGTCTAAAACCTGGACGTAGTCTCCATGACGTCCCCACAGACTGTCTAAAACCTGGACGTAGTCTCCATGACGTCCCCACAGACTGCCTAAAACCTGGACGTAGTCTCCGTGACGTCCCCACAGACTGCCTAAAACCTGGACGTAGTCTCCGTGACGTCTTCATAGACAGTCACTGTCACTTATTATTTACCTGGTTGAGTCCACCTGAGCACTCTTTGACTCTTTAGTTTCGTCCATGTTAAAATTCTTCATCATGTGACCTCACATCACCTTTGACCTGAATTATTACTCTTTGCTGTTTCCTTTCAGCTCGTGGATTTTTTATTCTCGTCTTTTGTTCCTTTCAGTTTCACAAAATGAAACTTTGTGTTCCTTTCCATTCATTTTGTCCCTCTGAGCCTCCGTATGAACACTCTGCTCTCACAGTACAACAGCTCCCTCTAGTGGTCAGTTTATTAAAACTAAAGCACATATCCATGTTAAAGTTGTTCTGTGGTGTCAAACCACTGAAACAACACGACAACACATTTTCACATTTCACAGATTTCCAGACAAAAACGACTGAATACCACACGCAGCAATAAACTGAATCTCTGCAGAATAAATATTTGACTCATTCATTTTATTTTATTTCATTTTATTTTATATTTTTTATATTATTTCATTTTATTTCATTTCATTTTATTTTATTTCATTTTATTTTATATTTTTAATATTATTTCATTTTATTTTATATTTTTTATATTATTTCATTTTATTTTATTTTATATTTTTTATATTATTTCATTTTATTTTATTTTTTTTATATTATTTCATTTTATTTTATATTTTTTATATTGTTTCATTTTATTTTATTTTATATTATATTATTTTATATTATTTCATTTTATTTTTTTTTATATTATTTAATTTTATTTTATATTTTTTATATTGTTTCATTTTATTTTATTTTATATTATATTATTTTATATTATTTCATTTTATTTTTTTTATATTATTTCATTTTATTTTATATTTTTTATATTGTTTCATTTTATTTTATTTTATATTATATTGTTTTATATTATTTCATTTTATTTTTTTTATATTATTTCATTTTATTTTATATTTTTTATATTGTTTCATTTTATTTTATTTTATATTATATTATTTTATTTTATTTTATTTTATATTTTTTATATTATTTTATTTTATTTTATATTTTTTTATATTATTTCATTTTATTTTATTTTTTTTTATATTATTTCATTTTATTTTATATTTTTTATATTGTTTCATTTTATTTTATTTTATATTATATTATTTTATATTATTTCATTTTATTTTATTTTATTTCATTTCATTTTGGAAAGCGGCTCGTGTCCTCTTGTTGTCCCGCCTTCGGTGCCGCGGATCGACGTCACTGATTGGCTGAGAGAGACCCGGCGTCCTGTCAATCACAGTGTAACGGCAGTTACCGTTAAAGTTCGTGTTAGTTGAAGTAAGGTTGTTTTAAAGTTCCCGGAGCGTTCTGACCGTGCAGACAAAATGTCGGCCGACGGAGAAGGTGAGACTTCACAGGCTAACGTTAGCATGCAGAGGCGCTAGCTTCAGTTAGCTTCGTGTTAGCGTCATGTTAGCGCTGTTAGCTCGTTTATTTAAACTTAAAGTTTATTTTCTTATTTTAATAGATCGAACATCAGGAGGAGTGATCTGTTAACATTCATCTAAATTACATTAATTAATAAAAATAGCAGATTAGTTGAAGCTAACATCATAATACATGTTTTTGGATGTAGCATGTTGAAGTGTTCGACGTTAGCGCAGTTTAAAAGTTTGAATAAATGATTCATTTACATCCTGACACAATTTAAGTAAAAGTGACGTCAGTCAGACTTTAGAGTTTATCACGTGTTACAGGTGGAGGTGAGCCGACATGATGGACTGAAGAAAGAAAGAGCGTGGATCATTTTTAAAAATAAAAATGAATAAAAAAATATAATGCTCTCAAAATACTAGCTGGACTATAATATTTTATATATATATGTTTTTGTCAATACAACCCAGATACATTCAGGCAGGCAGGGAACATACAGCCATGATTAGTTACATCATTAGAGCTAAAGTGTGATAGCAAGCTAATAAACCAACTCGTAAACAGCAGCTAACAAACAGAGCTAACGTTAGCCAACAACAGCTAACAAACGGAGCTAACTTTAGCTATCAGCAGCTAACCAATGGAGCTAACATTAGCCAACAGCAGCTAACCAACGGAGCTAACATTAGCCAACAGCAGCTAACCAATGGAGCTAACATTAGCCAACAGCAGCTAACCAACGGAGCTAACATTAGCCAACAGCAGCTAACAAACAGAGCTAACATTAGCCAACAACAGCTAACAAACGGAGCTAACTTTAGCTATCAGCAGCTAACAAACGGAGATAACATTAGCCAACAGCAGCTAACCAACGGAGCTAACATTAGCCAACAGCAGCTAACCAACGGAGCTAACATTAGCCAACAGCAGCTAACAAACAGAGATAACATTAGCCAACAGCAGCTAACCAACGGAGCTAACATTAGCCAACAGCAGCTAACCAACGGAGCTAACTGCAGCTAACCAACAGAGCTAACATTAGCCAACAGCAGCTAACAAACAGAGCTAATATTAGCAAACAGCAGCTAACAAAGTGAGCTAACATTAGCAAACAGCAGCTAACCAACATAGCTAACAGCAGCTAACCAAGAAAGCTAACATTAGCAAACAGTAGCTAACAAACAGAGCTAACATTAGTGAACAGCAGCTAACCAACAGAGCTAACATTAGCAAACAGCAGTTAACAGACGGAGCTAACATTAGTGAAGAGCAGCTAACGTGACGTGACAAAGCAAAATGTTTGAGTACGACTTGACGACTCGACGATGAGTCGTTATGTTGTGCCGTTACATCTCGTTACGTCTCGTCTCATCGATCTAACGTTAAATTTCAATGTTTCTGCTTTTTCCACGTGACCCGAACGCCTCGTTTGTCGAGGCAGACAGCGACAGAGTGTCGGACGGCGACGCGGAGGGAGCCTCCGGCAGAGTCAGCCCGCTGGTGGGCGTGGCCGAGTTCATCGCGTCCTGCGCCAAACAGATGGCGCTGCTCGACCTGATGGAGAAGACGGGATACAACATGGTGCAGGTGAACGGACAAAGAATGTACGGAGGACCGCCGCCAGGTGAGTTCAACGACCACAGAGATTTCCTCTTGTCCGGCGGCCTTGTTGTTGAACTGGATGTTTGTGTGTCGTAGGCTGGGAGGGTCCGCCGCCCCCGCACGGCTCCGAGGTGTTTGTGGGGAAGATTCCCAGAGACATGTACGAAGACGAGCTGGTCCCGCTGTTCGAGAGAGCCGGCAGATTGTACGAGTTCAGGCTGATGATGGAGTTCAGCGGGGAGAACCGCGGCTACGCCTTCGTCATGTACACCAACAGGTAGCTGTCTGCTTCTGTTTTTAAAAATCAAGACTTTAACGTGGTCCTAACGGGGGTCGGGTCGGTGTTGTGGTCCAGAGAAGCCGCTCAGAGAGCCATCCAGATGTTCGACAACCACGAGATCCGTCCGGGGAAGTTCCTCGGAGTGTGCATGAGCCGGAACAACTGCCGCCTCTTCATCGGCTCCATCCCCAAAGACAAGAAGAAGGAGGAGATCATGGAGGAGATGCAGACGGTACGAACACCACGACCGACACTCGTACCACAACGTGAAAAGAACGTGAAATAAACTTCTAATGAACTCATTAAGGGAGGTTTTTACGGTCTGTCGTAGGCTACGTTCCGGTCTGTAGTACACGCTCTGGTCTGTAGTAGGCCACGCTCTGGTCTGTAGTAGGCCACGCTCTGGTCTGTAGTACATGCTCTGGTCTGTAGTACACGCTCTGGTCTGTAGTAGGCCACGTTCCGGTCTGTAGTAGGTCATGTTCCAGTCTGTAGTGGGCCACGTTGTGGTCTGTAGTAGCCGCTCTGTGTCTGCGTGGTCAGCGTATAAGAGAGGTGGAGGTGGATCGGTGTTGAGCGTCACCTCCTGACCTCATATTTTCACTGACTGTCAGTTGATAACATTCGGCAGCTGATTGATGGGCGTCTCTGTCACATAATGAAAGCGCAGAAAACTTGTTTTTCCTCCGTCAGGAATCACCAACATGTTTCTGCCTCTAACGTTTTCTCCACCTCTCCTTGCCGGTCAGCTGACAGACGGGGTGGTGGATGTCATCGTGTTTCCGAGCCCCACAGATAAGAGCAAAAACCGAGGCTTCGCCTTCGTCGAGTATGAAACCCACAAAGCTGCAGCCATGGCCAGGAGGAAGCTCATCCCGGGTACGACTCTCTGCATCCACCTTTAACACACATCATCTTCTACATGTTGGGTTAGTTCCTGAGTTTGTCCAGCAGGGGGAGGTAGAACACAGAGCACAGGTAGACTCATGGTCCACAAATTAAACTTCTTCATGTCTCTATTTTGCAGCATAAATTGTGAGTCAGACTCAGATTTAGGAGCTCACGAGATAAACAAAGTCAGAACACAGCAGGTGAAGTATCAGAGTTTAGTCCATGAATCCACCTGGATACTCTCCTGTCAGAATGTATCCTAAATCATCATAATGCTCTTAAAATGTCTCAAATTTAACTTGTTTGAAACTTCTAGAAACCTTCCAACACTTTAAGATTTAAAGATTTAAAGCCCCTTTACACCTCAGGAACGTTTCCAGGAACTTTTTTATAAACCTGACCTGTTTATAAAGTTTCAGGTAACAAAACGCTTCCTGAAGAGCAAACCTGAAGAGTTTCTCTAACTGAGTTTTAACAATAACAACAACACGTTTATTTAGTATAGCACCTTTCACAGAGCGAGCTCACAGAGTGCCTTACGAGAGCAAAATGTTTAAAATTAAAGTAGAGAACAATAAAACACGAGCAACAACGGACAAAAACAACCTGACAGAAGGCAAGAGAAATGTCTGATTGAATAAAAAAGGTCTGGACCTGCTTTTAAAGGCTTCAACAGAGACAGCAGAACGTTCCACAGCGTCGAGCCGCCGCCTCAAAGTCACCATCGCTTTTAGTTTTCAGTCGAGGGACAACAGGTGAGCCCTGATCAGAAGACCTATGTGACCTGCTGGAGATATAAGAAAGCCTGAACTAAAGGCCAGCGTAAAGGATAGATGAAACATCACGTTCATGAAACTCCTCACTGTGAAACTTTGTTTTTTGTTGACACACTGAATCATAAAGGTGCTTTGTGGAAACTTTGTGTTAACAGGAAACTTCCAGCTGTGGGGTCAGTCCATCCAGGTGAACTGGGCCGTGCCTGAGAAAGATGCAGACGAGGAGGTCATGCAGCGCGTCAGAGTCCTTTATGTAAGTAAACGAGTCCATCCTTGAGTCCTTGAGTCCCCCCCCCCCGCCAAAAAAAAAAGACCTCTAGAGACCAGCGGTTACAAACTTTCTTAAATTCTGGATCAGTCCAAATGTTGAGGTCAGCTCCTGGCCGGCTCGCCTGTCTCTGCAGCCAAAGGTGAAATATTCAGCAGCTCGTTGAGCTCAGAGGTGAGGAGCTGCTCGCCCTCCAGGGGATCAATTACTGTGGAGGCTCTGACTCTGAAACACAGAGCTGCAATCTGCGGGCAACAAATACAAACCCAAAGGCCTCGAACAGATCTGTTAGAGAGGGTTATTTTTAGCACAGGGAGCCCAGTGGAAAATCAAACCCTCTGTGTGGTTTGAGTGAGCACTGCACTGATTCACAATGACTCTGCTAACAGGCAATAACTACAGCTAACAAGCTCATTGACTACAAATCATGCTGGTAATCACAGCAAGTTATCAGCGAGAAAGTTTGAAGCACAAGCAGCGTCTAAGATCGTGGTTTCATAGTTTCAGAAGTCGTGTTTCCATCCATCCAGTTTCTTCTGATTATCTGAGGTCGGGTCACGGTGGCAGCAGGTTTAGCAAGGCCTTCCAGACGTCCCTCTCATCAGCAACACATTCGAGCTCGTCCTGGGGGATCCCGAGGCGTTCCTGGGCCAAATGAACTATATAGTCCCTCCAGCAAGTTCTGGATCTGCCCCGGGGTCTTCTAGCAGTTGGATGTTGCCAGGACACCACCTAAGGAAGGCGCCTAGGAGGATCCTGATCAGATCCACCTCAGCTGACACGAAGGAGCAGCAGCGGCTCTACTCCTTCTCAAAATCAAAAGCTTTGCCTCGACGGTCCTGTACACACCAACCTGCCGGTCCGTTTCACTTGAAGTCCGTCGCTTGGGGCAGCAACTTCCTCCCAACCCAGAGGAAGCAGTCCACCTAGTCGTGTTTCCATCAACGTATTTTGTATCATATTGGAAAAGTTTAATGGAAACAGCTAAATTTTAATTCCTGAAAGTTTTTCGTGAGGTCTTTTTATATAAAGAACAACTTTGGAACAATTGGACGGTTAATTTAGCTGACGTCTTCCCACTGTGGGACTGTGGGCGGTGGAGAAAAGACAAGAAAATCAAGACTCTGGCCGTCTCCAAGGATCAGCCCCTTGGAGCTACAATAATGTATAAAGTTGGCGGTTTATGGATCAGGTTCGGTGGGTGGTGCAGATTGGCCCACACATCACCAAAGTTCTGTTTTGTCTGACTTTATTGGGGAAAATATGCAGAACCTTTTGAATGTCCGATGACCCAACCTTTTAGTCCTGTCTCATAACGGAAAACGAGATCTTTAGCTCTTTAACGTCTCGTTGAATGTTATTAATCCAAGTTTTTGTTGGTCTCCATACATAAATTCGATCTTAACGTTGAAAGGCAGTGGTACACCAGAAGACCTTCAACTTACTGACACAATCAGAGCAAACCTTTATAACTGTTTGTTTGTTCGTGTCCTCTCCAGGTGCGTAACCTGATGCTGAGCACCACTGAAGAAACCCTCCGTCTGGAGTTCTCCCGCTTCAAACCGGGCTCTGTGGAGCGAGTCAAAAAGGTCACCAACTACGCCTTCGTCCACTACCGCTGCCGCGACGACGCCGTCACCGCGCTGAGCCTCATGAACGGGGCGCAGATCGACGGGGTCAGCGTGGAGGTGATGCTGGCCAAACCGCCCGGGATCAAAGATGGGGGTATCGCCGGGAGGAGGTACAACTGCAGGGGGTACATGGGAAACAACGAAGCAGGAGCAGGAGGAGGAGGAGCAGGGTTGATGGGAGACGGATGTTCTTCACTGAGGTCGATGTCCCACCCTGCACGCCTCGGGAGCCCCTTCTACACCGGAGCAGTTGGTGAGGAGGAACTTTAATGTCGTTTGATTAAAGATTCAGTCATAGAAAATATATAACATCACCATAAAATGAACCAAAACAACATCAGGTCTCGCTCTTGAACTTCCCACACTGACTAGCAGTGTATCGGACCAGCACATGTCACACTTCCTTCCCCCCCTCAGTGACGTAATCGTTGGCTGCAGTCCATCCTCAGAGATAGCTCGTACAGCCTGAAGCCAGCCGAGCTCCTCATGAGGACTCATCGAGTAAAACCAATATGTCTTCTTCTCACTATTTCATGGTGCAATATCACGAAGTTTATGACCAAATATCTTGACATTGACAAAGTAAAGTTGTTGTTTTTGGACAATCCGTCCACAGTAGAAACATCAGATATGATGGGCACGTGCAGAACATCCATACAAATGTTATAATCTCAGAACAAATATTGACAGATCGAGAGGTTTCTCTCTCAGCCGAGACATTTTTCTGCCTCTGGAAAACCTCTTTTAAAAAGTGCCCAAAGTAATGATCACAACTGTAACAGGAAAGTTTCTCTTTGGAGCCCGACCACCCAAACAATCAATATCACTCGTCCCCTGGAGAGTGTGAAGAATGTGCCGTTTCTGCTCGTACATTAACTCTAATGGACCTTCATGTTGTTTCAGATGGGCTCTGCCTGTAAAAATCCTCCTCTTATATCCAATATGACGAGCTTTCATCTGGTAATATCGCAGTGCAGGTTTGAGACTTTGTCTCGTCCATTTCAAACCACATTCATCGTACGTCGTCGTGTATTGATAATCATCTGGTGATGAAGCAAAACTGCAGCTTCCCGTCGCCCGCAGACTTTTTGTGAAAATGAGAAACGCTCTCACAAATGGACTGTGAAATATTTATGAGAGGAAAGATGTCCTGCTATGAGAGAGAAGGTGGAGACGTATATGAGGTAGATTCGTGAGAAATTAAAGATTTATTCATTTAGATTTAGAGTTCATTACACAGTGGAGGGAAGAGGACCGGGTGGAGACAGGAAAGGGTGGAGGAAGTTTAGTACAACGGTATGTGGTGAGCAGAGAGAGATTGATGGAGACGAGAGAGGTGGAGATTTAGATCAACAGATTGAGGGAGGTGGAGATTTAAGGAGCTGTTTTTGGTCCAGCAGCTGAATAAATTTAAAGCTGTCCGATGTTCAGTTACACATAAACCACAATAACGACTCTAATTAACAGTAATTAAGTAACGACATCTCTCTTTTTAGAGTCTCTGGTCTTGTCTGTAGAATCATTATTGATCAACCTGTTTTTTCTAATCTTGTTAAAGTCCGTGTAAAGTCAGAATAAAAATGCTCTGAGTTTGTCAGACCAAAGAAGAAAGTGTTATTAACCACCCAGCCAAATTTGGATTATTAAAATTTTCAACAAGTTTATGAAATTAGGTGTCAAAATCAGGTAAAAATGAATTCTCAGCTCCAGGACTGTGGGGGCGTGTCCTCTGAATGTGCTGAAGCCACGCCCACTTGTGGGAACAGGTCGAGCGGCCATTTTGAAGCGACTGAAACGTGTCAGATGAGTTCAGAAAATGACATGACTACCTTTGAAACACTGAGCTGAGATGAATTCATCTCTATCGCTCTAGCTCAGGGTGGCCTCAGCATGTCATCGAGCCACCCTTTAAGGACCGCCCACAAAATCCCGACAAACTGTTTGAACTCCACATGTCACTAATATATCATTCAAAGTCTTTTCACGTGTTTTCAGCAACTATTTTACAACATATTCAGTTTGGAAAGAATTCTCTGAATTGCCTTTACACAGACTTTAATAAAATAGTAAAAAGTTTTTGTTTTCTACTCGGCAAACATTAAAGTAACTTTGATTTTGATTTTTTTTATATTGTGACCAAGTAAGCGAAACATTTTACAGCTTCAAAATCAGCTCGTCTGTCAAACTATGAAATCTAAAGAAGAATTGATAGCTTGGACTGTAACTGTAGCTGGTTAGGAGTATATAGTTAATTATAATACTATATTTAAATAGTGCTAGTGCTAAAAGCATTAGCATACCTTATGACATTACTGGCCTAGTTTCAGCGTCTACCTTCCGGGACCAACATTGGTGTCTCCAGTCTAACAGTGAATACAGTAACAGAACCTCTGAACCAGCAGTGTCCAGTCTAACAGTGAATACAGTAACAGAACCTCTGAACCAGCAGTGTCCAGTCTAACAGTGAATACAGCAACAGAACCTCTGAACCAGCAGTGTCCAGTCTAACAGTGAATACAGTAACAGAACCTCTGAACCAGCAGTGTCCAGTCTAACAGTGAATACAGCAACAGAACCTCTGAACCAGCAGTGTCCAGTCTAACAGTGAATACAGCAGCCTACCGAGGTGGTTTTCTTGCCGGGTTTGGCTCCTGGCATCCTGGGCTGAGTTAGTTCAGTTAGCTACAAGGCTGACCGAGCTAACCACAGTTAGCTTCACTACTTATCAGTGTTTCCATCATAAAGTCTGTAGATCACCTCGGTAGTGTAACGTTATTCCCTGTTGGTCTCCGGCTGCTGAGCCCGGTTCTGTTAGCATGCTAACGGCAGATTCAGAAAAGCCAAACTCTAAAATATCACGAAGAACACCCTGAAATAGGTCAGAGTACAGGTGTGCAGACTTCATGGGGACTTTAACCCAGAAAATAAGCAACTAATGAGCTACAAGCCAAGTATGAAGAAGAGCAGTGCTAACATAGGCCAATGGGATTTATACCAAGAGAGCTAATTAACAACTGAACATATTTACGTTAACATAAACCTCGAGGCATGAAATACATACAAAGATGCTTGTTCACTCACTTCACGAGTGAACAAGTTCTTCATCACAGTGACTTTAAACTAGTGCTGTCACTTTTTCTTTAAGTCAAGCTTGAAAACTTCTTTGAGCATGTTGACAGACGAACACGCTCTGGAACATACTCCTCCTAAATTAATGACATAATTAGCATAACTGGATATGCTTCATATATCACGGTGATTACAGCGGCTTAAGTGTTTTGTTTACTGACAGCTAATGAAGAAGGCCACACAGACGTGACAGGCAGTTCAAGCATGAACAGTATTTACACACTCGTTTTAATGTGTCTTAACAACACGCGTCGACTCGAATCTCAAACTGTTTACGGCTCCGGAGAGAAACTGGAAGTGAAACTGTAACGAGCTCAAGCCGACAGAAAGCAGCGAGGCATGTTTCTGGACGGAGATGTGGAGACTGATAAACCGAGACAGAGATTTAAAGAGCGCAGGCGTGAAAGTCAGAGAGCAGAGCTGAGTCAGCCGGCTCTTAATGAACAGATAACTGCTGGAGCTGTCGGCTCAGTCACAAGTTTACATTCAATAACAGCGTTTTAATGAGCCCACGTTCAGTCACAACAGTGAGAGCGCTACAGAGAAACACTAAGTCGATGATGTTTCCATGTCTGTCAGTACACGGTCCCTGAACCACCCAACAACCAGCTGCTTCAAAGCACCGACAGTATAAAGAATGGACAGCGTGTCTGTGACGTCACACACAAGTTTCTCAAGTATCTTGGCAGTCCTGCTTCTTTCGACGTGGATCATCGCTGAATGATGCCTGGTTGCTCAAACAAGCCATCTGTAACAACACCCACCTGTCAATCAAAGCGTCCACGCTCTTAATCCTGCATAACTTTAAGCCTTAATATAATCTGAACAGGTGAGTTTTATAAAAATTCACCCTCAGTACAGTTGTCATGAACGGGGAAATTAGCTATAGAGACCAAAACTGTTTTTTGTACCAGGCTGTAAACATGTTTATTTCTGCTGTGAAGTTGGACATTTTAACATGGGGACTTATGGAGACTGACTCACTTCTGGAGCCAGCCTCAAGTGGACGTTTGAGGAACTGCAGTTTTTTGACACTTCCTGCATTACCTTCACTTAACAGACACTTGATTAGTTTAGATTCTGGTGATGTTGGAGCTACATTTTCTCTGAAGGTGAGGTCTTCGTCAACACGTCTGTCTAATTAGCACTAATGCTAATTCTGTGTGTGTGTTTGTTTGTGTGTCAACAGAGGACCCAGATAGGTGTGTGGTCCCCCTGATCCCGGGCACTCCCCTCTCCCCCACCAGCCTCCAGGCTCTGGATCAGAGTCAGATCGGCTCGGCCGTCAGTCTGCTCGAGCTTTACTGCCGCAAAAACTACTGGTCACCACCTGAGTACCACCTGTATTCCACACCTGGGCAGGACGGGAAACTGTTGCTCATCTACAAGGTCCTTTACACCAATCCCAAGACAGATACACATTTTCAAACGAGGTCAGAGAGGCAGAGGGCTTCACCTCAGTCCACCTCACTTCAACAGTGATCGATGTAGTGAGTCCTCAGGACCAGCAGATGGTCATTTTAGTGCACCCCCAATAAAATGTAATGAGATTTTACATTGTGTTTCCCTTCGGTCCACTCATTTTCATTCATTATTTCAAATCATCTTTTCCCGTTTCATTTAGGACGGGCTGTTCTGAACATTTCCTGTGAAGTCAAACAGAAAAAGTTGCATCTCGCCCCGTTAAGCTCGTTCTTCCACCACACCGAACCTCCTCACATGGAGCACTTTAAAGCTTTTTTTACTTCACGCTGTAGACTATATTTACTGAACCGCCCTTCATATCGGCATTGATTAGATCCACTGCACAAAACTTCACTTGTAAAGCTGGTCCACCTGTCAGTCACGTTATCTCCTTCTTCCAAAACAGTCGAGAACATCAATAGTGAGTTTTTAACGAAGGACTTCAAGTAACGTCACCTCACTTCACCTCATCTCACCTCACCATACCTGACCTCCCTTCACATCGCGCTGTTTCAGCTCACCTCAGCTTCCTTCACCTTCACGTCACGTCATGTCACGGTGTAGTCTTTTCAGTGGAAACACGTTTTGCAACAGTCGTTAAAAATAAACCGCAGTTTACACACACTGAATAAATACATACATTTTTTATGGATATCATTAAAAACAAAGAAACTCAAACAAAGAGGAACTAAAGGCAGTGTGTGTGTGTGTGTGTGTGTGTGTGTGTGTGTGTGTGTGTGTGTGCGTGTGCAGGTGGTGATCCCATCAACACGAAGCACCTTCATGCCCGACAAGCTGTGTGCGCAGCTGGATGACGCCAAAGAGGTGGCTGCACAGACCGCCCTGTGGACCCTGGGTACTGTTCAACACACACACACACACACACACCAGGACACAACAGTTACCAGCAGTGGACTATCACAATACTCCTACCAAGGAGAAAAAACAAAAATAAAACAGAAAAAGTCATTTTAAGGTATTTTACAGTGACATTATACTACTGCTAAGTGTTTAACTGTTTAACTGTCTGTATCCTTTCACGTAATAAATGTTCGTTTACTGCAAAGACCTCTGTTGGTGAACGTGAAAGAACGGTGAAGTCCACTGTTGGATAGGATTGCCAGAGTACATATACTGACACACCTTCCTACCTTACCAACGATGAACTGTCAGAATACAATACAGCAAATCTGCTTTTTAAAATCTTTAAAGACAAAAAAGTTATTTATCTACCTATCAAAGAGGGGACACTGGTTCACCTGAGTGTTTGTTTAATGCAAAGATTATTTGTTTCTTTTTAACTTTAATATTTTCAGTATTTGAACATTTCTCTGTGATACAAATATTACAAGAAATAATCATGTTTTTAAAGAATAAATTAAGTTTGACCTGCATACCAGAAGTAACTTGGCTGCATGCATTAATATCAAAGACAAAATGTATTTAATCTAAGCTTTAATAATATAAAATATATTATTACACTAATGCAGTAATTTTAATTTTCTGTAAAATTGTAATTTGTGAAAATGTCCCCTGTTGGCTTGTGTACGGACAGCGTCCACTGTTGGATAGGATCACAAGTACACACACACACAGTCCTTCACACTCGACATAGAGGCGTAACTCCACCTTAACATTCATGTGGTGTGTGTGTGTGTGTGTGTGTGTGTGTGTGTTTTTGTACGAACATCGAGGCGCAGACACTTCACATTCGGATGTGTGACGTGTCTGCTGTTTGTTTGTTGGGATGTTTTACGTGGACGCACGCTGAATAAAGAAGTTACCTGAGCAGAGGTCAGGTGGTCTGTCGAGGCGCTTAACATGCTGATACTTTACATCTGAAATCAAAGTTTGCTCACAAAGTTTTGATGCGGTGACAAAGTCTGTCTCGCTCAGTGTGGTGGAGTTAGTTTGAGCTGTTGTCTGCCGTGACGAGTCCCGTAAATATGAGGAAGGGAGCAAATATCCGCTCTGCTCTCCGTTTCACGGGGACGTTAAATCGTAAAAGTCGTTTTCCCCCGTGGTGATTTGGTTTCCGTCACCTCTCTCATGATTTCTGTTGGTTTAACAGTCTGTTAAGTCACAGCTCGAGAGTTTATATTGTTTACTCTGGTGCAGAGGTGTCGTAAAGGAAACTGTTGTTGGTACGGTAAATATGAGTTTTTATGAGCCGTTAATAATCTACCATCCTACAGGAACGGTGCCGTAGACGGTACAGCCTTTTAAAACACTTCATTTATATTCAGACAGGACTGGATGTGTCTCTGCAGCCTCGAGCTGAAGCAGTGGTTGTGTTATTACATTTTTAGTCTTCATCTGACCTTCATCGTTTATTAAGATTCGCATCATTTCCTCCTCTTCTAGTATTTAACGTTTACATCGTGAAGATACAGGAGAGATCTCAAACCGTACACAACAAGAGCAAACTCCTCGTGCAGGCGTCACAGTTTCTTTAATTACCAGCTTACCTGAAAGCTGAAGGAATATTTGAACCTCCACAAACAGAGTTTGACTTCAGAACAGGATTCGTTAGGCCGCCTCGTTATGGTTTGTTTTACCTGCACGATGTAGGTTTTTAGGTGTTCTGTTCTCATGATGTTCTTGTAATGGAAAGGCGGCAGGAAAGACATCAAGACTGTCCTTGAATATTGTTGAAATCTGTCTTTTTATCTTAAAGCCTGTGCACAGTCGTGATCACAAGCAGGGCTCAGCTGCCAGTCATGACATGAATAACATGAAAGCTCCTTTTCATAGCATCAAATGATGAAATAAATCCAAACCTGTGAGAAACAGTGAACACTTGAACAGACTGTCCCATCTGCTAACATAGAGGAGGCAACCTGTACTTCAGCCAGCCACCAGGGGGCGATCAAGGTGTTTTGTCTTCAAGTTGGAGCGCTGTCATGACGTCCGTCTTCATATAGAGTGAAATGTGTGGACGTAGTCAAATAAAGGTTAGACGTAAGAAACCACTGGAACAGGAGCGCCACGTTCACGCTCTACAGATGTTACACGACAGCTGAACAGATGATTTATAACAGTTTGTCCAGAAACTTGTCTTACACTTGTCTTCTGTGGGATATTTGAATAAACCCCCGTCATGCTTTTGTTGTAACACGGCTGCCGTCCCTCCGAAAATGGAGCACAACTCCACTTTTACTAAACGTGTCTCTCGGGTGTTGGAGCTTGAACTGGAAGTAGAAGCCTCACAGAGGAAACATTTCAGAGCACAAAGAGGTTGAAATTTGTAATTTAAATGTTTTTTAATGAACTCGCAGGAAGCAGGTTTGTGTCTCTGCAGCTCTCTCGTGTCCCTGCGGTCTGAAGCAATGACCACAAACCAATTAAAAATTTTGTTTTGTGGACACGAGATGTGACTTTGAAAATGTGAAAAGTTGGGGAGTGCCTCAGCTACTGGAAGTCCGCCCTGTGGTGGGCGCTTTTAATCAAACTCTCTTACACTGCATCCATTTTTTATTATGCTCGCAGCTCCAGAGGGAGCTGAATATGTCTGCCAGTGATAGAGCTCAACCCACAACATACAGCGTATCTCCCCCTTTCTCCTCCTCCACCTCCTCCACCTCCTTCCCTCCTCTCTCCCTCCTGCATTCTTTATCTGTCTCCGTCCTGTTGCTGCAGACTTCAGTCCCTGTACGATCTCACGCAGAGGATGAATCTAAAACGAGGGAATTTACAGAAGGGTTTAATTATAAAATGTGATTTTACTCTGACCAAAACTGCAAATGCTGTTTGAATTATAATTATTACTATAAATTCAACTGCAGTTAAAGAGTTTGTTTCAAGCCTAAACTTTAGTAATTAGTCAGAGGTGAGTGGTTTGCCCTGCGTTTCTCCTCTCAGGCTAAATACATTCTGCCCAACCTTACCTGTGAAGGAGCGTCTCGACATCAGCACTGAGACAAATTATGCCCATAATTACATTTACAACCTCCGTGTCTGTGAAGTGAGGCCGACACAGGAAGTGCTAAAAACTGAAGTTCCTCAAACGTCCACTTGAAGCTGGATCGTCACGGAGACTACGTCCAGGTTTTAGACAGTCTGCGGGGACGTCTCAGAGACTACGTCCAGGTTTTAGACAGTCTGTGGGGACGTCTCAGAGACTACGTCCAGGTTTTAGACAGTCTGTGGGGACGTCACGGAGACTACGTCCAGGTTTTACACAGTCTGTGGGGACGTCACAGAGACTACGTCCAGGTTTTAGACAGTCTGCGGGGACGTCACGGAGACTACGTCCAGGTTTTAGACAGTCTGTGGGGACGTCTCAGAGACTACATCCAGGTTTTAGGCAGTCTGTGGGGATGTCTCAGAGACTACTTCCAGGTTTTAGGCAGTCTGTGGGGACGTCACGGAGACTACGTCCAGGTTTTAGTCTGAATACGGTTGATG